>BLBF01000018.1:60419818-60518886 GCA_015471245.1 Laticauda colubrina | reverse complement strand
AAAGCACTACAATGACGTGGGATAATACCCGAAGGAAGCTGAACAGCGCACACACACACACACATATATATATGTTTTCTGACATAAAACATATATATATATGTTTTCCACAGGACATAAAATTGACTTTAAAAATACCAGAACTATCGCCAAAACTGAACACTTCAACAACAGAAGAATCAGAGAAGCCATAGAGATAGAAAAACACCCACACAGCATGAATAAACGAGACGATACCTCCCGCCTACCAACCATTTGGAAACCTGCCCTCATTAATAAACGAGTACCTAACATGAAGAATGACACCAGACCCACACCCACCAGTGCCACACAAGATGCTACCACCACACTTCCACCAAGAAAAAAGTGTTTTCACAATACCCACTACCCGCTTCAAACCCCTCTGACCCATACAAGAAGCGAACTGACACCCACCATGAAGATGTGGCACGACCACGAACGCAAAGCCAAACAGCAGGATCATAGCTCACAAGCTCAAATCCCCCAACAACTAAGACTAACCTGAGCACAACCAAGCCCCTTCTGAACAGAACACACCCCCAGCCAATCAGAACACAGCCAAGCCCCCTACCAATCAGAACACAGCCAAGCCCCCACCCAATCAAGTCACACTCCCACTAGCAGTTAAAAGGAAGAAGCAGCTGCAAGCTCACATTACTCTGAGAAGCACAGAGCTGAAGAAGCAAGCCTGAAGGTGATGAATGAGACTTCATCGAAACGTTGCCTAGATACTTCCAATTCTACGCGGGCGAAAACCCGAATAACCAAAGATCCATATATGTATGTATGTATGTATGTATGTATGTATGTATGTATGTGCTGTTTAGCTTCCTTCGGGTATTATCCCACGTCATTATAGTTCTGTTAAAGTTGTAGCAACGTTTCAGCAGAATCTCATCTGCCATCATCAGGCTTCTGTATGGATATGAGTCTTACAGCTCCTGGTTTCAAATTTGAGGCTGGTCCATTCTGATTGGCTGGGAGCCTGGATCTGTGTTCATTGGACTTGGAGTTTGATTGATTGGTGTTTCTGGTTTCTTCTGTCTGTTTTGTGGCTTTGATTGGCTGGCAACACTCTGTTCTTGTGTTGGAGGCTTTCAGTGCAGCTTGGCTCCGTGTGAAGGGACGGCTGCTCTTCATTAGCAAGCTGCTATTCATTAGCAAGCTGGGTTTCACCAATTTTGTCTTTGGGGTTCCTCAGGATGGCTGCTATAGCAAAATTGACAAAAAAGACAAAATTGACCTGGAAAACCAAGGTATATACGAAATTCCCTGTACATCATGCCCGGCTACATGCATTGGACAGACCAATAGAAGAATAAGTACCCGACTAGATGAACACAAAAACGCAGTAAAAAAGCTGGAACACACCTCCTCACTAGTCCAACACATGAAAACCACAGGTCACAACATCAACTTCAATGGCACTAAAACCCTAGCCACTATAGAAAACCCCAACCACAAAATCATCAGAGAAGCCATAGAGATTGAAAAAAGAACTGACAGCATGAATAGAAGAGATGATTCCACCAGACTGTCAATCATTTGGAAGCCTGCACTCTCAAATAGAAAGATCTCCATGCCACAAGCCAGGCAAACACCTGGGCAAAAACAGACTCCCTCTGATAGCTCCAACCCAAACACCCCCCCACCAGGCACCCAGGTGAAACCCAGCTTGCTAATGAATAGCAGCTTGCTAATGAAGAGCAGCTGTCCCTTCACACGGAGCCAAGCTGCACTGAAAGCCTCCAACACAAGAACAGAGTGTTGCCAGCCAATCAAAGCCACAAAACAGACAGAAGAAACCAGAAACACCAATCAATCAAACTCCAAGTCCAATGAACACAGATCCAGGCTCCCAGCCAATCAGAATGGACCAGCCTCAAATGTGAAACCAGGAACTAACTCTATACAGAAGCCTGAGGATGGCAGATGAGATTCTGCTGAAATGTTGGTACAACTTTAACAATAGCAGCCATCCTGAGGAACCCCAAAGACAAAATTGACCTGGAAAACCAAGGCATATACGAAATTCCCTGTACATCATGCCCGGCTACATACATTGGACAGACCAATAGAAGAATAAGTACCCGCCTAGATGAACACAAAAATGCAGTAAAAAAGCTGGAACACACCTCCTCACTAGTCCAACACATGAAAATCACAGGTCACAACATCAACTTCAATGACACTAAAACCCTAGCCACTATAGAAAACCCCAGCCACAGAATCATCAGAGAAGCCATAGAGATTGAAAAAAGATCTGACAGCATGAATAGAAGAGATGATTCCACCAGACTGTCAATCATTTGGAAGCCTGCACTCTCAAATAGAAAGATCTCCATGCCACAAGCCAGGCAAACACCTGGGCAAAAACAGACTCCCTCTGATAGCTCCAACCCAAACACCCTCCCCACCCAGGTGAAACCCAGCTTGCTAATGAATAGCAGCTTGCTAATGAAGAGCAGCCGTCCCTTCACACGGAGCCAAGCTGCACTGAAAGCCTCCAACACAAGAACAGAGTGTTGCCAGCCAATCAAAGCCACAAAACAGACAGAGGAAACCAGAAACACCAATCAATCAAACTCTAAGTCCAATGAACACAGATCCAGGCTCCCAGCCAATCAGAATGGACCAGCCTCAAATTTGAAACCAGGAACTAACTCTATACAGAAGCCTGAGGATGGCAGATGAGATTCTGCTGAAACGTTACTACAACTTTAACAGAACTACAATGACGTGGGATAATACCTGAAGGAAGCTAAACAGCACACATGTAAGTACCCGCGAAAGCCTAAGCACACACATAGCAAGAGTGGTCCCTGCGTATATGATTACAGAATTACAGCTTGTGAAGCAACTGTGGGAGTCTCCTTGGCTTGTCCTATTGGTTTATACACAAGGCACTGTAATCTTGAGAACAAGAAAAGCATTCAAACATGGCATTTCTCACAAGATACATTTGAGCTTTTCTTGGCAAAATCTTTGCAAAGCAAGAATGTGGAAATGAAAAATACAGCACTAATACGAAGAAAAACTCCCCTGTACAACTGATTTCCTAAGTTCAGGATGTTGCCTATTGATGGGTGCTAATTTAAAATATTTTAAAGGAAACACACAAGATATAATACCCATGAGGGGTATTTAGTGGAAGCCAAAGATAATTATTAATAGGATTTTGCATTGAATTTAGCATTGCTCCTAGGAAAATGTGTAGGGTTGCATTGCTTTTACTATGTTCATAAAATCATAAAATATTAAACTCTTCAAAATCTGTGGCTGTCCTCCATTAAAATATTACATTTCCCAAATGCCTACTGGAAGACATAGTTTTGACTGCTTCCTAAAGGACAAAACGGTAGTGGCTAGCCTGTAGAGAGTAAGAAAGATGACCTTGATGGAGATATACAGTCTCTATTGCCTAGGCAAAAGAGGCTTTAAGTCCAGAACTTCCTCGTAACTTTTGGAAGCAGCTCAGACAAGCACCCTCCTCATTCACTAAAATATAAGAAGAGGGTACAACACAATGAGGCTTTCAATATTTAATTACAGCCATTCTCAATCAAAATAGTTTTAGCCTTCCTATGCAGTTGATTTCCTGGTCTGCTGTATCTAGTGGGACTGACATAGCCTGACCTCAGAGAACAAGCTGTTCAGGCAGATTTTATTTGGAAAAAAAAAGTTTTTAAAAAACAAGAGCCCAAGCCATTTTGTATTTTGTTAGGTGACAAGCAGCACCTTGAGTTCTGTCAGGAAGCCCTAGTGACAAACCAGTGAAGCTCACACAATAGGTATGTTGCTGAACTGACTAGGGCCAATCAGCAAGCAAGCAGCTACACTTGTGCCAAGGGCAGTTCCACATAGAATGAACCGCCGTAATTCAACTGAGAGAGAATAAAGGCATGAGTCACTATTTTCAGCGCCCCCGGTTCATGAATAGATGGAATGGTGGACCTGTTACAGCTGGCTAAAGGCTCGCTTGGCCTTGGCTTCCACCTGTTTCAGCAGGCTACAAAGAAAGCTTTGTTAGTGACTTCACTTAAACTTGACAATTGCATTCTGAGGAGGCCGTTTCATTTTAAGAATGCAACTTCAAATTTATCTTCTTCGGTCATGGCTGAATGTTTACTTTTTATTTATGAGCTATTGATATAAATGGAAATATTGATGAATATTATTCCATGTGGTCAAGGGTTAATAATGTGTTTTATTGGGCTGAAAGATTTCTTTTCATTATATAATATGCTTCAATTACTGCCCTTCTCCTTTTGTTTTTTCTGTCTTTTTTATATCAAAGAATAATTTTCTTTTTTCCACCCAAGCTTTGGGAAATAATTTGTGGACTTAAGCCACAGGAAGCAGCTTTTCCTCCATTTGCAAATAAGACAAGATGCTGAACAATTTTACAGCTACAGAATTAGGGAAGAAAAAAAATAGAGGTAGACTGGCATCTTCCATTGCAGACAGCATGAAAAAACCATCACAAATCAGAACAAAAGCACAATTTTAAAGTGACTTTCCAAATTTATGTGAAAACAAGCCCAGTTGAATGTCTAAATAATATTGATGGCTTTAAGGTAATTTATAGAAGATTATGAAAAGTAAGTAATTTGAAATACTGAATATATTATTGTTCAAGGAGAACTGTTGGTGGAATCTTTTATCTGAGGCAGCATTTTTAAAATGCCTCAACTAGCCATGAATTCTGGGAGCTGAAGTCCACATATCTTAAAAGTTAATGTGGTTAAAAGAGACTCTGGTCTGAGGTATCAAAATTGGTTTTTGACTTATATCCACCTTGATTTGGGAGGGAAGGGAAACTGTCTTAATCTGGTTCTAAGTAGGGACACAAACCACATGGCACACATTGATCTATCTTTCAACCCCTTGAAGTTGCTCACCCATCACTTTTTTCATGCTGCTCACCCAAACAATTGATACAGCACCAGTGCACCTTAAAAGCACAGAAATTCATGCTGCTGCACAATGCCATCTGGAATACAATGGCTGTTCAGCCAGCGCTTTTTGGCAAACACACCAGAAAAGCAAGAAGCAAGCAGCTACTCTTCCTCATTAAAGATTTATAGCATCTTTATAGGTTTACTCAGCCATCAGTAAGGCGATATAGGTAGTCTTTGACTTACAACCATTCAGCAACTGTTTGAAGTTGCAGTGGTGCTGAGGGAATGGTGTTATGACCAGTACTTGTAGTTCTGGATGTCCCAACAACCTGATGATGACATAATCATTATCTGAACATTGGCAACTAACACATTTATGATCGGTTGCTGCACCAAATGACCACATAATTGCCATTTGAGACCTTCTCTGCTGGTTTCCCCAGAAAGTCTGGGGAAGCTGGCAGGGAAGTTAAGTCACTGTTTAAGTCTTCCCCTTGCACCCTCTCAGACCCTCATCATGCCTCCCTCACACCTTTGTGTACCCTCACACCATTATGTATCCCACATCCTCCCCAAGCCTCCCTCGCATTTCTGTGTACCTTTGAGGATCTTCCCTAAATCTTGATGCACTTCCCTCCCGCACACTTGCACACCCTCTTTGACTCTTGCTGCACATCCCTTACACCCTCCAAGATCTGCATACATTAACCTGGTTGTGATAAGCTGGCTGGAAGTTGCCTCATCTAACAGCTATGGGATTAAGTTAGCAATGGCAACCAGGATTGTAGGGATTGCTGTAATTAAGTAATGTGGTTGCATTTTTTATCCTGTTTAACAATCATGGGATTCGATTAATAAGTACAGTCATGATTGCAACATTGCTGTCACTAAAGGATGTTGTTACTTACATGTTATGACTACATGGTTTACAATGGAAGTTCTGGCCCCAATTGCCATTGTGAGTTGAGGGCTACCCGAAAAGCCTAACCTCATCACTGTCATACCATCCCAGTAATGGTAGATTTATGCTAGAAGGCACAATAGGTCACTAGTAAGGAAATAATCTGTCTCATAAAGATAGAAAAGGCAGTGAGTTTACTGCCAGAAATAACAGCCTTAATGGTATGTCTGACCTTGGGTTTTGAAGATGGGGGAGTAACTGAATAAAACAGGCTTACATTTTCTTTTAAATCTCTGTAATTCATGGGTGCTCATCTTCTCTTTAAGTGGAAGCTAATTTAAGAATATCTTTGTAGGAATCAAGTTTTCTTTCTCACACATACACCCTGCCCTGCCCTGCCTTCCCTTTCCCACATCCACATTATTACAAAAAGTAGAAAGCATCTTGATAGCTGTACTTCTATTCCTGGCTACTGTATGGTTGAGGAAATCTTCCCATCTTTTTTTCAGTTAAAGTCTCCCACCTAAGTCCAACAGCTCCATGCAGCCTGGATTGTTGAATTGGTTTGCTTGTTTACTTAATTTGTTATTGGCTAAGTCTAAATGCAAGGCAATGCCTGGGGTTGAAGGCTAGCAGGCAGGTTGCTTAGGCTGCTTAGTTGAAGGCTGAATTATCGCAGCAACCAAAGACTATATGCCCTTATTTTAAAAAGGCAATTCTTTATTTCAGAAAACTATCTTTCAGACATATTCAGTTTATTTATTTTTTTGGTTTTTCTCTTGAATTTTTTTTTTGTAAAGTTATAAACAACAATTTGTTCCTTTTTTCAGGTTTGTCCTTTATTTTTTCCAAGGAAAATATGGTTACTGTATCTATAATGGAATTTGTGATAGAGAGGGAGGGAGGGAGGGAGAGAGAGATGTTCTGTTTTTCTTCAAAAACTAAAGTGCTGGATTATCCAACATAGTTAATTGAATACAACATTTTATTTTAGTTTATTTTTTTCTAGGAAGCTAAACAGTATGCTGTACTTTTTATTTAGAAATACAAGTCAGAGCAATCATTTTGTATTCACTCAATACAGAGATGGGTCTGGCCGGCTGTCTCTCTGTCTGTCTCTTTCTCTAGTTTATTTTATGACTAAAAATTTCATATCAACCAAAAAAGGCCATCTTTTACCAGGTTTCCTTCCAAGAATGGTTGCCTATCGGCCTATCTGTGTTTAATGTGTATTAGCTGCTTTCTCTTCTAGAACTGTTATTGATTTTTCAATTCAGGTTCTTTTATTAGCCCAGCATCAGCCAATCTTTGTTAATAAATTATACATCCTAATAAATTTTTTAAAATATGCTGGTACATATATTGTTTTGTGTGTGAACAATGGTAAATTTTTATGAGTTCTCTTTGCCATGTGTTTTGCTTATGTTTTCAACCTGAAATTAAGACCCATAGATTTTACATGAATATAAAGATTTAAATTTTTTATTCCAGTTTTCTGATGTCATTAAAGAAGGGATTGGAACAATTCAGATTACCACTCTTAATTATTTATTGCTATCAGTGTGCATAGTGCTTTACAGAGAACAAAAGGCACACAATTGCTACAAGAAGCTTATAATTTAAAATTCAGCAGATAGATAGGAATGAATAAAGGAATGGACTTATGGGGCTCTGATTGATTGAACTTGGCCATTTATCAGCCATTTTGCTTATCAACATCAACTCTTCTGATGAATCAGCTGTTGAGACTTTAATAAAATAATTGAAGTTGACGCTATTTTGTTTTACCCAGAAAGTAGTTACATTGGGGAAATCAAAAGATTACTGCCAAAAAATGATTGCTTCCTTTGCCATTCACTGGGAAATGTCATTATAGTGAATTGCACTTTCATATATAAAAAAGAAATATGCATAGTACAACATAAATACATAATATATCCTTTCATATAGTTGGGAGAACATTTCTCCAGCAGCTTATTTTTTTAGAGATACAGGGTTAGATAAATGCCTCATCAAAGTTCTGGTACTATTGTTATTTTGAATAATAGACAAAACTTCAAATGTCAAGTATTTCCTCATAAACAGGAAGGTACAGAGAGACAGACGACTTCACAGGACAACAAGGGCAATGGCACTTCTACAGCAAAGACACGTGACAATACTAATACAGAAACCTTTGAGGACTAAACAGGAAGGTGCCGCCATCCCCATTATCGAGGCAGCCATACAGGAGAATGGACAGTATCTCCTCTGCTGTGGGTAGCTGCCACTTAGCTTTCCCACTCCCCGTCATTTCAGGGAATTATTGTTTCCTAATTTAGATAATATATCTAGGATGTAGAAAAAATGCTTTCAAGGCAAGATCTCTGTGGATGAAGCAATTCTCAGGCACAAGGACAAGAGTACACTGTCTCTATGTTGTCGAAGTCTTCATCCAGTCTGGATGGATAGAAACAAGCTCAAATTAAATCCTAGCAAGGTGGAGTTGTTTGTCTATAAACAGTCCTGTATAAGCTACAAATGGGCTCACCTGAGGGAAAGCCTATACCTTGGAACAGGGCTGTCAAACTCCTGGCCCATTGGCCAGATGTGTCACGTGCTGGCGATTCCCATGCCCAGCGAAGGGAAAAAACCTCAATACTTCACATGGTAATGCCGTGATGCCATGAGTTTGATACTACTGCCTTGGAGGTTCTCTTGGAAAAAAAAAACTTTCTGCTGGAACAGCAGGAGGAAGTTGTGAGACAGAGGTACTTGGACCAGCTGAAGTTGATGCACCAGTTGTAACTCTTTTTGGACACAAAGGCTTTCCTGACAGCAATCTATGGCCTCATCACCACTCCCTTACATTATTATAATGCATTGATATGGTGTTGCCTATGAAAACAATCTGGATGCTGCAGTTAGTCCAAAGTATCAAAACCGGATTGCTAGGAAGTTAAGTTATGTATTTAACCTCTATTCTGTAATCACTGCAACAAGTCAAATTCAAAGTGGCAGTTTTGACCTATATGACAGCTATATGGTTCTATGATATTTTAGGGCAGGGGTCCCCAACCCCTGGGCCACAGCCCACTACCAGGCCATAAGCTGTTCAAAACTGCTGCCCAAAGTGGCAGGCAAGAACGTGCACGCATCCCCCTTGTGTAAGTACTTGGCGAATGTATGCATATACATTCCATTTGCATGAGCAGCGGGGATATACGCCTGCTGCTCGTGCAGATGGAGCTTTGCACACATGCGCATTCACCCGCCACTGGCACAGAACCATCCCCCTTCCCCCCCCATACCAGTCCATAAAGCTGGAAAGATTCAGGAACTCTGCTTTAGAGGCTGATGGAAGAAAATATTTGTGGCTCGGGTGAGCTGTGGCTCTTGGTACTCTTGGATGGTTTATTTTTGTTTTACAAATGTTTAATTACCAAACTAGGTAACATCATCAAGAGATTGTCTGATCCAGATAAAATCCATCTGGCTAATCTGCACGCATGGGGAGAAGATGCAGAACATCTTGTCCTTCAAAGGAATTAAAATGGCATATGCAAACTGGCTGGAAATAAAGCCAATTTAAAACATTTTTATATTGCAATCCCTTCTTTATTATACTGGGTTGATAGAGTGATTCTGTCTGGGTGGTATTTATCAAAATGAAACACCACAATTTAACTATTTTTTTAAAAATTGGCAAATTTGTAAAAAAAAATCAGTTTTTATTATTTTACTAGTGAACTTGTGAGAAAGTAAAGCCCATGCAGGACAACAACTTAGAGAGAAAAGATGTTCAACCCACAGGGCCCAAAACCAGTTGGAGTGGAGGTGTTTCTCTATAATGAAATGAAGCATGGCAAGTCAACTGGGCAGTAACAGTTTTGCTGTCACAAGTGCAGGAAATAGTACTTTGGATAGACAGCAGAAAAGGATAGTCCAATATCACCTTCCAAGTGGGTTAGAGATAGGTAGGAGTCCATAGGACACAATGTTGTGTGTTCCCGTCCTGAGAAATGATTAGTGACCGATATTTAAGATGGGGAAACATCTCATGTGGCCTGCCCTATGCTGGAGATGTAAGCTGTATTCTAATACTTTGACATACAGGACTTACACTTTTTCTTCTTACAGTTATCCTCTTCGGACTCCAGGGATTTTGTTTATTTGTTTAATTTTTCATTTTCTTTCAAACACCTTATTGCAGAAATTGCCATTAATTGTCCTTTTTGCTGGAATCCTACGCACACTGCAATAAATATTGTATTGAACTCAATGGAGACTTGTCTCTGAAAAAATTAAGCATGTTATTAAATTGGTCCTTCCAAAGCTCAATAGAACACATGCTATTGGCATGGCTTTCTGAATTCTGTTGCTTCTTGACAAAAACAGAATGGCATGCTTGCTTGTCTGCTATAGCAATAACACTTAGATTTATACTCTGCTTCATAGTGTTTTACAGCAGTTTGTAAAAGTGATTTCAGAAGCGTATTGCCCCCAACAATCTGGGTCCTCATTTTACTGACCTTGGAAGAATGGAAGGCTGAGTCAACCTTGAGCGGGTCAGGATTAAACTCCTGGCAATGGGCAGAGTAAGCCTGCAATACTGCATTCTAACCATTGTGCCACCACGGCTCTTGCCTGCTGCCTGCCTGCCTATATTTAATCAGATTTCAAACTGCTAGATACTTATAATGTGGGTATTATTTCTAAAACAGATGCCACATCTTTCATATGCCATTTCTGTAGACAATGCATTACTGAAATGCTAGAAATTTAGAACATTCTTGTTCAGAAATTTAGAATATCACACTTCAACTCTGGCATCCTAAATCCAAATTTCCATTCAATCATAAATATCATAAGATATGATGTATAAAGCACTTTCTCTCAAACTAAAACAGTTCCCAAGATTTTGAAGCAAAAAAGCAAAATATCAGAGAAGTAAATGAATAAAGATATCTCACTCTCTTTCATAGCTCGAACCTGTCAAAGCATTAACAAAGAACAAGGCAGCTGGTTCGCTAAAATAGATCCCATCTGCTAAAACTATGAAATATAGATCATGTCAGTTGATACTAAGATGGCATTTGCCCTGATAGCACATGGTAATTATGTTTAATGTATATGTACTGCATCATTCCTTTATTTAGCAACAAGGTCCAAATTAGATGAAAAGGATTATGCAAAATGAATATTAGATGTCACATTTATTCAGATCCTCTGCTATGGCCATGGCACAACACATGACTGGCTAAAGTGTCACATATGAAGATAGGAGGACTGACAAACATTATTTCTTCCCAAGTCTGGAATCTGCACCATCTCTCAACATCTGCATTTTTATTTGTACATTTGCAAGGGGTTGCTGCTGATGGGCAAAGGCACTCCACAAGGAATTCATTAATTTAAAAATAAATATCCTCTGAGCCTCTATCCATTTGCCACAAAAAGTAAAAAATTGCTAACACATTTTCTTGAAATCACGATACAGATGGTCCTCAACTTAAAACAGTTCATTTAGTGATGGTTCAAAGTTACAACAGCCCTGAAAAAAGTGAGTTATGACCATTTTTCACACAAAGTTGCAGCATCTCCATGGTCACATGATCAAAATTTAGACACTTGGCAGCTAGTTCATATTTATGATGGTTGCAATGTCCCAGGGTCATGTGATCAGCTGTTGAGACCATCTGACAAGTAAAGTCAATGGGGAAACCAGATTCACTTAACTACCATGTTACTAACTTAACAACTGCAGTGATTCACTTAACAATTGGAGTACTTACAACCTACTCTTGGGCAAGAAAAACCAAAAATACACATATAGACTAGGTGAAATCAGGCTTAATAGCAGTAACTCTGAGACGGATCTTGGAGTCTTAGTGGACAACCAGCTAAATATGAGCCAGCAGTGTGCAGCAGCAGCCAAAAAAGCTAATTCAATCCTAAATTGCATTAACAGAGGGATACAGTCAGGATCAAGGAAAGTATTAATACCACTCTAAAGCCTTATTAAGACCACACTTAGAGTACTGCATCCAGATTTGGTCACTACACTATAAAAAAGATGCTGAGATTCTAAAAAAAATACAGAGGAGAACAACCAGGATGATTAGGAGACTGGAGACTGAAACATGAACGGTTACAGGAACTGGGCCTGGCTAGTCTAATGAAGAGAAGGACCAGGTGAGGCATGATAGGAGTGTTCCAATATTTGAGGGGCTGTCAAAGAGAGGAAGGGGTCAAGCTGTTTTCTAAAGCAGTAGTCGCCAACTGGTGGTCCGTGGCCCACTGGTGGTCCCAAGAAAATTTTGGTGGGCCACAGAGAAATGTCACCCCCAGAGCACTCCCCAAAGCAATTAATGCAGGCTACATGGGAACACAAGGCTGCGCCGCCCACATGGCCCACAGGAATCCTCCCCACCCACTCACTCCTTACCTGGCAAATTTGCCTGCTAAGTTGCTATTTTTCCTTTATTTTTTTCAACCATCAGGTGTTCCACTGTGCTGGGAGATTTAGATTAGCTAGAAAGCAGGAAAACATCAGATTTCTTGCTTTCTAGCTAATCTTTAGATCTTTGGCTCTGCTTTTAAGCAGAGCTGAACCTTCCATAGGACTGAAGCTTCTATAATTCAGTGCAGACTCAGGTAGCCGATGGCAGAAAGATAGATCTCTGAGTGAATCTGTGATTCTGTGAGCACCTCAATTTGCTTGCCTGCTTTGCCAGATTTTGGATAAAAGTTGCTCTTTTTTATAAAAAATCCAATATTTACATAAATATTTATAATATTTACATACAGGCCATGCCCAGTCAGTCACATGACCAAGCCACACCCACACATTAGGCCACACCTACATAACCAGTTGTTAAGAAATTTGAATCCCACCCCTGCCTGTGTGTGTGTGTGTGTGTGTGTGTGTGTGTGTGTGAGAGAGAGAGAGAGAGAGAGAGAGAGAGAGAGAGAGAGAGAGAGAGAGAGAGAGAGAGGTTAGATCAGATCTCTCTCTCCCACCAACGTCAGCAAGCTACTGTCAGTCAAAATTCATATTAGTGGTCCTCGGGATTTAAAATTATGAGTTTGGTGGTCCCTGAGGTCCAAAAGGTGGTGACCCCTGTTCTAAAGCATCTGTAGGCCAGACAAGGAATAATGAATGGAAACTGAACAAGAAGAGATTTAACCTGGAAATTAGGAGAAACTTTCTGACAGTGAGAACCAGTGATGATATTCAACCGGTTCTGCCCGGTTCTGGAGAGCCGGTAGCAGCAATGAGCAGCGGAGGCTGAACCAGTTCTCTCTGCTGCTCTGTGTTTGGCCCACCTGGGTTCCCATACTCACTTTTATGGCCAGAATTCGAAGCACATCTGCTTTGCGTGGCACAGAATAGTACTGCGCGGCAGCTGCTGCAGCAACCAGAATTGTGCAGGCTTGCAGGAAGCAAGTTAGAATGCCTCTGCGCCTGTGCAAAGTGTGTGTTTGGCGCACACATGCACACAAAGTGTGCACACACGCAAAGCGCACCCCTCAAGCCATGCCCACCAAACCAATGGCAACTTTATTTGAATACCACCACTGGTGAGAACAATCAGCCCTCGGAATTTATGGGAGCATCATCACTTGAGACTTTCAAGAAGAGATTGGACTGCCATTTATCAGAAATGGTGTAGGGTCTCCTACTTAGGTGGGGGATTGGACTAGATGACCTGCAAGGTCCCTTCCAACTCTGTTTATCTGTATCAGCAAGAAAGGTTATAAAATGGGCAAAATTCACTTAACAAATGTCTCAACAACATAATTTTGGGGCTCAATTGTGGTCAGATGTCAAGGAGTACCCATATAGGACAGGTCAAAACTTGTTAGAGGAGATAGTCTTTGGTCCCAAGGAATTAAAAGTCAAATCCAGCACATTTTTTTATGGCTGAAAATTCTCAGTTTGATTATCATCTATGTCCTTTGGGTGGGAAAAAGGACTCTTATAATTGTAGCTTCAGGGGAAGCAATGTAAAATTATACAGAAATGAGTGGCCTGATTTATAAATAAGGATTTTGAGCAAAGTCATCCAAAGATCTAGTTGTATAATAATGTAGTACAAAATATGATAAATAATGTCTAAAATCAATCTCTGGCATTTTCATACCACCTTCTTCTACCTTCCAGTCTTTCAAAAGTAGGTCTAAGCCAATTCATTATCTTCACTTTTATCAACTTTGAAATGCTGACAACTATGTTTCAGTAGCTGGAATTTCATGTGAAAGAGAACCAGGCAAGAGTTTCCCACCAAAGAGAGAACTGACAGTTCACAAAGACAAGCTTTGTTGCTATTTTAGTTGTAATGCAGTTGAGCCAGAAATAAAGCAACTTGGCTCCTAGATACCATTGATATCCTAAGATCAGATAGGTTGAAAATGGATTCTAACTTGTCATAAAGACTACATAAGGACATGATTTGATTTGTATGGAAAAAAGTCTTTTCTCTGGGTGCAGACTAAATATTTGTATAGTCTTCAGAGATGGGCTCAACTAGGGCTGCTCCTTAAAGAGAAGAAAGCAATTTCAGAGAAAATAACTGACAACCTGTGCCTCATTGGATCATGATTTCAGACTTATTTCATTACCTAAAGAGAGAAACAGAATAATAATGGATGATCAAAAAGGTAGTGGGAGCAGGAGCAACTTCTGACTTCCTGCTAGCTTTCTCATCAAGTTTCTTTGTGGGGAAAATGAGAAGGGAGCATCAGAAATTCTTCCTTCCTTCCTTCCTTCCTTCCTTCCTTCCTTCCTTCCTTCCTTCCTTCCTTCCTTCCTTCCTTCCTTCCTTCCTTCCTTCCTCCTCTGTCACACACTTCCTTCCCTCTTTGCCTGCCTCCTCTTCCTCTCCTTCACCTTCTTCAGTGATGTGGGTAACCCTGTGCTAAATGGTAAAAAGTGGGTTTAGAATTTTGGAATGCATTTTGCTGTGAGCACAAGCTTAATAGGAAACAATTGCAAGTAGACCATTAAACTTCAGATAAATTAAGTTCAGCATAAGTATTTTTGAAACAATCAATGGCTCCCTTAAACCAATTTTACATATAATGTAGAAATGGAAGGAATGTAGGATTGTATACATTTGTTTTCAAATATCCTCTGAAGTTAGAATTGTGAACTAATTTAAAAATACTCTATGGCTGGAGAAGAAATGGCAGCTTTTAATAGAATAATGTTTCAATTTATAGTATCTCCAGAAAAAGTTTGAAAAGGGGGGAATCCTGGAGAGTCACCCTCATCAGCATAGACAGTGCTAAACTAGAAAGGCCAAGTGATTACCAGAGGTTACACTGATGTAACAGATTCATTTTCTCAGTCTGCTGCTCTCTAGATTTGGAATATCCATTTGCATCACGAATGGCACCAGATCGGGAAAGGCAGTTACAGAGTACTGATTTTTCTTTTAACATTGCTTACCACCAGTGGTTGGTGATCGTTAATGTTATTTGTCATTTTATATTATTGTAGGAAATGTATTTTTGTTGAACGATGTTTGATTTAGATTTAGATTCACAGCCAGAATGTGAATTATCTGCCACTGATAAACAAGAATTCATGAATGTTATTATCAACTTATGGAGATGGGCCATGGGCTGATTGAGTGACTATAATCTGTTTTGGTAAGAGCTCTCTAAAATCTTAAATTGTTCTTCAATGTAGGACAGAACCAAGGGGCAAAGTTAAGTGAGTAATCAGCCTAAAGTCATTACATTCCACGAACAGTCTAAGTCCAACCCCTCTTAGATTCTATTGACACTTATCTACTGCCAATTTAGCTTTAAATGTTTAGTTGACTAGATTCTTATGAATAGATTTGAGCAATAAATCTTCCTAATTGCAATTTAATGTATGGTCCAGATTATTTGTGCTTGCCATTACAGCTCTTTTGTCCTGCAGTCCTTTTTGAAATAATGAAGTTCAGAATTATATTAGGACCTCCTATATAAAATTAGAAATTCTATTGAGGAACTGTTACTATTTTAAATATAGATATAGAAATATCAACATGTGCTTGTTCAATATCGAATTTCTACAAACAGATTAGTTCCTGTTATTGTTATTTCTACTGTTGAAACACCTCCAACAAAATAGTAGAATATACAAAGGTTGCAGGAAATGATTTCAGCAAATTACATTTCTCACTCCAATGGAACCCTCCAACAATTTATAGAGGCAGGGATATAAGATTGATAGAACTCTAAAACAAATCTTATAATAAATATATTTGAGTCAGCCTTCGCAAGCTATCATCTATATATATAAAAGCGAAATGCCACTCACGCATCATCACAAAATCTCCAGAACTGTAAAGCCTACAAACTTGAAATTTGGCATTATGTTTCTCTTGGCTTCTGCATGCTTACTAAGAAAGGATTGTTCGAAATGACCATCGCAGCATGAGTATTTTGTATACTTTTATTAACACGCTCTGATGCTAAGGAGTTCTACTCCCCAGAGGTGGTATTCAGCAGATTCTGACAAGTTCTGGAGAACTGGAAGTGGAAATTTTGAGTAGTTCAGAAAACCAGTAAATACCACTTCTGGTTGGCCCCACCCCCATTCTCTGCCTCCTGAGTCCCAGCTGATTGGCTGTGTCTTCTTTTGTTGCCCTGCACAGGAGAACATAGCTGGAAAGCAGGTTATTGTGGTGGGGAGGGAATTGGGATTTTACAGTATCCTTGCCTTGGAGTGGGGTAGGAATGGAGATTTTACAGTATCATTCCCCTGCCATGCCCACCAAGTCGTGCCCACAGAAGTAAAAATGTAGTAGCAAAAAATGTTGAATTCCACTGTTATATCTTTGCATAGTCACCTACGATAGGTTGGTCCGGATGGTGGGAGATTTGAAGAGCTGTCATTGGCCACAAACCACGAGCAGCCTGCTCGAAAAAGGCTGCTGTGGTTTCATCGGCAAGCAGTTCTGGAGAGAAAATAAAAAGAATAGAAGGTCAACTGGGTCTTGAGTTTTTTTCCCACAACGCAACACTGGCAACGAAGGTGGGACACTGAGACAAAGGAACCCCATTGTGCACGTGGCCACGAGGACTGAGAGAGAGGAAATGGCCAGGAACAACTCACCACCCACACCATTCAACCTAGCAACTGATTCCTCATCGACTGATTCCTCATGTTCCTAGAAAGGAGCGATCTCCAATATCTGAACACAGAAAGACAGCCATCTTCCTCACCCACTGCGGTCCCACAGTATTCAGAATGGCAAAGGCATTGGCATCACCCCACGATGTGAAGAAAATGGCGTGGACGGACTTAGAGAAATTACTGCAAGCTCATTATGCGCCAACTGTTTCATGCCTCATCAAAAGACACGAATTTTATCAGCACGACCAAAAGGAATACGAGAGCATCGGAGATTTTGTTGCAGCACTAAGAGATATTGGCGGAGCATGCGAATTCCTAAACATGGATAAGGCCATGAGGGACCGTGTGGTTGTCGGATTAAAGGACCTTACACTACAGGGTCGAGTACTAACAAGACCTAAAATAACATTAATGGAGGCAATAGAAGAAGCCACCACAGCGGAAGCCACACAAAAATCAACAGCCACCATGCGACAAATGAATAAATTAATAAGGGAAACCCCAAAAGACACTAGTCAAACGCACAATAAGACACCAGAGGAAACTCAAAAACTCACCACAACACACCACGAGGACATCGAATCCTTATCAGAAGACGAAGAGGAAGAAGAAGAGGTAAATCAACTCTGGTTGGAAAAAGGTAGACGAGAGCGAAAGAAAAGGAAGTCAGAATTCCGTTGTGCCGGGTGTGGAGGAGACCATCCATGTTCCGAATGCTATTTTTTTGATGCTATTTTCAGGTATTGTGAACGGCGGGGACACATAGCTAGGGCATGCCGAACTAAAAATAACTATAGCCCTAGACAAAGATGGAATACCCCTCCCAGGGAGAAAGAAAAGCAAATAGAGAGCCGTAGGAGTTAAGAAAACAGAAACAAACGGTGGAAAGAAGCCAATAGAAAAAAGGAAACACATCAAACAATAACTATTGGACACTCAAACTCAATCAATGCGAAAAAGGTACATGTGCAAGTCACCATAGAAGGTCAGCCATTCAAGATGGAAGTGGATTCAGGCTCGTATTTATCAATGGTATCGTGGAATACTCTGAAAAGACTAATACCTGATATAAACAAGAGAGCCAGAAATACAAAAACTCACACTAAAAGACTACCAGGGTAACAGAATTCCTGTAGTAGGAACCGGACATTTCAAAGTTGAATTCAAAAAACACATTAAAATCCTCCCATTAACCATAGTTGACCAGGATCGCCCCAGCCTACTGGGACTCGAATGGTTTGCACTATTAGGAATTGGAGTAACCGGAATCAACAACATCACTGAGACAGACTGGGAAGAGAACCTGATGAAAGAATTCCAGGACGTCTTCAATAGAGAACTGGACAAGTACCAAGGGTCTCCAATCTCATTTAATTTAAATCCAAATATAGCCCCAATAAGGCTAAAAGCGAGGAAAGTTCCTTTCGCGTTAAAACCAAAACTTGATGAACAATTAGATAAACCTATCGCACAGGGGGTATTAGAACCAATAGACCACGCAAGGTGAGAAACCCCAATTGTTACCTCTATTAAACCAGATGGGTCCGTACATATCTGTGGAGACTACAAGGCAACCCTTAACCATGAGCTACAATAAATAAAATAAAACAGATTTGCAAGCATTCTTGGGACTTATTAATTTTTACAAAGTATTTTTGTCACAAAAAGCAACGATAGTGGAACCACTGCACAGGTTGCTTGATAAGACAGCTACCTGGACCTGGGGGTGATGAGAAGAAACAGCATTCCAGGGAATAAAAGACTTACTTACATCAGACTGTGTGCTAATACAATACAGCAAAACCCTTCCACTAACATTAACATGCGATGTGTCATCATTCAGCATTGGTACCATACTCAGCCACACATTACCCAATGGAAAAGAAGCACCTATCGCATTCTATTCAAAAACTCTTTATCAAAAACGGAGCGGAATTACAGCCAACTAGATAGAGAGTCATTGGCCGCAATAACTGGAGTAAAACAGTTCCACAAGTATATCTATGGCAGAACTTTTTCACTTGTCACAGACCATAAACCTCTTCTAGGAATTCTTGCAGGAAACAAAGCTACACCTAACATACTGTCACCGCGGATGACGAGGTGGTCCGAATTCCTCGCTGCCTATAACTACAACTTGATCTATCAACCAGGAAAGAACATAACACACGCTGACGCCCTGAGCCGTTCCCCCCTACCTGATGTAGAAGATGATCCTGTACCAACCACATCAACCCTGCAAATCGAGATGTTGGCAAACCTACCCATAACAGCAACAGACATTGCTAGGGAAACCGCAAGAGACAGAAACCTGACGCGGATCTTAAATTGGGTAGGTAAAGGATGGCCAGAGACTGCTAGTGACGTGACTGTTAAACCATTTCGGAATAGACAAATGGAACTATCGATCTTAAAAGGATGTATACTATGGGGGGATAGGGTGATTATACCGGACATATTGAGGGAATGAATACTTGAATTACTGCATGAGGGTCACCCAGGTATTGTCAGAATGAAGTCCCTGGCTAGGAGTTATGTATGGTGGCCAGGGATGGATAAGGATATTGGGGAATGGGTAGCAACGTGCAAATGATGCCAAGAATCTAGACCTATACCTCTTTCTGCACCTGCACTCGAGTGGGAAACACCTAGGGGTCCATGGTCTAGAATACACATTGATTTTGCAGGACCAACTAAAGGACACACATTCTTAATAGTGGTAGACGCTTACTCAAATTGGCTAGAGGTAAGCATTATGCATTCAACTACAACAGAAGCTGTTATTAGACAACTAAGGAAGCTTTTTACGACACATGGATTGCCGGATTTAGTTGTATCTGACAATGGACCGCAATTCATGGCAATAACATTTGAGAGGTTCCTAGCAGAACAAGGGATAAGGCACACGCTAACAGCGCCGGGTTGGCCGACTACGAACGGTCGGGCGGAACGCATGGTCCATTACACGAAGGAAACACTACACAAATTGGGAGCTGGAGATATACAGGAAAAGATATACAAGCTACTCAGTATACATTACACCAAACACCACAACAAATAAAAGCCCAGCAAAACTATTAATGGGAAAAAAACTAAGATCAAACCTAGACAGACTACATCCCACATATAGCCCAGAAAAGCCAACAGACTCCTCCAGTAAGTGCCACACATTCAAAACAGTGAACCTAGTCTATGCAAAAAACCTCACGGGGGAACCATTGTGGATACCGGCAACAATAATCCAAATAACAGGACCCCGGTCATACAGGGTAGAGACAGGGTAGAGACAGATGACAGAAAGAGCTGGAGGAGACACATAGACCAAATCAGATCGAGGACCACACTGAGAAACACTAACAATCAGGAGGAGGAATGGGAAGAACTTACACAAACAAAGGAATCACCTCAAACATTAAACAAAAATAGCCAAACCAGAGAGGGGGGAGACCCCTCAAACACAAAGGAAAGGGGAGGGGGAGACCCTCCACAAGTAAAAGAAGTAACAAAACAAACCCTAACAACGATACTACAACCAATACTAACATTAGCACCGATCGGAAATCGCAAAAACGTACCTGAAGCCATAGAAGAAGAAAACTTGGGGAGACTGGAGCAGGCTTCAGAGAACCATCAAGAAGCTACTCCTGGTGGGAGTGGCCGAGCCAACTCAACCAGCCAGGAAAGGCCTGGCGGGAGCGGCATGGTTGACTCTACCTTCCAGGAGACTCCACGGAAGAGAACGGGAGAAACAGCAACCCCGTCCGAACAATCCAGAGACAAACCCACGACTGAATTGCGCAGGTCCAGTCGAACCCATAAGAGCCCCACCTATTTACGTGACTACGTAAAATAGGGGAGGCCTGATTGGTTGGACTGGATCACATGGGGACAGGTGTTATATATTTGCATACTCACCTAGGACAGGTTGGTCCGGATGGTGGGAAATTTGAAGAGCCATCATTGGCCACGAGCTGCGAGCAGCCCACTTTTAAAAGGCTGCCGTGGTTTCACCGGCAAGCAGTTCTGGAGAGAAAATAAAAAAAATAAAAGGTCAACTGGGTCTCGAGTCTTTTTCCCACAACGTAATACCCACCACTGCTACTCCCCTTCCCCACCTGAAAAGAAATCTGTTCCAAATGCAAAACAGAAGCAGAGGAGATGAATTTCAGTTTCAGTTTTAGTTTCAGAGCATCAAGCAGCTTTAGTACAGAACACCTGAGCTAAGCCACTCCCAGGCTCTTTCCTTCTTGCTCACACAGCAAATACTGTTTCAGTTTCAAACAGCCCTCAACTCTCTCACACACTGACAGGATGCTATCCAGATGAATAACGATGGAGGCTGGTAGGCAGAGATTGTTTTTCTCCTTATTTTCTTCCCTAAAAACTAAGCCTGACCACATAGTTTCATAGTGAAGCACAGGTATCGAGCTAGTATCTAAATAAATACGGTGTCATTTATTGGCAATCTTATGACCACAACTGGGACTGGAACTCCTGTTACTAAATAACGAAGTCATTACATGAGGCATACTGAATTTTGCAATCCTTTTTGTCATGGTCATTAAATGATTCACATGGTTTTTCAGCAAATCTATCTTTCCCCATTGATTTGTTGAAAGTCTTCTGGATCACCTGACCCCAGGACACTGCAAACATCATAAATATATGTTGGTTGCCAATTACCCAAATTCTGATCACCCGATTGTGGAGATGCTACAATGGTCATACGTGAGAGGACAGGTCATAAGTCATATTTTTCAGTGTCATCTTAACTCTGAATAGTCATTAAATGAACTATCATAAGTTGAAGATTACCTGTAATAATAACCACAATATTAAAATATGTATTTCTATTCAACCATTTCATGTATACATCTTTCCTTCCTTGGTATGCTACTAACAAAATGCTAACTTTGTGTTGGGCTGATAATTTTAAAATGCAGATTTAACAGAGCTGTATAATGTTAGTTATGCTGTTTAATGCTTATGGTATGCACTTTGGTTGTCTAAAATAGGAACAAGAATATTCAGTCATCTTCTGTAGCTGCCAACTACAAAATTGGTTTCTGATTCTCTTCAGTTATCATACATTTAAAAGGAACAGGAGAGAAGAAGCTGTTTTGATGGGCTCCAAAGGGAAAAAAAAATCTAGTGAGTTATGAATGAACTGATTGTGTTACATGTTTGTTTGCATCGGTGCTAGGCACGGATCCCATGAATCCACCCCACTTCATTGTTCTTTATCCTGCCCCTTTAGATGACCTGTTAGTAGATTAATTGCTTGCTGCAAGAATCAGTAGAAGCCTATCATTATACTTTCTTTTGTCACAGACAATAATATATTGGTGAAGGTGTCAATCAACATCTTCAAACAATATATGAACTTTAGAGATCCTTGTCCAGCTGTACTAGTCTTTAGCAAATCAATCAGTAAATAATAACAATGTATGGGCTTTTTATAGTTGGAAAACTCCAATTTTATGGACAGATTTCTATTATTCCTATGCCTACTTTACCATAATTCATTTTTATTTATTTTCTTTTAATTTTGCTGCTAGAGAAAATGAAATATTAATTAAACAAGTGTTGGAGGAAAAAGGATATTTTCAATGTGCCAGTTGGCTAAATTTCAATTTTTAAATTGAAAAGAAAACCTCTTATCTGAGTGAATTGTAGCACTTAATTTAGTGGTGCATACTACAAAAGAAAAAGAGAGAAAAAACTGATTTTCCTTCTTTCTAAACAATAACAATTGTTTATTTAATCTCACTTTTAAATAAACATTTATTATATCAGTAGCGTCTGTTAAAGAATATGTCCTTTGTATTATTTTTCCATTCAGGAAGGAAGCTTCTTTTCTTTGAAAACCAGGGAGAAACTAATGCACAAACCCATTATGTTTGCTTGCATATTTTTCTAGCAAGTTGGCTGTTCACAGATGGCTATTGAAAACTGTCAACATTGGCTGTTGTTATGCCAGCCTATGACTTCATCTGGTTGACTTGGTATCTGAGTGCCAACTTTTCTTCCTCTCTTGTTAACAGGGGGCTATTTCAAGACTTTTCCCACAACAATGGAACACTTGTCACAAGCATTTCAGTGCTGCATAAAAATATGTTCAGTCTTATCTGTGGCATTTATTTAATTTCCTTTTGACCTTTTTGTTGATTCTCCCTTCACCTCCCCCCCCCTCAGCTGCCATTAAAAGACACTGGGTAGGTCCCTATCACATGGTAGACTAAATTAAAGGATTTGGTTTAGGACCCAATCTGGGTTGTTCACCTGGACTAAAGGTTTAGTTTTCTGAGCTTTTGGACTCATGCTGGAGCCCATCCTCAGGGAACTTCTCTCTACCAGAACATAGAGAGAAAATTATGGCAAGAGAGAAGTTCCCTGAGGAGGGGCTCCAGAACAAATCCAAAAGCTCAGCAGACTAAACCTTTGGTACTGGTGATCGACCCAGATTGGATCTTGCAACATTATCCTGGAACACATATATTTGCCTGCATTCGTGGGTTTGGTTTAATATGTCATAAGAATCCAGCCCTTCAATTCTAAGCATGCAGTATTAAGCAAGTCATCACATTACACTATAATCACCAGCATCCACAGGGGGAATCAGGTGAAGGCAAATTATGATACATGCATGATGATGTAATCCCACCGACGACATGATTTGACATACCTGTATCAGGCATACAGATGCAATCAATGTGCAGAATTTGTGTGATGGTGTCATCATGCAGATGGTCATTCTGGCATCACTGAGGTTTGATGTAGAAACTGCTGGCTGATTTTAGTTGTCAGGGCATAAAGATGTTATGAATTGTCTTTGTTTATGCCAGGTTATGAACTCAGCCATGAGTTTTACTGTACAAAAAGCAGTACCTGGATCAATTCAAGTCCATTTTTATTACATGGCATAAGAGCCAACTGTCAAGTCCGAAATTGACATAAGTGTAGCCATTTTAGTTTAGTATACATTCTTTTTCTTACTTTCTCTTGGGGAAAGGTTTCGGGCTTGCCAGATTCCTAAGGAGGGAGGAGTGGAAATAGAGAGAGTTGTTTAGGCTAGGTGATTCTTCTTCCTGTGGGAAAATGAGCTGACTGTGTTCAGACTCCTTGAGGTGGAGATTTATGACATCAAGCAAAGTTGAATTACTTCTATTGGAGAATGTGACTTTTGGGGGTTGTTTCTAACTTCTGATACTGTGGGGTAATTCTGGGTTGTGTCAGATCCAGAATTACCATGGACTTTGCCAATTTGATGCTTTCCTAAATAAAAGAAATTGTTTTGGAAAATGGACTTAGCTCTTTTCTTTTTAAATGGATTTCATCACTTAGAAAACTGACACCAACAATAGGGAGACTAAAGATTTTGAAATATCAAATTAAAATGGCTGACTTGGGAAGATAGCACTTGTAATTCAACATGTCTGAAAAGCATCTAAACCAGGGGTGTCAAACTCGATTTCATTGAGGACTTCATCAGGGTTCTGTTTGACCTCAGGGGGCTGGAATCGACGTGGCCAGGGTGGGCATGGCCAGCGCGACATTACTTGTATTGGGGGCACCTATGGTGGTCCAAATACTCTGCCAGCGAAAATGAGCTCCTGAGTTTTTGGCTGTGACAGCTTCCTGCAATCTTCTGCCAGCAAAAATGGAGCTCAGGAGGGCAGCATGTGGCAGAGGCACTGCAGGCTGGTCCTTTGCTGTTTCCAGGGCAGCCCCATAGGCCAGATCTAAGCATCCTTTGAGCCAGATTTGGCCAGCAGGCCTTGAGTTTGACAACCCTGATCTAAACCAATGCTGCTCACGATGAAGAATATAAAAGATTATTCAATATTTATTCAGCTATGGAGTGTGGATTAGCCTTCACTACTTTTTTATCCTGCACGTCATCGATGGGAAACAACATAGGCTATGCAGTTTTTAAACTATTTTTCAATTAAAGATATGAGAAAAAACTCAAACCACTGTTTGCAATGTGCAAATTACCCCTCAATTAGCAAAATAGTGTTCATATTCCTCGCAGAAATATTCAAATCCCTACAAACTTTTGATCCCTTCTGACAGCATTGCATAATCTGCAAGGAAGCGTACACAACATCCAGCAATACAAAGTCAAAATAATTCTAATTTTCTTTCCTGCACTGGTTTGCACATTGAACTGCCTGACATGTCTAGCACAGAAAAAGAAAGTTCCAGCTTCAAGCTTTGTGAAGAATTTGTAGTATGTCTTCCAGCTGCCAAGGGAAAAACTGGACTACATTCCTTTGTGCAAAAAAACAAAATAAACTTTCTGTTTCAGAATAGATGCAGCTCAGGATGAGTGACCTTTGTTCATCTGTTAGATTAGGTTTTTATAATTTATTTCTATTTTTCTCATTTAAAAGCAAGTCTGGCTTTTAGGAACATTTTTATTATTCTTCCCAGAGTTAGCCCTCAAAGGCTGGACTTTTAATCTCTCATTTTTTTAACCATTATCCAGAATGTCCTATGTTCTTTTAAACTTTATTTTATTCCACTTTATTTTGCTTTAAACATTCATTTAATTTAATGTTTTGTCCTTTGATGAAATGCAAATTTCAATACTTTATGTCTAAACGATTTGTCTCAATTAATCTTTTTTGGCTTATCGCTTTGCATGGGCTTGTAGCCTTAAAGGTTAGAAAGAAGGATGTGGAGACAGAAAATGGTCAAAATGGACAGAAAATCTTTATTATCTCAATGTCAGTAGAACTGCATCACTGGGGATGAAAATGACAAATCACTTCCTAAAATATTCAGCTTGAGTTCCTGACTCACGCCTGACATGTCTAGTCTCCACTGATTAAAGAAAAGATACTTGTTAATGCTGAGAAAGGAGAATCATGCAAACAAAAATGTACCATATCTCTCTGTATTTTAGTTAAGAGAGAAAGAGATTGGAATTAGACATTTAGATTTAGACATCTGCATTTTTTCCATGAAAAGAAGAAATGTACGAGAAGTTCCCCTAATCTGATAACTTTGAGCCAGATCAATGGGCAGCCAATAATCAAGTATTTTGCAACTAAACAGTCAAAACATCATGAAAGCACCAAGAATTATATCCTGAAATATGCAATCAAATTGCTACTAACGGACTACAGGAGAAAAGCAGAAATTATAAAGAGGAAGAATTATCCCTTGGCAAATGTAAAAAAGCAAGACATCTTGGCATATAAAGTGGGAGGACAGTATAAATAACCCATGAGGGTTTTC
The DNA here is from genome assembly GCA_015471245.1 of Laticauda colubrina. Classification (NCBI taxonomy): domain Eukaryota; kingdom Metazoa; phylum Chordata; class Lepidosauria; order Squamata; family Elapidae; genus Laticauda; species Laticauda colubrina. The sequence goes on along the minus strand of BLBF01000018.1, from coordinate 60,492,701 downwards.
ATGATAATGCTGAATCATTCCCAACACTATCCAGCAGCCGTTTAGGAGGTGTTGTTAAAGCTTGACATCACCACTCTCCCGTGGGCTTTCCGACAGAAGAGGAATGCCAGCAACAAAGAAATTCTATGAATAGCTCAAAGAGAAACATTCTGGTGGGCTATTCACCATTATTTTTAATGTTATCCAGATGCTACTGGGCTATCAATTGTTTCAAGAAATCTAAGGTAAACAGTCACCTGAATTTTATTGCCAGACAATCTTGTAAGTACCTGGGTATGCGGCCTTGTAGGGCTTAAAGGATAAAACCAGCACCTTAAATTGGACCCAAAAATCCACTAGCAAGTAGTGTAGCAATTGCAATACATGAGTTCCACTGATGAAGCTTGCCTTCCTTTCGATAGTTATTTTAGATAACTGAAATTTTCACATTGTCTTGAAAGCCAATACCATGTAGAATATATTGCAGTAGTCTAACTATGAGGCATGAATCACGGTTTCAAGGACTTCTCAAACCAAAAAGATGCTCAACTGGCATATTAGACAAAGCTAGGGTAGGCCCCCAACTACAGGTAGCCCTCAACTTACAACAGTTCATTTAATGACTATTTAAAGCTACAAGAGCACTGAAAAAGTGACTTATGGTTGTTTTTCACATGATCCTGGTCACATCAGCAAGTTCAGCAGATTCTGACCAGTTCTGGAGAACTGCTAGAGGAAATTTTGAGTAGTTCAGAGAACCGGCAAATCTCACCTCTGACTGGAGATTTTACAGTATCCTTCTCCTGCCATACCCACCAAGCCACACCCACAGAACCAGTAGCAAAAAAATTGAATCTCACATGATCAAAATTCAGATGCCTGGCAACTGACTCATATTTATGACAATTGTGGTGTCCTGGAGTTATGTGATCATAACTTCTGCAAAATCAAGGGGGAATCCAGATTCACTTAACCACCACATTAGTAACTTAACAAATGCAATGATTCACTTTATAAGTGTGGCAAGAAAAATTGTAAAATGGGGCAAACTCACAAAAGTTTCACTTAGCAGCAATAAATTTTGGGCTTAATTGTGGTCATAACTCAAGGACTACTTGTATTGCTTAAACAGTAGGTGAACCTACAGTCTTAGATTGCAGGCAACTTTTTCAAAGCATTTGAGGAGCTGGGATTGAGCCATATTAATCATCTCAGATGATTCTACAGGATACCATGTCCGATGATGTTAAGTCTGCTTTATTTTAAAAATTATATTTTTATATAAGCTATGATTACATATTTAGCATTTTGTCTGACATTATAAGCATCTTCCTTTCTTCTGTGCTAACAATATTTGAGCTTCCAAGATTGAAACTGACCCAAACTACAAAAATGTGAATGTGTAGGCAGTGTAGGGAGAAGCTGCTAACAAGAAATATAGAGATATTTAACAAACATCAAGAGAACCAATCTCATTCCAGAAAGAATAAAATTAATCCCATTTGACATATTCTACCCAAGGATTCTTGTGCATGCATTTATTAGGTGAACTGATGCAAAGAAGATACATAGAAGAGACCCTTTTGGAGAGCACTGCTTATTGCTCAGGTGTGAGAATTGCTTCACAGTATTTGAAGAAAGGGAAAATTGGATGAACAGCTATGTTCTGCTTAGGTTAGTTCATCCTGGAACTGACAAAAACCACCTTCCTTCAGCATCACTATCTCAGCTTCTGCCACAAGAAGAATATATTTAACACAGTTATCACAGAAGCCATAACTTCAGTTGCCAATAGGTATCTAATCTTAAATCAGAACTTGCATTTTTCATGCATTAACATTTTAATAATCATAACTACTCTAGATATTGGTCTGATTACCAATTTAAATAGAATCAGAAGGAAGGAATGAAAACATTTCCTTACTTTCTTTCTGAAATGAGAAGAAGCTGCACGGTCTGCCAATCTATTTCAACACCCTTGTTTAAACTGCCAGCTAGCCAGAAGAATAACTTTATTCCCATCCTACATTAAGCTATGGCTTAATGACTTATCTTGGACATTGATGGTATGTGGGCAGTATTATGTTGCCTTGCAATATAGTTCTGGTTTAGATATCACAATATGCATTGAATAGTGTGAGTTTGCTTGAGGCAAAAGTGAGTTTGTTTGTATGCGTGGAAATTGGGCCAGATATCCCAAAATTGACTGGTACTGTTCTTACCATTTTCAGGAAATGCTGCTATGGCACATATGTACCTAAGGTTGGTAACCTAGTCTTTCGCTATTGTATAAAAAAGCATTACATTGAGGTTTCAGTTCACCATAGTCATAATGGGTGACAAGGCCAATCTGTGGGCCTCCATCTTGTCACCATCATGGCATGTGGAAACTTTCAATTTGAAATATAAAAAGACTAAAAGTTAAAGGGAGGAATTAGTGAAAGAGAAAATAAATATGATGTATGTCTATGAAGCATGTACTACAGTGCTGAAGCTGCTGAAATAAATTGAAAAGAGTTACATACAGCATGCTATCCAGACTTTGCAAGTCACAAATAGAAATCGTTATTACAGCTATGGACCTCGGGAAGTTGATAATTTTATAGTAAGACAAATCTCTGATAGGAAGGTACTGAGAAAGAATGAGGATCACAGGCAGAACTAATATGAGTGAGGAGCAAATGAGAATATCTGCTAGAACATTAATGACACAGACCTTTAAGTATTTAATTGAACATATTTAAATAAAGGGAAATATTAAAAATGAAATCCCCTCTGCACTATTTATATTTTCACAAAACTAACCCCAAAGAAGCAAAGGAACTCTTAAAATTTCCCCATTTAAAGAATCAGAGCATGATGAGAGACGGATTATGGCCTTTATTTCAATATATTGGAAGTTTCAATTGGAATTTTAAAAAACTAGAATAACATGCCTCTTTAAGAATTGACTGTGATTTGTGTTTATTTGTTGTAAAAAAACAATTTAATGAAATTCAGAGTTGAACTAGTTATCTTCCTTAAGGAGAAATTCTAAATCAGGACTGTCAAACTCACAGCCTGCAGGCCAGATGTGTCATGTGGTGGCCACGTCCACGCCAGGTTTAGTGAAGGGGAAAAAGTCACAATACATCATGTGATGGCACCAGTTTGACACCCCTGCTCTAAATCTGTTTTTCAATCTCAATAACTTTAAGATGTCTGAATTTCAACTCCCAAAATTCCCCAGTCAGCATATGTTGATGCAAACATCTAAAAGTTGATAAGGTGGAGAAACACTGATCTGAATAACATATCCAATGACTCTTTGTTTAACTTTTTCATCCTGTGATTATACTCCTGACAGCAAAAAATAAATTCTAATCAAAGTATTATTTCTGTGTAACTACTTTTACTTGCCAAACCAATTGTATTATTTTTCCTGAAGCTGAACCCTGGCCAAAACAATCAGAATAACTTATTGTAGGGAGTACAGCTTTCTAATAGGAAATTCTGGCTCTCAAGCACGGCCTTTGCACTCTGCATGCCTTTGATGAATATGGAGAGCAACTGGAGTAGTTCTCAAGCAGCTCTTCTTATCTTGCAGAGTCTGACTGACCATCTTGGCACATTTTTTGCATTAAATTGATGATCTCATCCTTGAAATATGACTGCTTAAAGGCAACCCATCCCTAAAAATACATATCCTGTAGAGTTTCCTAACATTGCAAAGAACAAAATACTGGAACCTCTGACAAATCAAATTATATCACATCCTATTGGGCATTTCTATGTGATTACTAGCAAGTTTTACTCTAGTGCAGCAACAATTTTTACAATATCTCCTTTGTAGCTTCTGCTCTTTCTGAAATTCATTTCCAATCAATATCCCTGTATTACCCTAATGAAAATCTATTTTGTGATAAGGAGACATGAGAAAGAGAGATCCCAGCAGAACTAGAAAAGAACATTTCTGGAAAAGAAATGCAAAACTGGAAAAAAGTGTTTCTCATAATAGGAATTAATTGGCTATCTAAGAGAGAAACTCAATGGTTCAAAGTGGTATAGTTAAATGAAGTGACAATCGAAATTGAGCTAGTTAGGGTAGCAATAATTGTGTTGGAGAAAAAAGAGATGGTTAAAATCAAACAGCACAGGGAACGAACCAACTCCAGCTATTGTCGTTCGTGATTTAGTGCAGTTTTCTTCTTAGTAAAAAAAGTAAAGGCCCTGTCACACTGCCCAACGGATGCAAAACGTTAGTAAAAAGGACAGAACGGACGAGCAAAATGTTCCATCTGTTGTTATCTGCTCTCAAAAGGGGCAAAAATTTGCATAACCAGAGCGGATAACACGGAAAGGAATGGACGGGGGGAGGACGCAGAGCGGATGGAAAGCGGATGCGGAACGGAAGCCCAGTGGATGGAAGCGGATGAGAGCGGATGGCACATCCGCAAGGCTTCCGGGGGACCTCAGCAAAATGGACGCGGAACGGATGAAGTGGATGCACAGCGGATACACAGCGGATGAAGCAGATGCACAGCGGATGAAGCGGATGCACAGCGGATGCACAGCGGAAGACTAACGGATGCCTAGCGTTAATTGCGCATGCGGGGAGGATGCATTGCGTAAGCCCCACGGATATAAGGGAAGCAGCTCGGAGCAGGTCACCATTCAGAGGAAAGACCTGCTGCCGGACGGATTGACAGCCTTGCCTGCCCTGCCTGCATGCCTGCCTGCAAGCCTTGCTGCCATCCTTGCTGTCTGCCTTCCTGCCAGCCTTCCTGCAAGCCTTGCTGTCTGCCTGCCTGCCTGCCAGCCTTGCTGCCAGCCAGTCTGCCTGCCTGCAAGCCTTGGTTCATGCCTGCCTGCCAGCCTTGGTGCCTGCCTTCCTGCAGCCTTGGTTCCTACCTTCCTGCCAGCCTTGGTTCATGCCTGCCTGCCAACCTTGGTGCCTGCCTCCCTGCCAGCCTTTCTGCCAGCCTCGGTGCCAGCCTTCCTGCCAGCCTTGGCTCCTGCCAGCCTCCCTGCCAGCCAGCAACCCCACAACCATGGGGAAGAACAGAAAGCCTCAGCCATCTGCTGCCAGCCCTTGCAAGAGGGACAGGGCCACCATCCCACCCCCTGGCCCTCACTCTGGTTCTGCTGGGGCTTCTGTAGCACGGGCTCGCTCTTCTGGGGCTGGAGCTTCTGCTGCTTATGCTTCTGGAGGAGCTGATGATACGGGGGATCAGACAAGCACTCTAGCACCAGCCACCTCCACAGCACCTGCACCCTTCACCCCTGAGACTGAACAACCAAGAGGAGTGCCAGAGACTCATTTTTGTTTTATAGCTTCTTGTTAATAAAGTCTATCTTTGATTCACACACTTGCTTCATTTCTTTTTTTTAATAAAGTCTTGGTGGAAACTTTTAGAAATGGTTTAAGCCTTTGCAGGCTTGAGGGATGGGTTAAGATAGCAGTTGGATGGGCAGGGATACCTGTGGGATGTGTAATAGCTGTGGGATGGGTAAGGATAGCAGTGGGATGGGTAATAGCTGTGGGATGGGCAGGGATACCTTTGGGATGGGTAATAGCTGTGGGATAGCTAAACCTCCAGTGCATAGTGCATAGTGGGACTGTATGGCCCACCCTCCCAGGTGCCACACCTACGGCCCTTTATTATCAATAATAATGTAATCAATCATCCACACATGTCAACATAAACACAACTCTTTATTAATGCCCTCTTCACTGTAGGGCCACTCAACATATATGGCACAACCTCATCAGTGTTATGCCACAGGCTCAAGGAAGCATCCATTAACCAACTATCATCCTGTCTTGCCACTCCACTGCTCCAGCTGGGGAGTTGCACCAGTGTCTCAGGAGGTTGCGCTGCTTCTTCCCTTCATGTGAGGCTCTGTTGGGGCCTTGCACATCCTCAGTGTCTATCAAGTTTTGCCCTTGCCTCCATTCCCCAGGCTTCATGTCCCCATTGCCTTGTTGGAGGTCCACGAGCCTGTTCTGCAAGACTGGGTAGCGGGTGCGCATGAGATTGTGCAGGATGCAGCAAGCTTCCATGATCCTCCTCACGGTCTCTAGGTGATGCTGCATGATGGTGAGAAGTACCTGGAACCTGTTGGCCAGGATGCCAAAGGCGTTCTCCACCCCCCCGCCTTGCCCTGGACAGCCTGTAGTTGAAGATCCTCTCTTCACAGGTTAGGCATTTGGAGGTGTAGGACTTCATGAGGTAGGTTGTGAGGGAGAAGGCATCATCCCCCACGATGAAGTAGGGCACATCTTGCGTGTCGTTGGGCAGGGGTTCTGGATCTGGGAAGCCCACGATGAGGTTGCGTTCCAGCCCCTCCTTGAGGTGACTGTCATTGTATACCTGGGCATCTGAAGATGAGCCGTTGCCTGAAGCATCGATGTACATGAACATCGCCATGGTCGATGTAGTCAGCATCGACCATGACGAAGAGGATGATGCTGAAGAAGCCCTTGTAGTTGTGATAAGTGGACCCTGACTTGGCTGGAGCTTTGCAGGCCATGTGCTTGCCACCTATGGCTCCAATGGTGTGGGGGAAGTTCCACCTCTGATACCACTGCTCTGCAACTTTCTTCCATCCTTCTTCAGTGGAGGGGCACTGGAGGAGCTCCTCCATTTTTCTTCGATGATGGCCTGCACCACTTCTCTGACTATAATGCTGATGGTGTTGTGTGGCACCCTCCAGCCATACTGCATGCTCCTGTAGGTGGTCCCTGAGGCCAGGTGGCGCAGAGTGAGTGCCACCTTGAGCCCAGGTTGGTGTTTGCCTTGGTCAACCTGGGTGTCAGGCGCTGCACAAGTTCATCAAACATGGCTGGAGGCATCCTCATGAAGTTCTGGAAGGCACAAGTGTCATCGTTCCTGAGCTCCACCATCAGCTTGTTGCACAGTCCGTCCTCTGCTCTTCTGGCAATCCATCTTCGGACCCAGACGCTTCTTGGCCGCCTCCTTTTCTTCCCGTAGTAGAGTTCACAGAGCCTGTAGATGGCTTCGCACTGTTGCAGAAGGATGGTGGCTGCCAAAAGGACTTTGTTACGATCCACGGTGGACATGACTGGATGCCGTGGAAGAGGAAGAGTCAGATGAAGGCTGCAGAGGTCTGCACCGCAGGGCTGCTGGTCTGAAAGTGAGATCCAGGTGAGTTGCTCCCCCTTTTTATAGGCAGTATAGGTTTTCCCCTAGGTGTCCCTTTGCATCCCCTAGGCATCCTCTAGACATCCTTAATATCCGAGATAGGTCCCCTCTGCGAACGTTTTTTCCGTTTTAAATGCTTTGTTTCCATTCTGCATCCGCTAGGCATCCGTTCTGCATCCGTTCCGCTTCCTCCCTGCGTCCGTTTACCGTTGGAGCGGATGGAGTTGCACGGATGCACAGCGGGTGCCTAGCGGATATAGCGGATGCGTAACGGATGCAGAACGGATGCCTCGCGGATGCCTAGCGGATGCAGAACGGACGCATTGGATACATTTTCCAGTCAAAAGTTTTGAGCAGTTCAAAACTTCTTTGAGTGGATGAAACGTCAATAAACGGATGCTGGACGGATAGAGAGGATGAAAAACGGAGGCAGTGAGTACAGAACGGATGCATCGCGTTAATCAATGGATGACAAGTGTTTTTCTCCATTTTACATCCTCTTTCTATCCGTTGGTGCAGTGTGACAGGGGCTTAAGATGCAAGGGCCTTATACAATGCTGACCAGAATCCCTTTTACAGCCCTCAGTTCTCCTCAGGTTGGGTAAGCTAAACATTTTTCATTCGTTTTCATTTGGATTCCCCCCCCCCCTTTAGCTAAAAAATTTGAAGCCCACCCCCCGCACAAGGTATTCTAATTTCATTGCAGTAGAATAATTCATTTGATTTTCCCATCTTCTACTAAGGAGAGGAAATAAAGTATTGTCTGCAGTTGAGATATGATGCAGGCAGATGAATCAAATTGTAGATCGGAAGTTAAATAACTAAATCCTTATATTTATTCCAAATGACAAGCAATAATCTTGAAAGAGCAACATTTGAAGGCCTAAACTAATGATAAGCTCAGGAAAGCCAGCCTTATTTCTGTGTCACAATAAACTGTTAATAAAGTAACTGGTGAATATGCCTTCAACATAGCCAGTACCGACTAAACATTTGGAATGCCACTGAAAGTCACGTTAACTGTACCAAGCCAAATGAACCATGGGGTCTGGTTTGTACTTTATCTTACTTTGTTTTTAGGTATTTAACATATGTAAGAATAATGAAACATGATATTGAATTTGCCCTAGTTTGTAGCCACTGGTCTCAAAATGTGTTTGTCATGCCTCTGGTGGAGACTGACTCTGAGGAAGAGGAGGAATAGCCAACAGGGAATGGGAGTGTGGCTCCAGAGGTGGTGTAGGAGGCTGGGGAAGGGCAGAGGCTGGCTAAGCAGTCAGAGGAGGATCCAGGCTCATCCCCTATCCATCCAAGGTCACGCAGGGAGCAGATGATCAGGGAAAAGCAAGGTCTACTCAGGAGATTACCATGATGCTCCTCGTGGCTTGCAGCTGGGAGCTATGTATATAAGTTTGTAATTGCATAGTCAGAATTTGCTGGAGTCAAAGTTTAATGTTTTCTTTGAAAGAGGTTTATCTTTGCTAGTGTTCTTCCCGTGGACTCTCCTCCTCGGTTATCTTCTTAGAATGGATTTATTATTTTGGCTTGCTTTGGAAATCTCCTCAATGCAGTTTGTTTTGTTTTTCTTTTTGCCTCATTATTTACTTTTGTGACTTTAAACTGTGCCTAATAAAACAGTGAAGTTCAGTTGAAGGCATTACAGGACTTTAATGTATGTTTTGGGTTTTGGGCTATTTTGAGAGACTAGGGGTCGTCACAGTGTTGCTCAATCAGCAATTTTCCATGAACAGTTTAATTCTGCTAGGAGTACTGTTCTGATATAGGTCTTGAGCTGATGCATCTCAAAACAGTCCCTTGCTGACTATTATGGTGGCAGATTCTGTTGAGTCATGTCTCTTTATAAAACCTCTTTAATGCCTTTATTTTCTTATCTCTGGTGCTTTTGAACCAGATATTTTGGTTCAAAATATTTAATTCCCAATCCTTTTAACATATTCAATAGTAGATGCATTTCATCTATGTTAAATACTGTTTTAGTCCTTATTATGATGATACTATTTTATATCTCTGATGAAGGTGCTTTTAGTCCATGATCATATATATATATATGTGCTGTTTAGCTTCCTTCGGGTATTATCCCACGTCATTGTAGTTCTGTTAAAGTTGTAGCTTCGGGATAATACCCGAAGGAAGCTAAACAGCACACATGTAAGTACCCGCGAAAGCCTAAGAAAACATACATACATACATACATACATACATACTTATTTATTTATTTGTTTGTTTGTTTGTTTGTTTTTTTAAGTTTTCGCAGGTACTTACATGTGTGCTGTTCAGCTTCCTTCGGGTATTATCCCACGTCATTGTAGTTGTGCTTTTAAAGTTGTAGCAACGTTTCGGCAGAATCTCATCTGCCATCATCAGGTTTCTGCATTGAGTTCGTCTGTGGGTCAGGCTATCACAGCCGTTTTGTTTTAAATTTGAGGCTAGCCTACTGTTGTGCCAGAATTTTTTTTCTTCATCCTGATTGGTTGGGAGTCTTGGTCTGTGTTTATTGGTCTTGGAGTTTGCTTGATTGGTGTTTCTGGTTTCTTCTGTCTGTTTTGTGGCTTTGATTGGCTGGCAACACTTTGTTCTCTAGTCAATCAAAGCCACAAAACAGACAGAAGAAACCAGAAATACCAATCAAGCAAACTCCAAGACCAATAAACACAGACCAAGACTCCCAACCAATCAGGATGTAAAAAAAAATCATCCTGGGATAGCAATAGCCTCAAATTTAAAATTAACGGCTGTGATAGCCTGACCCACAGACAAACTCAATGCAGAAGCCTGATGATGGCAGATGAGATTCTGCCAAAACGTTGCTACAACTTTAAAAGCACAACTACAATGACGTGGGATAATACCCGAAGGAAGCTCAACAGCATACATGTAAGTACCCACGAAAACTTTAAAAAACATATATATATATATATGGCGCGCATATTTTCCTCTTGGCTTCTAGGTGCTCACTAAGAAAGGATTTTTTAAAATGACCATCAGAGCATTAGTATTTCATATATTATTATTAACACGCTCCGATGCTAAGGAGTTCTACTTCCCCTCCCCACATAAAAGGAATCTGTTCCAAATGCAAAACACAAACAAGAGGAGAAGAATTTCAGTTTCTGTTTTAGTTTCACAGCAGCAACCAGATTTAGTATAGAACAGTTGAGCTAAGCTATGTCCAGGCTCCTTGTTATCTCCTTCTTGCTCACAGCAAATATTGTTTCAGTTTCCAAACAGCCCTCAACTCTCTCACACACTGATAGGATGCTAGCCAGATGAATACCAATGGATGCTGGTAGGCAGAGGCACAATTTTTTCCCCTTATTTCCCTTATTTTCTTCCCCAAAATCTAATCCCGATCACATAGTGTCATAGTGAAGCATAGGTATAGAGCTAGTTTAAAATAATTTTCAAAATGTGTTATAGCAGAAACTTTTGAGGAATATAGAGCAATTTAAAGTAAATGCTACTGTATAATAGACTGAAATCAATTTTCCACAATCTAGTGATTTCAAAATTGTGTTGATTACAATTTCTAGGTAGCTGAGAACTCTGGAAGATGTGATCCCAATAAAGCTTAAGAACACTTGGATGAAGAAGATTGGTCCACTAAACCAATGTTTCAAGGGGGGAGTATCTGCAGTGTTACTTCTCCATTTGGCTAGCTGACTTATTTAATAGTTTACAGATTTGGATTAATAGTTTATAACTATATAAAGTATCCAATTTAATGGCTTCAATTTATTATTTATCTCTTCTGTGTAAAACAATTTGTGCAAATGGATTAGGACATAGTAGTCAAATATTTTGAAATATAATATTATATGAGTTCCTGCCAGCTCAAAGTCATAAATACAAGGCTGGTTAAAACATGTTGTTTCTGCAGTTGTTCAAGGAACTGCTGTATTGTATTACAAATATAGTATTTGTTTGAACTATAACAGATATGCCTTGTATCCCCTAAATCTTCAAACATAACCAAGCTTTTCTTCTCCTAACCCTAGCCTAGTCTAATTTATTGCACTGAGTAACTGCTACTAATACTTCTGGTCAGCTAATTCTGTTTCCAGTGGGAAGATTGAGAGGAGCTATCACAACCAATGGAAAGTATTTCCAGAACCCAAGAGTGCTTGGCTATATTAATTTGATAAATCATCATCTGTGGACCTCAGTGATGGCTGTCTGCTAAGTTTCAGCAGATTCTCTCCAAGGTCCTTTGTCACTCCTCATTTATATTAGATGATTCTATGACTGTGTCTTCAAATATTTCCAGAAGCTTATTAAGATAATCTCTTGAAGTATTGGTCATTAGCTGAACATTATGACAGATTCACCTTTTCCCCCCTTTCAGATACTTAATACAACCTCTGTTTTTGCTGTACTTTGGGCTACATGCAAAAATCCGGTGTGCCATTAGATGGCAGGAAAGAGTTCTAACTCTGCTGTGATTCTGAATTTTTGCAGCCTACATAAAGGACTTGTCACATTGGCCGACGGATGCAAAACGTATGTAAAAAGGACACAGCGGATGAGCAAATGTTCCATCCATTGTTATCCGCTCTCAAAAGTGCCCCGAATTTGCATAAGCAGAGTGGACAACAACGGAAAGGAACGGATGGGGGTAGGATGTAGCCAGGATGGAAAGCGGATGCTCCACGGAAGCCTAGCAGATGGAAGCGGATGGCACATCCGCAGGGCTTCCAGGGAAGCACAGCGAAGTGGACGCGCAGCGGAAAGAGCGGATGCCGAGCGGATGAAGCGGATGCAGAGCGGAAGCCTAGCGGAAGCCTAGCGGATGCAAAGCGTTCACTGCGCATGCGGGGAGGATGCATTGCGTCAGCCCCACAGATATAAAGGGAAGCAGCTCGCAAGGTCACCATTCAGAGGAAAGACCTGCTGCCAGACACAGCTCCAGCCAGCCAGCCAGCCAGCCAGCCAACAACCATGGGGAAGAAGAGAAAGCCTGTGGCATCTGCTGCCAGCCCTGGCAAGAGGGACAGGGCCACCATCCCACCCCCTGGCCCTGACTCTGCTTCTGCTGGGGCTTCTGCTGGTCAGGCTGATTCTTCTGGTGCTGGAGCTTCTGCTGGCGCTGCTCCTGGTGCTGGTGCTTCTGCTAGTGCTTACTCTGCTGGTGCTGGTGCTGGTGCTTCGGCTGGTGCTTCTGCTGGTGCTTACTCTGCTGGCGCTGCTCCTGGTGCTGGTGCTTCTGCTGGTGCTTACTCTGCTGGCACTGCTCCTGGTCCTGCTGGTCCTGCTGGTGCTCCTGGTCCTGCTGGTGCTGTTGCTGATCCTGGTGCTGCTGGTGCTTACTCTGCTGCTGGTGATCCTGGTCCTGCTGGTCCTGCTGGCACTGCTGGTGCTCACTCTGCTGATGATGATCCTGGTCCTGCTGGTGCTGCTGGTCCTGCTGGTGCTGCTGGTCCTGCTTTTGCTGCTACTGTTGTTGCTGCTGCTGCTGGTGGTGGTGGTATGGTGAAGCAGCCCCTACAACCTCGAAGCCCCTCTGATGAGGGCCCAAATGGCCCTGCCAAAGGGAGGAAGAGGCATACGCATGAATGGGAGAGGAGGCAATACTCCATCGAAGAGGAACATGAGGATGAGGTGCTGGAATGGCTGAGGGAGAACGAGTATCTTTGGTGGAAGGGACACAGGCTCTATTGAAACACCAAAAGGAAGCAGGTTGCTTGGAGAGAGAAGGCAGAGAGCCTGGGCTACACTTCAGAGGTGCTCCTCGGCTGGTGGAAGCACATGCACATCTGGCCAGGCCATGGTCAAGCTGACGGACCGAGAGACCTACGTGATGGCCAAGTACAGCTTCTTGGAGGGTGAGATCCACCACCGAGGAGCAGCCCCTCTGACAACCCTCTCTCTCAGGCAGCCCGCAGAGAGCCAGTCCTCTCCTGGCCAAGAGTCAGCTCCTGTGTCCAGGCAGGTATCTGTGGAGCGTGCCACGACGGAGACCCCCCCCGACAGCTGCACTCCCCGTGGCGGAGCGCGTGGAGGACCCCCTGACACAGTGGGAGCAAGGAGAGGGTACTTCCACCAGAGACCAACCCACATCAACCCCCAGCTCCACCTCCACAGAAAGCAGGCAGAGAGCCAGACCGGAGGGGCAGAGCCACACTGTCCTGCTGGAGATCAGGTACACCATCAGAAGCAGCATAGATCTCCTCTCTCAGCTGGTACACACCGACATCCCATCCTCCAACCGCAAGCCCTTCCTCACCTACGTCAACCAGACCCTCATGAACATGTCCAAATCACAGTACCAGGTGATCAAGGACAGGATCACCGGTCTTCTTCACAACCCTCCAGACCCAGCTGAACCTGCTCCCACCCAGTCCAGGCCTGCTCCTCCACCCCAGGTGATGTCACTGCCCTTCCAAGGCTTTCCATAGGCTCTCACCTACCAAGGCTACGGCTACCAGGAGCTCTAGCAGCACAGGCAGCCCTTCCCAGTCCAGGCACAGGTACATCGAACGCCACCGGTGCCACCGATGCCACCCATGCCACAGATGCCACCCACGCCTCACCTCGCTCAGCTGCAGACCAGACAGCCCCACTACACTCCTCCTTCCTCCACCCCACAGCCAAGCCCGGCCTCAGAACATCTGTCATCGGTATTGGGGCTGACACCCCATGTCCTGGAGGAAGGGGCTCTCAACATCACAGGACTGAGCCAGCTCTCTGAGAGCTTCCTGCACACACCATCTCCTGTTGTCCTCTCGGGGCCAGGCACCCCAATGGCGCCTCAGACCAGCACTCCAGCAGCAGCCACCTCCACAGCACATGGACCCTTCACCCCTGAGACTATGGGCACGCCTCAGAGTGACTGAGAAGAGTGCCAGAGACTGGGTGGCTACCTGTTGACTTTATCTTTGCTTGGGGCACTTGGGTCATTTTTCTTTTACAACTTGTTATTAATAAAGATTATCTTTGCTTCACACACTTGCTTCATTTATTTTATTAAATAAAGTCTTGGTGGAAACTTTTAGAAATGGTTTAAGCCTTTGCATGCTTGTGGGATGGGTAAGGATAGCTGTAGGATGGGCAGGGATACCTTTGGGATGGGTAATAGCTGTGGGATGGGCAGGGATACCTTTGGGATGGGTAATAGCTGTGGGATGGGCAGGGATACCTTTGGGATGGGTAATAGCTGTGGGATAGCTAAACCTCCAGTGCAAGCATAGTGGGACTGTATGGTCCACCCTCCCAGGTGCCACACCTTTGGCCCTTTATTATCAATAACAATTTAATCATTGATCCACATATTTCAACATAAACAGAACTCTTTATTAAATGCCCTGTTCATTGTAGGGCCACTCAACATACATGGCACAATCTCATCCGTGTGATGAGACAGGCTGAAGGAAGCATCCATTAACCATCTATCATCCTGTCTTGCCACTCCACTGCTCCAGCTGGGGAGTTGCACCAGTGTTTCAGGAGGTTGCGCTGTTTCTTCCCTTCACGTGAAGCTCTGTTGGGGCCTTGCACATCCACAGTATCTATCAGGTTTCGCCCTTGCCTCCATTCACCAGGCTCCATGTCCCCATTGCCTTGTTGGAGGTCCACGAGCCTGTTCTGCAACACTGGGTAGCGGGTGTGCATGAGATTGTGCAGGATGCAGCAAGCTTCCACCATCCTCCTCACGGTCTCTGGGTGATGCTGCAAGGTGGTGAGAAGTACCTGGAACCTGTTGGCCAGGATGCCAAAGGCGTTCTCCACCACCCGCCTTGCCCTGGACAGTCTGTAGTTGAAGATCCTCTCTTCATGGGTGAGGCATCTGGAAGTGTAGGGCTTCATGAGGTAGGTTCTGAGAGAGAAGGCGTCATCCCCCACGATGAAGTAAGGCACATCTTGTGTGTCGTTGGGCAGGGAGTCTGGATCTGGGAAGCCCATGATGAGGTTGCGTTCCAGCCATTCCTTGAGGTGACTGGCGTTGTAAACCTGGGCATCTGAAGATGAGCCATTGCCTGAAGCATCGATGTACATGAACTTCTAGTCAGCATCGACCATGGCGAAGAGGATGATGCTGAAGAAGCCCTTGTAGTTGTGATAAGTGGACCCTGACTTGGCTGGAGCTTTGCAGGCCATGTGTTTCCCATCTATGGCTCCAACGGTGTGGGGGAAGTTCCACTTCTGATACCACTGCTCTGCAACTTTCTTCCAGCCTTCTTCAGTGGAGAGGTACTGGAGGAGCTCCTCCTTGTATTCTTCGATGATGGCCTGCACCACTTCTCTGACCACAATGCTGATGGTGTTGTGTGGCACCCTCCAGCTGTACTGCATGCTCCTGTACGTGGTCCCTGAGGCCAGGTGGTGCAGAGTCAGTGCCACCTTGAGCCCAGGGTCCAGGCTGGGCTGGAAGTTGGTGCTCTGCTTGGTCAACCTGGGTCTCAGCCGCTCCACAACTTCGTCAAACATGGCTGGCGGCATCCTCATGAAGTTCTGGAATGCACAAGGGTCTTCGTTCCTCAGCTCCACCATCAGCTTGTTATACAGTCCGTACTCTGCTCTTCTCCCGATCCATCTTCAGACCCAGACACTTCTTGGCCGCCTCCTTTTCTTCGCATAGAACAGGTGAAAGAGCCTGTAGATGGCTTCGCACTGTTGTAGAATGATGGTGGCTACTAAAAGGAGTGTGTGATGATCCATGGTGGTGATGACTGGATGCTGTGGAAGAGCAAGAGCAAGATGAAGGTTGAAGAGGTCTGCACCGCAGGGCTGCTGGACTGAAAGTGAGATCTAGGAGAGTTCCTCCCCCTTTTTATAGGAAATATAGGTTTTCCGTTCGGTGTCCTTTTGCATCCTCTAGACATCCTGCAGACATCCTAAATATCCGAGATAGGTCCCCTCTGTGAACGTTTTTTCCGTTTTAATGCTTTGTATGCAAGCTGCATCCGCTTTCATCCATTCTCCGTCTGTGCCACTAACGCTTTGTATCCGTTCAGTGTCCGTTTCGCTTCCTCCCTATGTCCGTTTTCCACTGGAGCGGATTTGAGTTGCACGGATGCGCAGCGGATGCCTAGCGGATATAGCGGACGCGTAACGGATGACAATGGATGTTGAACAGATGTTTCCCGTATGCGTTGCGGATGTAGAACGGACGCGTTGGATACATTTTCCGCTCAAAAAGTTTTGTGCAGCTCAAAACTTTTTGAGCAGATGAAATGTCAGTAGACGGATGCTGGACGGATAGAGAGGATGAAAAACGGACGCAGTGAGTACAGAACGGAAGTATCGCGTTAACCAACAGATGGCAAGTGTTTCTCTCCGTTTTACATCCTCTTTCCATCCATTGGTGCTGTGTGATAGGTGCTTTAAGTATTTTCCTTCACTCCTGTTTGTGCCATGAGCTTAACAATTAACTGAGCACATGACTAAACTGGCAGCATCTAATCTTTAGTAGCTGCTGCACCCTATCTACCAGCGCTATATCAAACCTTCATACAGGAATCAGCTTTCTGCAGTCTTAACATTGTTTTGATAATTAGGTGGATCACTTATGCTTTACATATCCATAAATATTGTATCCAGGGAGAAACCAAAACCTGGATGAGGCCTCTGTTTACAAGACATGTGAGCAAACTGGTTTGATTTGTTTGCTTTAAAGGAGGCGGCTATAATATGTTGATGACCATTGAGCAGTAACTAAACAGCATCCCAGCATGGCCACATTTTTTGAATAAGCCTCATGGAATACATTATGATTCATTTCACTACGTATGATATTCAACTATGACTTCCTCCATCCCTCTTCACTGGCTATGCCTCTTGGGGATGGTTGGGAGTTGAGGATCTAGATAGAATGCATTATGTAATTTAAAATGAAATTAACCAGGAAACAAATTTCTCCTCAGAAAATTTTTCCTCAGAAAGTATGACAATTTAAGAATAAACTTTCCCTGCTACTGCCACTTTTTTGTATAAACTCCTTCCCAATAAAATCTTGTTTGATTGTTACTTTAGGCTGCAAGTTAGGTTGTGCACTGAGTGGCTCTGGTGGCATTATAATTGTCTCAAATTACTGCAATTGGAATTGCTTTGAAGGGAAGCAATTGTTTTCAATCACCATTCTAATTTCCTTTTAATACCTCTGAGATCCAAGCATACAAAGTGCCATTGCTCCTATATAAAGATAACTTAAACTGAACTCTTTGCTTTGAAGTGCACATAACAAGTACTGTCAAGCAGAGAAAATAATAATTAAAAAGAGCACCTGGTGCTGGGTTCTGGATAAAATTCAGGAAATTTGTAGAACCTAATATGTAAAGAAGGGAGGTGAGAGAAACCAGAAAAGAGCAGTGAGGCAATGTAGCAAAACCAAGATGGAATGGGAAAGTAGCAAAGCACAGAAGGAATGTTTTGTATTATATATGTATGCATGAATCTGTTTTTTCTATATAGATAGGTGTCCCTTTTTCTGTTTTTCAAAGGAAGCCAATTTGGTATAATGGTTAAAGTTCTGTCCTAGAAATCAGGAAACTATGAGCTCTAGTCCCCCCTCAGACATGAAAGCTGGTTGGTTGACTTTGGGACAATCACTTATTTTCAACCCAATTCATTTCACAGGGTTGTTGTGGGGGAAAAGGAGGAAGAAGAATTAATATTAAGTACTTTTGCTGCCTTGAGTTACTTATAAAAGCAATAAAGGCAGGATAAAACATGCTATGAATAACATTATCTAAAATGAATAAATAAATTTAAAACAGGATTCAAAATGAGCTACTTATAAAGTTGCAGAATGGGTCTATTTTAAAAATGCTGACCTGGGGATCATATTAATCATGCATCCCTTTGAGAATGCTCCAGATAGTTTCAGGTTCACTTCAAACATTCAGTGAGGGTATTTTTGCACCTCTCTAATGGTCTGTAGTCAGATTTATCAACTTCATCTCGCATTCTCCCAAGTGCTTTTGAGATGAAGGAATAATTAAATGACAATGGTTTCAAAATGTAAAGTGTGAACATATACTTGCCGTGTATCCTAAAACTGAGTCTGAAAAGAAATATCTCACAAGAAACAGGGAAAAAATTCTTACTATTGCTAAAACACTATGATTACATTATAGAAGTTGAAATTGGCATTTGAAAATTTTAATTTCACAATGGACCAAGTTTCATTTATAACTTAGATGCAGGTTTGAATCAATGGTGGGCTGCTGCCAATTCAGACCTGTTCTAGCGAACCAGTAGTTCTGACCATTAGCTGGTGCCGCCTACCCATCCCTGCCCTATCCTGTCCTATATTTCCATTTTTCTGGTTCAGCTGATTCGCGCGGCAGCTGATTTCCGTGCCTTAGCTGTTCTACTTACCGGGGCTGCCCTAGAAAATAAGCAGTTCCGTTTACTTGAATGTTGTGTGCACGCTCTCTCACAGGTTGTTAAACCATTTGCAGCCCATCACTGGTTTGAATGGACAAATGAACCCCCTCCTGATCAATTTCATTGGACAATAAAGATGTTGCTTCCTGAACACTTTTGGTTGTATCTTCTAGATTTTGGGCTGCTAATCATGAAAATAACCTGTAATTTCACCAATCATTTATTGCAGTGGTTGCCAACCAGTGGGCCGGGGACCACTGGTGGGCCGCAAGAAAATGTTGGTGGTCCGCAGAGAAATGTCACCCCAAAGCACCCTCCCAAAGGAATTAATCCAGGTTGCATGGGAACACAAGGCTGTGCAACCCACATGGCCCGTGGGAACACAAGGCTTGTCTTGCTTGCATTGTGAACAACATGACGTAGTGGGGGTAGGGGGGAAAGGATGGAGGGGGAAACGTGCCCCACGTGCCTCACCTGGCCACTGGTTGCTTCTTTCCACTTCTTTCTTCTTCTGCTTTTGGCTGCACACAAGGAAAGCAGCAAAAGTCTTTATTTTTCTCCCCCAAACTCCACCAGAAATGAGTCTTTGGGAACCTGCAAGGCATCCTGCTCCAAGAGGCTGCGCCAGCACAACATGTCTCACAAAGACTCATTTCTGGCGGAATTTGGGAGATGAGATGCGTGCTTCCATGTGAGTGATATTGAGTTGGCCATGCCCAGCCAATAACATGACCACCAAGCCATGTCCACCCAGTCATAATGCCACCAAGCCACGCCAACCACCTAAGCCACGCCCACAGAATTGGTTGTTAAAAATTTTGAATCCCACCCCTGCAAAAGGGGAACTCTGCATTTGGTTTGAATGATAATTTGCAGATAAAGTTGAGAGATCAAGGACACCAAGGTGAAGAACTATGCCTCTTTAGCAGATATTGAGAAGTGGGTGCAGCTTCTCCTAGAACTGGAGATGAAATATGTGATGAGAACTTGCATTTTTCTGGTTTCACAGTGATACTTTTCAAAAAAGGTGAATAAGTCAGGTCTTGAACATGATTGTTAATAAAGAAGTGTTTCAGAAGGGATATCAGAAATAAGACAATAATCAACATTTCCACTGCAGAGAAAGTCAATACTTTTTTTTTATATAAACCAGAAATATAATATTGATACTTTCTACAGAATTTTGAAAGGGGATGAGGGAAATGAACAACCCAATAACTTACTAATTTTGCTATTGGCAACATAGGACAGGATGGAAGGTGGCAAATAATGAGAAACATTGTTAGTAGGATAATGGACAAGGATATCTACAGGATGTTTTCAAAAAAGTCAAGAAGTGAGCATGTAACAAACTCTGCCCAATACACTTAAGGAATAGGTGGAGCTTCAATTTACAATTATCTTAATTATCACAGGTGTCCCATCTCAGTAAAGATACACGTATCTGAAAACGTGTAGGCTGATCACTGTGGGAAAACAAAAACAAGCTTTTCTGGCCTGAAAATTTAACAGCTTGAATAATACATATGTTTGGCATCACAAAATTTGATTTTAGTGCAAATGTCAGATATCCAAGTATTTAACCAAAGTGGGAAAGATGCTTCAGGACCAAATATTGTACATGTCCTAAAGCTTGGAAGTAGGAGCTGTCCCTCCAAAGGAGCATCCATGTAATGGAGGAAGTGTCAAAAATGGTGATTATAAATATACTATATTTTAAAAATTAATAGTTACATAATTTCAATTGTATACACAGGTTCATTTTATAGTCTTTTAAAACTCTACACAGAATCTTTAAAGTAAAATATAAAAATATATGTTCTTAAATGTTAGCATTTATCTCAACAATCTTTTTAATATTCTTTGAAGTTAGAATTTATCTCTCTGATCTCTAGGTACTCCACCTCTGTTTATGTAAACATTTGTTGCAACAGTATATGGGAAAATTCTAATATTGCAGCTACAGATACTTTTGAAATAGCCAGCACAATAAGCAACACATTTGAATAGCAACACCACCAGATATACATCTGTTTTAAAACAAATTAAAGTGGATGTAAGCCAATTTACTGTGTTAATTTATGTTAACAAGTTGATGGGTGATATAGTCCGCCTGACCAAAAGCCATGTTTAACTACACCCTAGTCTGAAATTAATAGGTGGTATTTCATATATTGTGTTGGTAATAATTAAAATGTTGATTATGATTGCATAATAACTCTCTTACATGCCCTAATGGTGTCTGGGGGAGGGGGGAAGAGTCTGCAGAGATGCCAAAATATCAGGATAGTAGCCACAGCCATGCAATTATAGCACCAATTTTACATCTTGACACATGTAAAAAAGGCTGGGGCTTTTGACTGCATGATTATGACTACCAACTTGACTTTTTTGATTCCCTCCTTTTGGACCTCTTGGACAGCCCCCAAAGACTCTGGGGCAGAGTAAATTGAGACTTCCCCATACTGTATGAGAAAAGTAGAAATAGTTATTGATCATAAAGGAGCAGATTGAGGTGCAAAAGACCACAGAGCTGATTTCTCAGAGTTTGAATGCAAAGATTAGCCATTGCTTGGGAAGGCTGCTTGCCTGTAGATTTTAACCCCTTTACAAAGCCTAAGCAGGGCTTTTCTTTCATTTTCTGCAACAGCTTTATCCCTCATTGTCTAATCTTAATCCTGTTTTGTTTCCTTCCTTCCCTCAGCAGCTATCCTGAAAACTGGGAGTTGAGCATCATCTTCTTTAAGTTAAAATTTTCGGAACCAAGTCCTGTGTGGGGTGATTCTTCTTCTGCTGTATGTTCCATTCCAATTATTTAAAAGAGTCCTCTGAAGCTCAGCATAGGATTTTTACTGGACTCTGGTGGGCATGTCAAGAAAGAGGAGATATTATTATTTTTTCTTTTTTATTAACTCCTTGTCTTAGGATCCAGGCCATTGAATATTTGCTTTTGCTTTAATAAAAAACACTCACGAACCTGTAAGAAACAATACAGGATTGTAGTGGGAAATGAGCTGTAAAAGGACATTATTAGCAACAACAGTTAAGACATTCATTGGCCTGCTGAGAGTTGGCAAACTGTTTAGAAAATGTAGCAGAAATGCTAACCAGTCCAGTTCCTGCACTCTGAAGCTACATTTTCTAAAGTTTCACCAGGCCAATGAATGTACTCAGAAGCTGGACCTTTTATGCTGAGTAAATATCAGTATTGTTGCATTTTCTCTTATAATTTTCAAGGAGGAATATTTTGGCTGTTAGTATTTATTTTCAGTATCAACAACATTATTAAAGAAACAGCTATCTTAATCTGCAACACAACAAAGATCATCTTCATAGCACATTTCTCTAGAAATTATTATGAGCTACAGACAGACTAAAGGTCCTATTTACTTACAGAAGATCAAAATGTTGAAGCTTTAAAAAAAATCTGAAAGATTCATGAGGAAAATGTTAATTTAATTCCCTACCCTCTTTCTTCTCTTTACTTCCTATGACAATACAATGTTTGTGTCAATGAATCCATGTACCGCTAAAAAAGAACTCAGTCTCTCAAAAACTTTTGGGATTGTTTTGGCACAGACCATACTTTGCTTACAAGCTCCTACCAAAATGGAAATCAGGTTTCAAAGAATATGACAATCTATGCTTTCAAATCCAACTCTGCGCAATGCAGAAATAGTAATTAAAACATTTCTTGCACCTGGAAAGCCAGTAAAATAAACCATTGCTTAACAATGCTTCTGACTCATAAACATGATGGAGTAGATTTTCTAAGAGCATTAGGCTCAGGCAGATCAGCAGTGCATTCAAATAGCCAGTTTAGTATACCATGAACACTGTTTACAATCTGGAATATAATAGCAAGATAAGTTCTTTATGAAAGATCCAAGTTTGAATTTTTAGAATAGGTAAATTTTATGAAATAAATTGAAACATCAATTGGTATCATTTCAGATATTTTAGGAAATTCTATTACCTATAATTACTCATCTACATGTTTTATATCTAACTTTTTCTCCAACTTGAGAGGACATTTATTTTTATTCATCTCATATGACAGGAGCATACTACCATTTATGAATGTGTTTAGCACTGATTATTTTAAGCCACTGGTTAATACTTGACTTCAGGCTTCTTCATTCAAACTTTCATTCTTATTTATATATTCAAATATTTATATACTTTTTCCACAGGATCGCAGTTTACCCATTTTAAAACATAAATTAAAGCAGTTAAAGCCCATGTCACACTGCCCAACGGATGCAAAAAGGACACAACGGATGAGCAAAATGTTCCTTCCGTTGTTATCCGCTCTCAAAAGGGGCAAAAATTTGCATAACCTGAGCGGATAACACGGACGCGGGGAGGACGCAGGGCGGAAGCAAAGCGGATGCGGAACGGAAGCCCAGTGGATGGAACCAGATGGGAACGGATGGCACGTCCGCTAGGCTTCCGGGGGACCTCAGCAAAGCGGACGCGGAACGGATACAGCGGATGCACAGCGGACGCGGAACAGATACAGCGGATGCACAGCGGATGCACAGTGAAAGCCTAATGGATGCCTGGCGTTAATTGCGCATGCGGGGAGGATGCATTGCGTCAGCCCCGCGGATATAACGGAAGCAGCTCGCTATTCAGAGGAAAAACCTGCTGCGGACGGATTGGCTGCCTTGCCTGCCCTGCCTGCATGTCTGCCTGCCAGCCTTGCTGCCAGCCTGCCTGCAAGCCTTGCTGCCAGCCTTGGTGCCAGCCTGCCTGCAAGCCTTGCTGCCAACCGGTCTGCCTGCCAGCCTTGCTGCCTGCCTTCCTGCCAGCCTTGGTTCATGTCTGCCTGCCAGCCTTGCTGCCTGCCTTGCTGCCAGCCTTCCTGCCTGCCTCTCTGCCAGCCTTGGTGCCTGCCTGCCTACCAGCTGCCAGCCTTGGTGCCTGCCTGCCTGCCAGCCTTCCTGCCAGCTTTGGTGGCAGCCTCCCTGCCAGCCTTGGTGCATGCCTGCCTGCCAGCCTTCCTGCCAGCCTTGGTGCCAGCCTCCCTGCCAGCCTTGGTTCCAGCCAGCCTCCCTGCCAGCCATCAACCCCACAACCATAAGGAAGAACAGCAAGCCTCAGCCATCTGCTGCCAGCCCTGGCAAGAGGGACAGGGCTACCATCCCGCCCCCTGGCCCTCACTTTGGTTCTGCTGGGGCTTCTGCAGCACAGGCTCGCTCTTCTGGGGCTGGGGCTTCCGCTGCTTCTGCTTCTGGAAGAGCTGATGAAAAGCACTCCAGCACCAGCCACAGCACCTGGACCCTTCACCCCTGAGACTGAGCGACCAAGAGGAGTGCCAGAGACTCATTTTTGTTTTATAGCTTGTTGTTAATAAAGTCTATTTATGATTCACACACTTGCTTCATTTCTTTTTTTTAATAAAGTCTTGGTGGAAACTTTTAGAAATGGCTTAAGCCTTTGCATGCTTGTGGGATGGATAAGGATACCTGTGGGATGGGTAATAGCTGTGGGATGGGTTAGGATAGCAGTGGGATACATAAACCTCCAGTACAAACATAGTGGGACTGTATGGTCCACCCTCCCAGGTGCCACACCTATGGCCCTTTATTATCAATAATAATGTAATAATTATCCACACATGACAACATAAACACAACTCTTTATTAAACGCCCTGTTCATTGTAGGCCAACCAAACATACATGGCCCAATCTCATCTGTGTGATGAGACAGGCTGAAGGAAGCATCCATTAAGCATCTACCATCCTGTCTTGCCACTCCACTGCTCCAGCTGGGGAGTTGCACCAGTGTTTCAGGAGGTTGCTCTGCTTCTTCGCTTCATGTGAGGCTCTGTTGGGGCCTTGCACATCCTCAGTGTCGATCAGGTTTTGCCCTTGCCTCCATTCCCCATGCTCCATGTCCCCATTGCCTTGTTTACGGTCCACGAGCCTGTTCTGCAAGACTGGGTAGCGGGTGCGCATGAGATTGTGCAGGATGCAGCAAGCTTCCATGATCCTCCTCACGGTCTCTGGGCAATGCTGCATGGTGGTGAGAAGTACCTGGAACCTGTTGGCCTGGATGCCAAAGGCGTTCTCCACCACCCGCCTTGCCCTGGACAGCCTGTAGTTGAAGATCCTCTCTTCACAGGTGAGGCATTTGGAGGTGTAGGACTTCATGAGGTAGGTTGTGAGGGAGAAGGCATCATCCCCCACGATGAAGTAGGGCACATCTTGTGTGTCGTTGGGCAGGGGTTCTGGATCTGGGAAGCCCACGATGAGGTTGCCTTCCAGCTCCTCCTTGAGGTGACTGGCGTTGTATACCTGGGCATCTGAAGATGAGCCATTGCCTGAAGCATTGATGTACATGAACTTGTAGTCAGCATCGACCATGGCAAAGAGGATAATGCTGAAGAAGCCCTTGGAGTTGAAATAAGTGGACCCCGACTTGGCTGGAGATTTTCAGGCCACGTGCTTGCCATTTATGGCTCCAACGGTGTGTGGGAAATTCCACTTCTGATACCACTGCTCTGCAACTTTCTTCCAACCTTCTTTAGTGGAGGGGTACTGGAGGAGCTCCTCCTTGTATTCTTCGATGATGGCCTGTACCATTTCTCTGACCACAATGCTGATGGTGTTGGATGGCACCCTCAAGCCGTACTGCATGCTCCTGTAGGTGGTCCCTGAGGCCAGGTGGTGCAGAGTGAATACCACCTTGAGCCCAGGTTCCAGGCTGGGCCGGAAGCTGGTGTTTACTTTGGTCAACCTGGGTGTCAGCCGCTGCACAACTTCATCAAACATGGCTGGAGGCATCCTCATGAAGTTCTGGAACGCCCGAGTGTCTTCGTTCCTGAGCTCCACCATCAGCTTGTTGTACAGTCCGTCCTCTGCTCTTCTGGCGAACCATCTTCGGACCCAGACTCTTTTTGGCTGCCTCTTTTTCTTCTCGCAGCAGTGTTCACAGAGCCTGCAAATGGCTTCGCACTGTTGCAGAACGATGGTGGCTGCCAAAAGGACTTTGTTACAATCCACGGTGGACATGACTGGATGCTGTGGAAGAGGAAGAGCCAGATGAAGGCTGCAGAGGTCTGCACCGCTGGGCTGCTGTTCTGAAAGTGAGATGCAGATGAGTTGCTCCCCCTTTTTATAGGAAATATAGGTTTTCCGCTAGGCATCCTCTAGGCATCCTCTAGACATCCTTAATATCCGAGATAGGTCCCCTCTGCAAACGTTTTTTCCATTTTAAATGCTTTGTTTCCATGCTGCATCCGCTAGGCATCCGTTCTGCATCCGTTCTGCGTCCGTTCCGCTTCCTCCCTGCGTCTGTTTACCGCTGGACCGGATGGAGTTGCGCAGATGCGCAGCGGATGCCTAGCGGATATAGCGGATGCGTAATGGATGCGTAGCAGATGCAAAGCAGATGCAGAACGGACGAACTGGATACATTTTCCGCGCAAAAGTTTTGGGCAGCTCAAAACTTTCGGAGCAGATGAAACGTCAATAAACGGATGCTGGACGAATAGAGAGGAAGCAAAACGGAGGCAGTGAGTACATCGCGTTTTCCAACGGATGGCAAGCTTTTTTGTCCGTTTTACATCCTCTTTGCATCCGTTGGTTCAGTGTGACCTGGGCTTAATGTTTAGTTGAAGATAATATATTAAAAATGCACGGGAGAAAAATTAAAAAGGATGCCTCCCTCCTTTGTACTAAAATGGCCTGAATGAAAAAATGAAATTTCAGTAGGCATCTGAATAATGTATTTTCGGGAAGGGGAAAAAAATAGGTCAAAAAGTGAGAAGTATCACTAAGACGCCAGTTTATGGTAGCCATGAAGTGCAATCCCCCAAATAGTTGAAATCACAGAAATTTTTCAATTATAGTAATGAAGTTATTGTGCAGGTATCTAGAAGCGTGAAGCATTAAAACAAGGAACCAATAGAATCACAGTAATTCAAACCTACATTTTCTCACAAACTCAGCTGTAGATAGACAATCTGCTTAAAAAACTGCACACAACCAGCTAAAGCTCTTAATAGTCATAGGCTCAAAGGTTAATTGACTGCCAGCGACAATGACTGTTAAGAGTATTTTAAAATATGTACCTGCTCCTTCCGTGGGATTATAGAAAGCTCATTTAGAACAGATTTCTCAGTTCCCATAGGTTGGGTGCATTCACTGATAAGGTTTTTATCCTGTCAGGTTTGATTTATCAGCAACTTATCACTGTATCCAGACACTGGCTCAGAGTATCTCTGTGCTATTAATTTCAGATATTATGGAGAAATATGCCAGATATTAATGGCATCTGGCCCTAAACATCGTCCACCACTCTCATGTTTATTCCTTGGCCAGTTCCTCAAGCTGCCCAAGGAGCTGCTGATACAGTTCTACAGAGGAATTATTGAGTCTGTCATCTGCACCTCTATAACTGTCTGGTTTGGCCCTGCAACTTAACAGGACAGACACAGACTTCAGATAATAATTCGCAATAATATTGCAGAAAAAACAATTACTACCAACCTGCGTTCCATCAAGGACCTGTATGCTCCACTAATAAAAAACAGGGCTGTGAAAATATTTACAGACCCCTCACACCCTGGACATAAACTGTTTCAACTCTTACCCTCAAAATGACGTATAAAGCACTGCATACCAAACAACTATACACAAAACCAGTTTTTTCCCAAACACAATCACTTTGCTAAACAAATAATTCCCTCAACACTGTCAAACTATCTACTAAGTCTGCATTACTATTACTATTAATCTTCCCTTCCTTCCTTTCACCCATCTCCTCCCACTTATGACTGTATGACTGTAACTTTGTTGCTTGTATCCTTATTTTTATTGACTGTTTCCAAGTATGATTTGATTGTTTATTGTACCCTATGAGTATTATTAAGTATTGTACCTTATGATTCTTGACGAATGTATCTTTTATGTACACTGAGAGCATATGCACCAAGACAAATTCCTTGTGTGTCCAATCATACTTGGCCAATAAAGAGTTCTATTCTACTCTAGAAGAATATTCTATTCTGTTCTGTTCTAAATTTTAACAATATATCTGCTTAACAGCATACAGCCTTTGTCACAAAGTGACTACAGGTAATCCTCAACTTATAACTTCATTTAGTGACCATTCGAAGTTACAAGGCACTGAAAAAAAAGACATGACCATTTTTCACACTTTTGACTGTTGCAGCATCTCCATGGTCACATAATCCAAATTCAGAGGCATGGCAACTCATATTTATGACGGTTGCAATGTCCTGGGGTCCTGTGACTACCTTTTGCGGCCTTATGACAAGCAGTCAATGGGGAAGCCAGATTCACTGAACAACCGTGGCTACAAGAGTCCTAAAATGGGCCAAAACTCAACAAATATCTCACTTAGCAACATAAATTTTGGGTTCAACCATGGTGGTTAAACCATGGTGGTTAAACCAAGGACTACCTGTACACTAGGATACACAAGGCGTTACTTCTCCGTCGTAATTTTGTTTGTTCAAGCATGATTCTGCGGTGTTTAAGGTGCACATATTATCTACCAGCTCTTTCCGCTTAATGGCACCCCGTGAAGCACTCAGCAGTGAAGGCAAAATTGCAAATGACTACAGCTGGCCCTGGGCTGCACATGCAGAATCTCCCAAGTCTTCCTGCCCGCAGCCCCCTCCGCGTGCATCTGTGAGCCCGTAGAGGCCTTCCGAGCCTGGCGCCGAACTTCCGTCTTTCCCTTCACCGCTGTCCCCTACGAGCAACACCGCCTCCACCTAGCCCAGCCCAACGTTTTCCTTCGCCGAAGAACACAGTCGAGAAGAAAAGCGGGCGGGGCTTCTTCTTCTTCCTCCGGGTACTGCAGCTCTCCCCGCTCCCCATTGGCCCACTCCGATAGGCTGGCGGAAGAGAGGGCGGAGCGAAGGGAACCGCCTTCTCCGCGCCTCGCTCAGAACTTGCGACTTTACGCGCGCGCCAGCAACCGCCTTCCATGACTCAGTAGGGCGTGGAGGCGGCGGCGGCGGCGGGCTTGGCTCTCCCTCGGCATCTCTCCCAGCGGCGGTGGCTGCGCAGCCGCCCGCCTTGCCTGGCTCCCTCCCTCCCTCCTTCGCCTCCGCCCCTCCCCGCGCGCCAAGAACCAACCCTTTTCTCCCCCTTTCTGCTTTTTTATCGCTCGGCGGTTGTTATCTGGCTCATTGTTCCTGAGACGAGAGCCCGGAGACCAGCATGGATGATCCGGACCAATCCCCCCTGGTCTCTTCTACCACGGCCGCCTCAGAGCAGGACCGGCGGCAACCGCAGCAGCCTCTTTTCCAGTACCAGTTTGTGAGGGACCCGGAGAACGAGGAGGAGGACGACGACGACGACGAAGACGAGGAAGAGCTGGATGACGAGCAGCTGGAAGTGAGGGAAAGGAAGCCCGCCGCTGCGCCTACGGCCCCTCCGGCGCCCACCTCCTCCCCGCCGCTGGTGGGCCGGGGCGCCTCTGGGGAGCAGCCACCCAGCCCGCCCCCATTCCCCCAGCCCGCTTGGGTCTCTCCCGTCGTCTCTACCACCACCAGCCCAGTCGCTGCTGCCTTCGAGGACGCCCCTAAGGGGGAGAAGGAGAGGGAGCCTCCCCGCACCGCCCCGCTGCCACCTCCGCATTGGGAAGAGCCCCGCGCACCCGCCATCCCTCCCCGGAGCGCCCCGCTGCCCCCCAAGCGAGAGGAGCCCCCGGTCGCCAAGAAGGGCGCCGCCCCAGGCTCTCCCGGTGAGTGGACAGAGGCCGGTGCCCCTTTCGGCATCGCCCGGACGCCGGTGCCCCTTTCGGCATCGCCCAGCACCGTCTAGCTCGGCCTGCTAGCCGGGCACGCTGAGAAAAGCAGTCCAACGTATCTGGAAGGGCGCCAGCTTGTGGAAATCTGGTGAAGGAGCGCATCTCCCGGAAGGTGTCCGAGGGGCGTGGCTGGTGGGCTTTGTGATGAAGGGATGGTCGTGTAAAAGGCGCTTGGGGCCAAAAATTGGGTGCGTGCGTGTGTGTGTGTGTGTGTGTGTGTTTGCGCGTACAGGGCGGGGACCCACCCAGTAAGTAAGTTCGTTGGCTTGGCTTTACAAGGCCCTGAAATACGGGCGGTGGGAATGAACGGCTTTTTAAGGAAAACGGCCGGGGATGTGAGTCTCGGGGAGGTGGTCTTGGGAGGTACCGTTTTTCTTTCTTTTGTGTGCTGGGACAGAGGGAATTGTCGCTGTCAGCCGAACTGGGCAAAGCAGCTTCTGAAACGAAGAGGGCGGATTGGTAGCAGTGTGATTTAGAAAAAGGGTTTTGAGAAGTGGAGAAAGATAAGCGATCCCAAACGGGCAAACCAAAAAAAAAAAAAAAAAAAAACAACAGGCGGGGAAACATGGTTTTTTTTTTTGCCTCGTGTAAAAAAGGTTTTGGGGTTCAAGACGTTTGTGAGGGATGAGGTTTTAAGCTTGTGAAAACATGGAAGGAAGCTAGTAGAAGTTTGGAGGTGGGTCATCATCACCCTGTTCTGGTCGTCACCTGGGAAGGATGCTTTTTGAGAAGGAGAAGAGACCTTTCTTAAAGGGAATGTTGGGATTTAGGTTAGGGTGCTTGTGGTTTGTAGATGATTTGCTGGAAGTGTATTAGGATTTGTGTTGTGGAGATTCTGCAGCAAGAAGATGGGTGTGGCAGAGACTCTGGGCATGCAGTGTGCTTTGTCAAACCAGTCTGATGTAAGGGGGATTTGCTGGTATGTGTTACTGTTCTGCTTGAGGTATAGTTATAGGCTGTTGCAATTCTTATTATTTATTACACCAAATGGCAGCTTTTCCTTTGTGTCTAGACTCTGTTGTTAACAATTTTCCCACCAGAGATAATGTATGCAGTCTTAGGAATGCATATGTCAGCATTGTAGAAAATAACAAGGATGTTATAGGAATAGCTCTGACTACCACAGTAGTGTATGGAAGGATGTTCACAAAGAGGGAAGGTGGAACAATTGATTTTTAATCATTTTAATGGTCACAAATGGAAAAAGGCTGAATCTCTGCCCCCACCCACCCGTTTTCTTTTTAATATTTTTCTTCTATCCCCTTTGTTCACCCTTGGATTAGATGATCTACAAAACTTTTGCTTTTTATTATGTCTGTATACGAACTCAGTTCTTACTGACCTGCAAGGGAGAAGGTTTTGCAGGCTATTGAAGCTTCAGGCTCCACCAGACTATTGTTACTGAAAGCCCGCCTTCTCTGCGTGTACACTGGATCAGGAATCAGTGAATGATGGCTCTAGTCCTCCTATAGTAAGCAGTATTTGGAATGAGAACTTCCCTTTCTGCATAAAAAGCTAGTAAATTAGCCAAGCTTTCTGTCATTGTCCTGCTTTGGCCCTACAAAAGACCACTATGCAGTATTTTCTGTTTGCTCCTTTAAAAGATACTTTTGCATTAGCAAAGTTAATTTTAAAAATCTGTTCAAAATAGAATGTAAACATACACATGAACATCAAAATACCATGCTGTGGCACTATTAAATGAAAGAAACTTCCAAAATGAGTGTTAAATAGTAGCAATTAAATTGCACCAGAATTAATAGTTATTTAACAATAGCCTAAAAGTTAATCTTCAACCTTTACAAGTACATTTTAAGAATAAGAAACATCTGATGTTTTACATACATTTTTATTGAGAATGTCTTCAATGATAAGAAATCATATAATTGCAAAATACTTATTTTAAAGTACAGCTTTAAAGGTATACTGTATTTATAGCCCTATAGTTATTAAAATCTCAAATAGGAATAGCATAATTTCAAGTTCAGTTACAAATGACTTCTCTTAGTTATAAACTTGACACACTGAAATGAAACAGTAACAAAAATACTGATAACATAAATATTTGTTGCAGATTTTTCTATATGGTCAGTGGAAAGCTGAATAAAAATCTGTATTTGTCTGCACAATATGACCTGGATGGATCACAGAGTCTGTAGCTGCTTAAGTGAGCTATGTGTGAAATATATATTTAAGTCACATGATTAGGCTCGGTAATATTTCCTTTGAATCAACTTTAATTTCATATCCATGTAGTTTCTTGGGAATGGTATAGAAATGGCTGAATGTTCTAAGATATTTTAATTCTCTATTTAGCCTCCAGCCCTTGTATTTTTTCGTGGTCACATGTTCAAGGATTAGGTTTCATCAGGCCTAAGCCAGCTTAAATTTCAGATAACATTGACCAGGTATCACTTGCAGAGACAAATAGTCACACTCACCTTGATTTAAATGAAGATAGAAGCATGCTTATACCTCGAACAACTTCTCAATTGTCACTTCCATTTATCAATGAGGATTAAGTCTATCACAACAGGCTTCCCTTTGTACAATTTTGGTCAGACCATTTTATTGCACTTCAACTTTGCATTTAAAATTGGGGATTTGAGCTAATACTTTTTATGAGTCATTTTTATTATGATGGAACAATTTGTGAGGATAACTCTTACATTATTTTATGAATGCATCACATCAAGAAGTATTCTGGGAACAAAAATGTAAGGGAGAAAAGCTATTTCAAATTCAAAGCAAATAGAAAATATTTTAGTTCATTAAGGAATATTTGGATGTATAACTTGCAATGTAGTGAAAAAAATACTTATGTTGGAATAGTTTTGGAGGAAAAAAACCTTTCTCTTGGAGGCCTTAATTGCTGTCTAACTAGTAAATTCAATGTGCTGGATAAGATAGGTGCCCTACTCTCATAAGATTGTATCCTCCTGGGACAATTGATCATTTCTGTAGCAACTTTCAGTGTTTAGCTAAGGATTATACACATAAATACACACACACACACACACACACACTGCACCCAGTTTTGGTCACCACCACACATACATATATGTGTGTACACACACACACACACACCCTATTTTGGTCACCACCAGTGGTGGGCTGCTGCCGGTTCTGACTGGCTCACCCATACCGACTGGGTCTGCCCTCCCCCTCCGGTGCTATCCCATCCTGCATATCTGGCTCGCTCACCCTGCCCACGCAGCCCAGCTACTTTCCATGCCTCGCCCGCTCTACTCATCACAGCTGCCGCACACAGGAAATCCCCATGTTTTTTCAGCCACGTGTGTGCACTCACATTTTCGGCGAACCAGTTGTGGAGCCCACCTCTGGTCACCACACTGTAAAAAAGATGTTGAGAATCTAGAGTTGTCAAACTTGTGGGCCAAGTGCGTCCCGTGTTGGTGATGCCTACCATGCCTGGTTTAGGGAAGGAGAATTAAGTCTCAATATGTCACATGATGCAGCGTATTTGACACCCCTGCTTTAGAAAGAGTGCACAGAAGAGCAACCAAGATGATTAATGAACTGGAGGCTAAAACATAGAGTGAATAGTTGCAGGAACTGGGCATGGCTAGTCTAGTGAAGAGAAGGACCAGGGAGACATGATAGCAGTCTTCCAATATTTGAGGAGCTGCCACAGAGAGGAGGGGATCAAGCTATTTTCCAAAGCACATGAAGGCCAGACAATAATGGATGGAAACTGAACAAGGAGAGATTTTATCTGGAAATGAGAAATTTTCTGACAGTGAGAATAATCAACCAATGGAACAGCTTATCTTCAGAAGTTGTGGAGGCTTCATCACTGGAAGCTTTCAAGAAAACTAATCCCAGGAGGACTTTCCTTTTCCTTTTACAGGATATTTTTAACACAGTTTTGAAAGCTTCAACCTCATTATCTCAGGGAATTTCTCAATATATTCCTGATTACAAGACATTCAAAATGAATGGTTTTGTTTGACTTTTTGGCAAGGCTGTCTTTCCCAGGTATCTCTGAATGATGCTGTGAATAGAGAGAATTACAGCCTCTATGTTTTCCTCCAAACTTTATTTTATTTTTTCTTTTCTTTTTATATTTATATTTATGGAGGTAAAATCAAGTCTTTACAGATTTTCAGCATTTTGGGGATCAGTAACTGCTAACAAAAAAATTCTAATTTTGTTTTCATTTATAACATTATTTTGCTTTTCCACAAAGCGCATCTCTACTTGCTACTGCCATGTTTCTCCAACAATATGGCCTCCATCAATAGGAAGCCCTACCATGTTTTATTGACATAAAATCAAATTAAGCCCTTCCCTCCAAATTAAGGCCCATATTAAACATGTGAAATAGGGGGGGAATGGTGTGGGGGGGGCTTGCATTTAGGAAGTACTTGCATGCCCGGATATGGTGCTGCCTGTGTTGGTGGGGCACTTCATATTGGGAGACCTTCCGCCACTGTTGCTTTTCCTTTGCTGCTGCAGCATTAGAGCAACGCCTCGGCGTTGTGGCCAGTCAAGGTGTTGTGGCCAGTCACGTGTGGCCAGTCAAGGCTCCTCCCTGCAACCGGAGCCCTGAGGAGACACTTGGCTTCAGGTGCTCCTGTCACCATCTTCCAAGGGAAAGCGCTCACCTAAGAGGATCTCTCCCTCTCTCTCTCTCTCTCTCTCTCTCTCTCTCTCCCCGCAAGGTCAACGTCTGCGCTGCGGCTGAGGAGGAGGAGGCTGCAGCCAGTTCCTCCTGCTTGCTGAGAGGTGAGGAAGATGCAGCTTTGCAGAGCAAGCGAAACGTTGCTCGCCCGGGCGAGATTTGGGAACGAGGGGCAGGAGGAGGCATGCACACACCCGTGGTTCGCTTTCCTGGCTCTGCCCAGCCTGCGCGGCTCTGGCGCGGCCCTGGCAGGATGAGCAGAGGGTCCAGACCCTCCACTCATCCCGCCAGTGAACTCTGCTCATGTGAGAAACACAATGTATATAAAAAGTATATGACACCCCCTCCCCATTAAAATGCAAGATTTCTAAGAGGTAAAAAAAAATCAGACCATGATGAATCATTTCAGAATTTTTTCCACCTTTAAGTTGTACAATACAACTGTACAATGTAAGTTGTACAATACAATTGAAAAACAAACTAAAATCTTTCACAGGGGAAAAATTACAATAATGTGGTAATGTAGATTGCCCATCCCTCTTATGAGTAGGGATGTAGCTGTGTTCAGAATTAACCAATTTCATTCAACTGAAGTTAAGTAGCAGTCAATACACACCTGCCATCAATTAAAGAGAATTTGATCAGGCCCATATAAACTTCAGTGATTCTTCTAGGATTTTTCTGACATTTATTCAGTTGCCTCTTACAACAAAAACCATGGTCTGCAAAGAGCTTACAAAGTATCAAAGGGATCACATTATTGAAAGGTATCAGAAGAATGGTACAAACATATTTCCAAGGCATTGGATATACCATGGAACACAGTAAAGATAGTTATCAACAGTATGGCACAACATTGACATTACCAAACACTGAATGTCTTCAAAATTGATGAAAGAGCAAGAAGAAACCTAATATTTTGATGAAGTTCCTCTTGGGTTTTATCATAGCAGTCCAATCTTTTGGGATAGGACCCTATCCCAAAAACCATTGAAAGCATTTATATGCTGATCTAATAAATGTAGGGAACATGGTGTATGTGTAAAACTAAATATTATTCCAACTTGTCATTGCAAATTTTATACTCCCAGATTTTATTTCATTCTAATTTTACAAATTACACAATATTTTTTCTGTAATGGATAGTCAGATGAAATAATATTTGTAGGCTTATTTTTAAGCTGTCTTTTACAATAATGTAAATGTTTGCAAGAGTGGGAGTTTTATGCAAAAATAATTGAAGGATGGTTATCATGAATAATATGGGTTGTGCATATTAAAAATTAATATATTTCTCTAGCCATCTTAATGGAAAGAATTAGAGAAATCATTTTTAAAAAATATTACACAGCTGTCTTTGAGCTTCATTGATAATTTTGATAAAGGGTTACACTAAAACTATGTATTATGCATAATATTGTACTTGGAGGCAGTAAATCTAAGAATAGTCATTATAAATTTGGTTTATAGATAGAATAGTGTACGTTTCTATTTTTAATAGAGTTCTTTAAGCATTTGCTCATTTATTTAATTTTATATAATGCTTCTAAATGTGTAACAACATTTACTTGAAGATTGTAGCTAACCTTAACCTTAATTTTGTATCAATTGAAAGGTAATATTAATTTTTACTTACATAATGACATTTCATGAAATTTATATGGCAATTTGCCAATTGTATTAGTCTCAATTCTCTAGGATATAATATGTTATGAGCCTTACAAATTACAGTACAAGAAAGCATAAAATAAGATTAGTATTTCCCTAAAGTGTAGGTCTGGTAGAATGGTCACATACTGAAACTTTAATAACTCATCTACTTACACATATTTTCAAGATTATCTCTTTAGTTATCTTTCAATTTTTTTACAATGCTCCCCTACATTAATTTATAATTCTTGGTAATTCATTGTATACCATACTTTTTGGTGTATAAGAGGCACTCCCCCCCCCCCCAAGTGGGTGGAAATGTCTGTGCATCTTATACAGTGAATGTTGCCAAAGCCCAGCCCACCCACTGGCCCCTACCCTTCTGCCTCCCAGCAATTTGCCTCCTTGCAGTAAATAGCCTGGTCAGCTTGAGCACAGCCTGATTGAGCACAAGCAGCTGATTGTTGGTTGGAATTGCCCCCCAACGGTGAGCTGTTTCAGGCTGTGGGAATTACCATCATCTATTGATGCCTCTGCACGCCCCATTTTTTTACCCGTTCCAGGTGGCAGGGATCAGAATGGGTAGAAAATGGGGCATGCGGAGGCTGAAAATAGGATGTGGAGGCAGCAATAGGCGAGGTGATCCCTGCAGCCTGAAACAACTGATTGTCGGGAGGCAATTCCAACAGACAAGCAGCTGCTTGTGCTCAATCAGTCTGTGCTGAAGCTGACCAGGTTGCTTGCTGCAAGGAGGCAAATTGCTGGGAGGCAGAGGCAGATTTTTTTTTCTTGTTTTCCTCCCCAAAAGCTAGGTGCATCTTATACTTTGGAGCGTCTTATAGTCTGAAAAATAATTAGAATAAGCAGAATAGATCTTCCTAAATTGCTTCATACTTTGCATTTTTAAAAAAATACTATTTTGATATTTCTCATACAAAAGTGAACTGTTACACCAGTTTCTGTAGCAACTGTATATTATAGTGTAGTAGTATTTAAATTTTTGCCACTTCTTGCCACTTCTTAGATATATTGTTCCAAACAATTTCTTAAAGAAAGAGTAGCAGACACTTGTTTTGAAATCTGTTACATCTTTTGGTTCTGAGTGAAAGTTGTTCATATAGTGTTGCAACAATGTCTAAAATTAAAGAAAAAATACTGTGTCATATTTTACTACTGACATAAATAAAAATCAAAGTTAATATTTTCAGTTTCTTCCTGTCCCCAAGAAGTACAATGGAATTCTGGGTCTTGAACAGATCTTTGGGTGGCAACCAAGCAAACCCAAAAATTGCCATGGCAATTTTCCCTGCTGTGGCAATTTCCCCTTTGGCACCATTTTTTTTGGTCCGTGCATGTACAGAAGGTCATGCTTTCGATTGCAACCGTAGTCTTGGAACAAATTATCGTTGCAACTGGAGGTTCCACTGTATATGAGTTTACAACATAAGCATTATTGAGTAAGTCCCATGGGAAAAGCTAGTTACATGTATTAAAAAAATTATATGAATGCATGCATATTCACCCAGAGAAATATACTTTATTAAAGAAATTTGCAGCATCACTCTGTTCCTCAAACTGAACTTATATTTTTGATGATCTTAGTATTGGCACAATGGCTAGAACTCTGGAAAGAAGAAGCAATTAGCCACTCATAAGTAGAGTGAACAAACAGGGAGAAGGGAGCTTTCTAAGCAAAAGAAGAGGGGAGAAGCACTTTATCCTCTCACCTTCAGAGGCAACACATTCCAAATGAGCTAAATAAGCTTCCTGGATGAAAAGTGAAATGTCTTCAAAGAAAAACCAGAAAGTCCAGTTACCTCTTGAAAAAGCACCTTTGGAACATTACAAATGCTGTAAAAGTACATACTAAAACTAACTTTTAGGTAAAATAATGGCAAGAATGCTCAACTTGCCAATAAAAAGTATATGAAAGTGAAAAACCAACAGAAGATAATGTTTTCTGATTTATTTCAGGAGTGTCTAATATATCACAGCAAAATTTTGTTAAGCTTGTATGTTTTCCTATTCTCAGCAACGAATGGTCTGCCTGATAAGTATAAAAAGTATTTGCTCAGTGTGGTGAGCTGCTGCTTTCAAAAAAGAAATTTATTCCACTGAAATCAAAATGGTTGGGTAGCAGATGCCCATAAAGGCATGTGGACAAGGCCTTCTGGAATTAAATATTTGTCCTGCTCCTGAGGGTAACTTCCCCAGGAAGAGATAATTTCCAGATTGAGGGAAATTTTTCATAGGAGGATATGCTGAGATCCAGTATTCGATGACGAACTCTAACACTCTCTAACAAGATATTCTGCTTGGAAGCTGAAGGCTTTTGATTATGGGTGTTTTTCTTGCCCAGTAGTATTTTAGACAGACCGCAGATTCCATTCCTAGCAGGCATGTCATGGCAACTTGCACATCTGTCACAAACCCCTCTGTTTCTTTTGCCTATAAATCTGAGTTGATTTCATCTGGGCTGAAGAAGAAACATAAGGATAGCATCAATCCTCTTACTTGCTTAAAACTTTTTCATTTTTAAAATGAAATGATACCTTTCCTTTGATCTATTAGTGACTCTCAGACAGTATTTTGGGAATATGTTCCTTTGGGGAAATTGATCCTATTTAAATTGCATGTAATGCTGCAACAGTGCAAAAACCTGTGGAAAAGATGGAAAATATGTTAAAATTCATGGATGATTAAGATTTGAAAACCTGTTTTTTAAGTTTCTTTCAATTTCTCATTTTGATAAATCATTTAGGTGTTTTTTTAAAATATGCATTCATTAAATTTTGTTTTTGCATATTCCATGATATTCGTTAATGTTTTCAGTTCTGTATAACTGATTTAATTTTACAAATAGATTTGTGGGTGCAGTATTTTAGTATATTTTTAGTATATGTTCATGCTTGTTTTCACTTTTGTCCAGGTATTCTTCTCTTTTTAATTGGCTAACTGATTTGCAAAATTCAAAGAAATTTGAATGTAGAAAGATATTTTTAATGTGTATTTCTCTCAACAATGGTCTACTCCAGTGGTTCTCAACCTATGGTCCGCAGACCACTATGGCGGCCATTATGTTATCATAGGAGGTCCGCGAAGCCTTGAAGAAATGTTATGATTTAAAACTTGAGTAAAGTCTTGGGAGTCCGTGGCCAGGAGGTCCATGGTGTAGAAAAGGTTGAAAACCACTGGTCTATTCGATATATAATGCTTACCGGCTAACTGCTTCTTTTTTTGTATTTCTTCAAAAATTTCTCATAGTAATACAGTAGTTAAAATTATAAAAAATTACATGGTGATATAAAGTAAGAAAATATGTATGCAGACATGTTTTTGTGTGTATTTTCAAACCATAGAGCAATAAGAAAGGCTAATATTTTATTCTAATGATAAATTACTTAGCAACTTGAGTGAACTCCAAGTTATTTCTGACTTGAGTTTTTTTGGCAAGATTTTTAGAGTGAATTATTCTTCTTCCCAGGACTGACAAAGAGTAATTAACTCAAAATCACTCATCTGGCTTCACTGCCTAAGGAAGGACTACAACTCACAATCTCCCTCAGCATGGTGCCTTAAACACTATACTTACTTAAAATTATTTCATGATGTGCTTCTTTATTTTCCTTTTCCAAATCTTTTTTCCCTGTTAAATAAACATCGAGGTGACTGTTCAGAATAAAAATAGAATTAGTTCCTTTGCTTAAATATTTAAAAAATCAAAGGCTAAAT
Source organism: Laticauda colubrina (assembly GCA_015471245.1). Taxonomy (NCBI): domain Eukaryota; kingdom Metazoa; phylum Chordata; class Lepidosauria; order Squamata; family Elapidae; genus Laticauda; species Laticauda colubrina. Next base: position 60,453,412 of record BLBF01000018.1, on the reverse strand, counting down.
AAAATTTGGTTTTTAGAAATTGAGGGAAAATTCCAAAATAAGAGCACATACTTCAGAAGTGTATTGTACAATATGTTATACATGATGGGGTGTTCAATATAACATATACCATCAGTGAAATGGAGAATTATTTATTTTTAAAACAATGTTTTCAGCTGCCTTTCTAAAAGTAGCAGCACATAATATGTGTAAGAAGGTGAAGCAATATTTTAGTTCAGAACCTGTGGAGATGAATGAAACTGCTACAAGCAGAAACAAGAATGCAAATGTGTTTAGAGAATAAAAAAGATCAACTTGCTACTGCAACAATGGAGCAACATTTGTGTATTTCTCTGCTCCTTGAAATACAGAGTTGGTGGAATGATACCTTTCTCTTTTCTGATTTCCATTAGGTTAACCTTTCTTGTCTAGCTATTGGCAATGGGCATTTCTTAAATTCATAACCAATAAAAATACTTTTATGTCATGGACTCATATCATCTGGTACTATAAAAGGAGAAATGCATTAAAAACTGAAATCTTAATATTCAAAGTAACATAATATAGAAAAAAATCCAGTTACACTTAGTCCATGCTTAACATTCATTTGTTCAGCAACTATTCAGCGACCATTCAAAATTACAAGTGTGAAAACTGCTTTAAAAATGTTGCAGCATCCCCTAATCTTGTGATAAATATTCAGGTCATATTTACTGCTGCTGCCAGGCCAGCAATCCACCCTCCTACCACCCACAACACTTGCCGGATTACATTCTTTAGCGCCCATTTGTAGCACTCACCCATCTGTGCTCCCCAGCACTCGTCCGCAGTGCAAAGGATTGTCCTAGCTGTCCTAGAATTCCTTTCCAGCATTGCCTGAGAATGATGCAACTTAACCTATGCAACCAGGTAGCTGCTTTAAGAATACTGCCACTATATACAAAAGGAAATGCAACCACTATAACTTCTCTATTTAGGCAATAGTGGCCCTTCATTCCACGGAGGACCATGGGACAGATTGCTGCTACACTGGACTAAAAAGCACTCCACCTCATAGAGGGCATGATCTGTTTAGTTTCCAAGGTAATGCTTCAGAATCATTCACTTAACCACGTTGCTTAGTGATGGAAGTTCTGGTCCTAATTGTGGTGATAAGTTGAGGACTACCTGTAATGCTTGTGGTAATGACAGAGCTTTGAGCTTCTAAAGGCAGTTACTGACATGCCATTTGTTCAAATTAATTACCATGTCAATTTTCCCAAAGATGCTTTTCAAGAGGCAACTGGAGTTCCTGGTTTTTCTTTGAAGACGTTTTGCTTCTCATCCAAGAAACTTTTTCAACTCTTCAACCATGACCTGAATGACTGAGAATTTCCATAGACATTTAGCTATATCATGTCAATTGCATTCTCACAGGCTGCAGCCCATATAAGCATGTTGATAGTACATCCTTTTATCATCATAACCCTTAGGGATACAGGAGTTAATATTCAGTCCAAAATCCAATAGTGAATATGTAGCCAAACCTTCCAACTGACTATTAAATACCAAAACAATATTCAAAAAGAATTTCCTCTACATTATGTTAGGGTCCCTTACAATACTTCCAGCAAGTATTATGTCTACAGTTATGAGCAATTATAATTGCATAAAATGATCTGCCAGCAGCTCCCCCATTTGTTTTCCTGTTGCCATTTCACTGCGGAAATCTTCAAATATTTTACTTGTACTAACTTTTGGAAGCAAACCATCTGCAAAAGTATTGAGAATGAGCTCATGTCAGCTATCTACCTTTAATAGCATGCAGCTATAATGTGCATTGCTTCCCTTAAATATGGTCTGGTTTGCTCACTTTATAAATAGTTTTTAAAGATATTTATTTTACCTTAATGAAAACAGATAACAGGTATATCTTTGAAAGCATAGAGCCATGTCGTAATCAGATCCAACTCAGGCCATGCCTTTTGTGGTCTAAATCAGGGATCGCCAACCTTTTGGACTTCAGGGACCACTAAATCCACAATTTTAAATCATGTGGACCACTAATATGAATTTTTTTAAAATTTGAATAATATTTAATGCAATATAAAAAATGCAAATATTTTTTCTGCAGACCACCAGAATAGGTCATGGACCACTGGTTCATGACTGCTGATCTAAATGGTACACTTCTCCAAGGAACTAATGAAAAGCATAGTGAAGTACTCATACTGAATCCAAAGCATCTCTTTTGTATCTGAATATTGTAACCTCTAGCAGTATCTTGTCTCAGATTAGAAAACAGTTCAATTAAATACAGTATCTGAATGGATTTGACTTTCCAAATCAAATCGAGTAGTTTAATCAAATCTGTCTAAATTGTTTTAATAATGTGGCAGAGCTTTTATAGATGCATAAATACTTTTAAAAATTGATTTGGAAAATTGAATCCTGTTGCTTTGTCACATTGAATCAAAGGACTACATTGAATAATTGAGCCAGTATGCACTTTTGTTTTCTTCAGCATTCTATTTGTGAAACAGTTGCTTGTCAGAATTGTTCAAAGATGTAAACTAAAAGCTAGGGAAACCCCTCCCCAGTATCCGAATTGATGATGTTTTACTGTTTGATTCAGTGTAAATCCTTCAGTGTTATTGTATATTACTAACTACTGAAAATGAAAATGTAGCAAGAACTTCCTAGATTTGTGGAGGAGGAAAAAGGATTCATCTGTGCAGATATGAAATTTCAATTCAGCATATTACTTTTTGTTTATCTTGCAGTTTCATGACTTTATATTGATATTTTTGATTGTTCAATAACAATAACAATTTAGGAACAAGTGGTTCCTAAAATTATTTTACATTGCTAAGTTCACTGTGGTATTTAGTTTTACCAGAGATACAATTATTATTTAATACTTGTTTATATATTAATTGGAAAAGGTGGGAGGCTAGAAAAAGTTAGGAGTCCTTATCTCTTACCTCAGTGCAGTCAAACTCGCGGCCAGTGGGCCGGATGCATCATGCACTGGACAGACCCACGTCCAGCTTAGAAAAGGGGGAAAGTCACGATACATCACACCCCTGTCTTGCTGGAAGCACATACAACTCCATCTCATAAAACTGTCCTTATGACTGATAAATGAACTGAAATATTTCTCTGCATTTGTGAAGCCATTAGATGCTCTAAATCAGTGTTTCCCAACCTTTTTTTCGCCCTGCACCCCTAAAGAAATTTCACTCGAACCTTGCACCCCCTGAAATATATGGTAAATATATGGTAGGATTGAGTTATTTAATTATTAAATATATGGTAGGATTGAATCTTTTCAGCTATGTATGTGATGGCCACTAAATAACGATACTTAACTCTAAAATGAAAACAAAGTTAGTCCATTGCAAAAGAAAATAAAAATGCCAACATATAGCCAATATCCTATTATTTACCTGGACTTTTCTCGCACCTCCTGGAATATCATCTCGCATTCCTAGGGGGTGCGAGCACCCCAGGTTGGGAACCCCTGCTCTAAATAATGTCTACATTTGATTTTGTTTAATGTAATGCTCTTTGTGACTGGTGATCTACCTGACTGGGGATCCCAAATCTCCCTCTAATATAATTGATATCGTGTACATTTTGTAGTGCAAAACTGGAGACATATAGTATGTAACTCCCATATTCACATTTTTTCTTCATTTCTCTTGTGTAAAAGAGCTGTTAAAGATTGTAAATTGAATATTTCCTTCCCTTATTTTTTTTTTTTGAAAATATTTTGTTCTCCATACTTCTTTCTGCTGAGGTCATACTGTATTTGTTTTTCAGATGAGACACTTTTTGCTCTTCCTGTTGCATCTGAACCTCTGATGCATTCTTCTGCAGGCAAGTCATTTCAGCTAGCCTTTTGCGTTAGAGTACGCCCAGTGTATTTTGTATTCCCTTCCCACTAATAGCATCTTTGTGTATTTACTAAAATTTGGTTTGGATCCAAGAATGTTAAACCCAAATTTAATAAACATAAACTTTGTTTTTTTAATGATATAAAATAAAATGCAAATTCAGAGTGAATGCTTTTAAATTCAAAACACACTTTTTGAATTCTTGGACCCTTGTCTACAAGATGATTTAGGTACTGATAAACTGTTTTAAATATAGTTCCTGTTGCTGACATAGTTAGCATTAATTATGTAGAATTAATGATGTATTAGTGTTAATGCTGTTTGCTACTGTAATTGCAATAAGTTTTTTTTTCTTTTTATCTGACATTATGGACCAGTACAAGTATAATGGTTACCAGATTTAAAAATTGGAAATAGGCTACAGGCTTGTATTTTCTTCCTTTTCCCTAGCATTAATTTCCTCTTTCCTAGGGTTTACTTTTCATGCTGTTAGTACTTCTGGTTAATGCTGAACAAGTTTTTCACTGAAGCTGATTAGTACTGAACATAGTTAATGCTAATGCACGTAATAGAAAAAGCAGGGAAGGGAAAAAGAAATGCCTGTCTGTAGCCACTAGCCAATCTCTGAATTATTGTTCAGAGATAATATATCTTCATTGGCAACTTTAAAAAAAGAGGGGAGAATTAAGATAAAGGAGAACTATTACTCATATCTGTCTTATGAAGCTTGTACATTTAGTACTGTTCTGAATTCTTCCAGGGGTTTATTATTTTCCATAGCATTCACAGCTTCATTAACTTTGATTCTATTTTCTTAATCTTGCATGCTTTTTCTGTTAATCATTCTACAATAAGATTTGGGCTAGCTATTGTTTTGGAACCTGTCATTAGCATTGCTTTAACTTTTGAGGTTACTTGCATTGCTGCTAACTGTCCTTTCTGTCCACGGCCACAGACAAAGGTATGGACTTGCAAGAACAACTGGGTCATGCATGCTCAGCCAGGCAAGAAGATTTTGCTGCTGCCTCTCTTGATGCTACTGCTTCTCTTCCTTCCCTCTCTACTCTTTCAGTCAATCCTTTTAAAGAGTATGCAGCTCTTGATACATTATCAGATGAACTATCCGCAAAACATAGTTACAGTCAAATTGGAAGTGATGTGTTTAAACTTACTACCCAGACTGCACAAAACCCATTCCTTGCAGATGATGGCAATGAATTTGCAAAAGTGAAACCTTCATACTCTGCAGATCATTCATTCTGCCTATTTCAGACTAAGGAACCATTGGATGCTAAAATAATTCCTGATACAGAAGAATTACCCATATGCCAACAGGATTTTTCTCTAGAATCACCTGTTGAATTATTTGTAGAGCAAGATAAAAAAGAGTATCTTGAAGAGGAGAAGCATGCTATCTATGATCATGGTGAAAATATAACTTTAATTGATAATCATTATTCAAGAGATGAATATGCAGATTTAAAGCCTTTTGAACTCTCCTGGGTTAGTAATGAAAGTAGTAATTTTAAGGATGCATCTGAGAATGAGATAGACAAGAAATTAGAAAGTATTGCAGACAAATACATCAAGGAAGCTAAAATTCTGTCTGCCCACAAAGTCATTGAAAAAGAGAATGAAAGCAGCAATGAAGCTATTTCTTTCCCCAGTATTCCAGAAGCTTCAAAGGAATCATCACAGTCTTATATTACTTGTACAGAATTTGAATCATCAGATAAAATTGAGAACAACATGGTTACATCTCTCCCTCTAACACAAGAAAAGGCATATGAAAATAAAACAGATGAAAAAAAGATAGCAGAAATGATGGACCAATTTGGCAGTACCCATATTGATTTGACAAGTGGCCAAGAGCAGAAAGTTGATTCAAAGACAGAAGAGATTCTGTTGAGGAAGGTCTCTGATGCTAATGTCCCTGAAGGCTTAACTCCAGATTTGGTTCAAGAAGCTTTTGAGAGTGAACTACATGATATAATTAGTCCCAAGATAGCTTATGAAACAAAGATTGATTTGGTTCAAACATCTGAGTTATCACAAGAGTCTTTGAATGTTGCTGTACAGCTCTGTCCTTCCTTTGAAGGAGGGTCTGAAACATCTCCATCCCCTATATTACCAGACATTGTTATGGAAGCACCATTAACTGCAAACTCTGCTGTGGTTGGAGGGCCTCTTGGGCAGCTTGAAATATCCCCACTTGAAACGTTCACTGCTGGGGATGAATATGAGAATAATTATGAGAATATATTACAGAAATCTGAGAAGCCTCCATCTTATCAGGAAGCAACAAATGTACCAGTAATCCAAGCAAAAGAAGTCATGGTTGAAGCTTCTAAGAAACCTGATAATGAGAGTAACCCACCTCTGGAAGATTTAGATACTTCATATATATCAATTGCATGTGATTTAGTTAAAGGGACTAAAGTACCTTCATCAGACTTCACGGAATATTCGAAAGCAAAAACCACAGAGTATGTATTGCAACCTGTGCCTGAGTACAGTGAGCATCTTGAAAGGAACTCATTGCCATCTGACAAAAGCTATTCATTTAGTAGTCAACCAGACATTAATCTTGTGCAGAAAGAAGCAGATGTGAAAGTGTTATTATTTGAAACAGCTACTAATATTATATCAAATGGAGCCCAGAAAGAAATATACAAAGACATACAATCTTCTCTTAGTGAACCCTACTTCCAGCCTCAACTGGAAACTTCAAAAAATGAACCAATTACTTGGTGTTTGGAAGCAGAGGCTGCAGATCTTGCTAAGAAAGAAAAGGCTTCACAGAAACATATGGAAGAACTTGGTGGGTATAATGATGGTTTTCCTGTTTTTAATGAACCCATAATGAAAGAAAAAATTGTGCTGTCTGCACAGTCCTCTCCAGAGGCAGATGGCACAGTCCCTTATCAAGTTGACAAGCTGATGAGAAGTACCGGAGATATATTAAAGGAGAATGAAAGTAAAAAGCCTTGTGAAACTCTTCAAGCTGAGCTTATACCACCTGCTTACCAAGAAGTAGCACAGGACTTGTCTCTAAAAAACATACATATGAAATTTGAAGAGCAGGATCTTTCCTTGGAAAAATCCTCTGAAGACCTGGACAGAGAAGTACGTGAAGCAGCTAAGGAAGATTACCCCCCAACTGATGTTACTCCTTTTCCCTCAGAGAAAAAAGTAGTTGATGTAAGAAAGGGAGCTGAGAGCCAAGATGTTTCAGTTAAAGAAAAGGAGAAACCCATTTCTATGTTTCCATCAAAGCTGAGTGAGCCTTCAGGTAATCTGCTTTAACTTCTTTTGCATTCCATTAACTATTTACATTTCTTCTGCGTGTCACGTTTCTGTCGTGTGTGTATTCATATTATACAGCTCTTCTGCTGAGAAAACAAATATTTATGTTCTTTGCTTGCCATTGTTCTGAATATAAATAGCCATTTTAATTTAAGTTTCATCTTGATCATAACAGAAAGTAGAGGCTGCCGTTTAAACTGTATTTGTGAACTTTTCCCAGCTTGATTCTCTGCATGCATCCAACTTCCAGAATTCTGCTTGAGTATAATGGCTGGGAATTCTGGTACCTGAAACCCCAATATTCTTACAGGGAATTCTGTGAGTTTTAAATATGAATTTATTGAGATGCTTTTGGGTGTTAGTGCAGTGCTCAAATGCAACTTATATTTATACTTATTATTGAAACTTCTGGCTTACTCACTGCAACCTTATTTTGATACCAAAGTGTGTTTATCTCTTCCATTTTTCAGATAATGTTGAGTAGTTCACTAGAAAAACTATATGTAGTAGCAGTGCAAAAGGCAAGATCCATGGTTTGAAATAAGAAGGAAAAGATTTAAAATCAGTATTGTTGAGGTCTTTATATAAATTGGTATTGTGGTTTTGCATGGCATACTTATACAGGCCCTAGTTGTTTTGTTTCAGAAAAAGTACCTGACAGTTGGAAAAGCAGAAATTGGAGGGGACTGAAGCTTAACTAAAATGAAACATTCGGACATTTTTATAAGTAAAGGGTAAATATGATGGTTTCGTTAGCTTTATCTGTTCATTTCTTATCTTCAAGAACTTGCTTCCATTAGATCTTACTTTGGAAGAGGTCATGAGAAATTTGTAAAAAAACATGATTTTGAAGGGGTTCAAAGTAATGATATTTATCATAATAAAGGTTTGATTAATTGCTAAATGGATCTTTTTAGTTTTAGACTGCATACCTCTAAATCCATATAATGGAGGAATAAAGGATGAGAGAAAAGCTGTTGTGTTCAGCAATTCTTGTGCCTTTCATATAGCTTGTAGTTAGAAATCGTATCCATTACAAATTGTATCCAACAGACTAGTCTATATGTGATCTGTGTCTAACAAGAGGGTAATTTAATTAACAAGAAGGTGGTTTAGCTTCTTTCCTTTGTATTTGCTTATGTGCAATTTATACTCAAACCTGAAGATTATACATTATTTTAAGTTTGAGAACTGGAATTTTTTAATTTTATATTTTCCAGCAGCCCTTCCTTTGGGTGTGTATTTATCAGCATTATCATAAAATGTGGGATGATATGTAAGAATTACCTAAATATGCTAATTAGGGCCACTTCCCACTGTTGTGTAATATATAGAAGAAACAATCATCTTTTGACATTTTTAGATGTGTGTAGAATTGTTGAGCAACAGGTTCTGCATTTTCATTTGCCTTACTGTGTGGCAAGGTCATTTTTTAAATTTTTATTTAAATACATTTTATGCAACTTTTAAAACATTAGTAGCAACCTGAGGAACAACATGCTCATTTGAGATTCTATGACTCTTTAACATGTAACCTGGATTAAAACAGTAAAAGTGAAAACAAAGGAACAATAAGCCATTACATTCATTTCATTTGCCAGATACAATTTAAAACTGATTGTAGAAAATACCATACATTTCCCCACAAAGTCTCCAGTAATAGCTGTCTTTTGATGGCCTTTCTAAACCAGAGCAAGTCTGAAACCAATTTAATTTTAGGGAGAATGCTGTTTTCTCTGAATTGCATCACATTGGTCAACCTGCTAGCTCCCCTTCCCCACCCCCCTGGATACGGCTTCTGATATTGGCTACCACGAAACTTTATGGGGTAGCACTATTCCTTCAGGGGCTATGTGGAAAAAGATGTTCTTCAGTCTCTACTAGGAGGAATCCATCCTGACCTTGGGCAGGCTGTTCCAAAGTAAGGGAAATGCAACCAAGAAGGTCGGGGTAAGAACATGTAGCACATTTTTTCAGCATGAAATATTGGGCTGGAAAATTCAACCTAGAATTTGGTGTAGTTACAGTTGGAGCCATAAGAATGTTATAGGATTTTACCTGCACTTTAATTTGGGCTTAGAACTAATTTGCAACCAGTGTACCCCTCACAATATCAATATCACTTTGCTGTAGTGGCTTCTACCAGCTATAAGTAGGCAGCTGCATTGTACGCTATTTATAGCTTTGGCAAGGGTAGCCCATATAAAACAAATTGCAATTGTATGATCAGAAAATGACAATGGCATGAATTACTGTAGTCATTGTCTCCTTGCTCCAAAAAAGTTGTAACTGTTGAATGTGCTGAAACTAACCAAAGGCTGTTGTTACGCCTATCTCACCAAAAGTGACTCTGGATAGCATACAGCAGATTTAGGGGGAAAATGTAAATTAGAATCTAATGAGAATCAAATGATAAGAAATAAGTTTTTCAGAAGATGTCTTGATGTTTAAAACCATAGATGTTACTGTCTAAGTCAATTGCCTCAAGAAATTATTGAAGGTATTTTGAAGGTATTTTGTCTATGCACAATCCTTTCCTATTCCTGTTCAGCAGGGACTTCTATCTATTTCTGTTGTTGCGTTTATTTTTTTCCCCAGAATGTAAATTTCCATTGCCAAGCTCTATGGCACATGTGCATTAGGTGAAAAGTCTTGTGAATTCACCAGAAAACATCATGTGGGTTTTCTCCATTGTTCCATGATACCATTTTAATGTCTGATTTCTGTTAAGTGCATATTTGTGCTTTAAAAAAAAGTATTTTCGATTATCTGAGAATTTTACAATGAAACTGTGTACATGAAACTTGGCAATGAAATGGTTAATTCTTGGAAGGGAAAAAATATTCATTTATTTGTTAGATTTATGTAGTCATTCTTCTCATATATATGACTAGGTAGCATTAAAATAATTTTTAAATTGTGAACAATTGAGTATTATTCATCTATAATAGTAGCTATCGTTCTAAGTTTTGGTAATGAATTTTCTTAAGATAACTAATAGTCCAACTGATTAATTGATCAAAATGTGTTGCCAGGTATTATGTTTTGCCTTGATATTTAGTTTTCCTACAGTGTATAAATCCTTTTGACTTTTTTGAAAAAAAGAATACATTATCTTCAGAGCTAATTTCAGTTAAAATGCTAGCAATGTTTTTACTATTTCAGTAAAAATGTCAACCAGTTAGATTCATTTCAATACCAATGTATAATTTAGACCCTCCTTAATATTTTAAAAGTATCAACTAGGCTCTTAGAACAAAAACATTAATATATGCAGTAAGAGGATCACTATTTTTAAAACTTGGCTTATGTGTTGAGCCATGGAAAACCCAGTTATATGTTCAAATAATTTTTGCTTATATTGCCTGATTGAAATTAATTTAAATGTCTACTATAAACTGAGAATATCAGTTTTGTAGAACAATGCATTTAAAGTGTGGAGGGACCACTGCTAGCTGGAGAATTTCATTGCTCTAGTTAAGAATGGGCTATTAAGATCATAATTACAGAGAATGAAGAAAGAGCTCTCACAAGAATATAGAAGCCTGGCTTCTAAAGCATGATATTTTGTTCAAAAATATTTTAAAAAATCAGCATGATCTCACTTTTAATTAATGTTATTGCCAGCTTTGCATTCATTAATTACATATTAGTTGCTACAGATCATTAGATGTTTGATTCTAACTTTGTTTAGAGTTATTCTGTGGGGTTAAATAATTTTAGTATTTTTATTTGAAATGCAATTAATATGTAAGTGCTATGCAAAACATAAAAATATAATGCAATGTAGTCCAAGATCAGCAATATAATAATTTCAAACAATTTAGACTGCTAGTTTTGCTAGTTTACATGTTTGCAATATATGTTACTAAACTATTTAAAAAGATTTCACAAACTCAAATTTACCTTATATAGCACTTTTAATTGTATGTACGTATTTTAACACGTATTCTATCTCACTTTGAGCACCATAGTTTAGAAAGGGTTTAAGACAAACCAGAACAGTGTTAAAAGAAGATGATCAGGAGATTAAAATCTAAATGTAATGAAGAATGATTGAAGGAATTGGAAATGTTTATTCTTGAAAAGAGTGAGTTTGCAAAGAGAGTATATGATAGCACTCTTCAAATGTCTAAAAGGATGTTACTATCTAGAAGTTGATAATAAGTGCCATCCATTGTTTCAGAATGCAGGGTACAAATTAATGGATTTCAACTTAAAAGAAGGCACTGAATGTTAACTGGGTTTCAGCATAGAATCTGGTTTGAAACTAAGCATCATGTGTTTTTGGACAATTCAGTGCAAACTTTATAAAGGCTTTTCAGGTTTGAAAAATGTTTCACATGTGCTCCTATTCCAGATTTCTACTGGGTTAATTTCATCCATTAATTTGTTCCTTGTGCCTTGATTTGAAACTATTTAAAAGCAGGCTACAAATTCCTAAGTAGTTCACCCCACAGTTCTGAAATTTCAATTACTTCAGAAAGTTACAAAAATCTAAAGTAGACAACTGATGCCACCTTCTGTTTATAAGTGAAAAGTCATTTTTTTTTCTTTACTGTTACGTAGTTCAACATTTATTTTTTTATAAAATACCCTTTTTACACATATAAGTGCAAATTAACTACAAATCCACAAGAAGACTGAATATATATTTGTATTCATGCAAAGTGTCTTAATAAGAAAAAAGTCTATGTAGTTTAATGTTGCCTTTCTCTGGGCCTTTTTCTGCTTTGTTGATTCACTGTAGTATATAATGCATACACTCTATTCTTCAGGAGTGGAAGAAATAATCCTAAAATAATTGTGCAGTGAGGTTTTGAGTGTTAGAAATATGCTGCCTTGGTATTCCATTTGTCAGCATATACATGTCTGAGTTTAAATGTTCATTCTCAATATGGATTATATATTTTAAAAAATCTATTATTACATATACTCTCTCATGTATTCCCCCCAGATTCCAAACATTCCCAGGAAAACTCTGTCTATGTATTACAGCATCAATGTATCCCTCTCCCCTACACCACTGGATTTTTGTACTATCAACAAGTAAATGGTTGCTGGGGTAAGCAGATTGAACGAGGAATCAGTAGCCTAGTTACAGATTGTACTGCGTCAGTCTGCTTCACACCCAGAAGACAGTCAGGTGATTTAAGTCCTGCAGCAGTTGTGCAGCAAGCAAGAGACTGCAGACCTCTGCTGGAGGAAGCTTGACGTTTCATGTCTCAGTGTTTTATTTCTCCAACTGCAGCCTTTTCATTGATATGCATAATTGATAAACCAAGTTGAAAGGGCAAATCCACTGTGAAGAGAGATGGACAGTCAGCTGAACAGTTGGAAGGATAAGGGTATTTGCAGTTTTACTTTTGTTTTCAGTCATCATGGTGCTATCGATTGACTTCTATATAAAAAGCTTATAGTATGCACGGTGTAAGGGTAAATTTGTAGCATATGCGATGGCAAATTTAGGGGGAAGAAAAATTGCTTAAGGAATTAATGCTAAATATGGGGGAGAGATTATTTGTCTGACTCTGCAAATGTGGATTAAGCCTTGTCATCTGACAGCATTGAACAGCTTGTCTTTGGTATGCCCTGGCTGAGCAAATGTCAGGGCCAGCTTCAGTTTAGTTGATATGCTTGGTCTGAAAGAAAGTGGCTTGGTCTGTGGTGGGAGTGTTTTTTGTCTGTTAAATGGTGTTGTTCAATGTAATACTTGTCTCATGGGTTTTTATTTTTTTCTGTACAGCATAATCTCCATTTTTTATTTTTAGAAAACAGGTAAAATCAATGAAGAGCTGTTCCTTCCCGAGTTTTCACTCCCTGTTTCCTAGCTCTCCTGACTATTTTTAGATGCTAATGTTATTTGAGGTCTCCTTGATTTACAAAATGATCTAGTTTACTATTCAGTGTTTCAAATCCCTTAGCTATCTGGCATAAAGAAGTAACCCCAGGTAAATCACTGAACTTTGTCCCTTCAATCTCTGTTCTTGTGAATATCTGTGTTGTAAAAATATTAATGTTAAGTGTGGACCTCAAACTTTAGCTTCAGTTAAGTGGCCAGACAAAAATTCACCTTTTAAGGAGATTGTGTTTTTGCTTTAAGGAGAACTTTCTGGGATGGTTTGGATGTGTGGATAATGAGGAATCCTAGCCAAGATGGTATGAGTCTAAAGTTCGTGGCTGTGGTTTCAGAAATAAACAAGGCTTGCAAAAGCACATTGCTTTTTTAAAAAAAATGCTTTAGTCATACTTTTTTCTTGCTTCTTGATGTTTTGGGTTCATCAAATTGGACATGATATCAAACATAGTAAAACAAAAAATTATTTGTTCTGATAAGTTAATGCTTTCTCTCAAATGTGGCAAGTTTATGGTAATCCTTTAAATACTTATTTAGTGAGACGAATAGCACTGAAATATGAAATATATATAATCCTAAATGTTGTAAAGGATTACTTTACTGATGAATTATATTGCAGACTTTTTCTACTAAACTGATACATATTTTATTATCTTGCTACATAGTTTATGTATCATCGATCTGAAGATTGTGCAAAATTTACTGTCAGAAATATTGAAAGCAAGATTAGAATCAGTGAAGTGCTATGATCTAATGAAGTGTTGCCAGGGGATTATTGCACACAATTACCTCAGTTATGATGCTTCCATGCACATTTCTGGTTTTAGGTGAAATCATTTAAAGTGCTGGACATTTACATCTGGACAATCAGTCTGAAACAAAATAGAAGTGTCTATTTTATACTTCTTTAAACGAGATATTGCTACTGTCTTTGTGGGCACCATTTTATGTAAAAATCCACCAAAGCTTTAAATATTTATTAGTGGGCTTGAACAAAAATGACTAGAATTAGTTTTAGCCATTAACCAGCTTTAGGACATATTTGCATATACTAGAAAAAAAAGTTAAAAAGTCCAAATATGATTAATGCATTCTAAGACAATAAAGACTACACCACTTTCCCACAATTTTATTTGCAAGAAAACTCCAGGCATTGAACATGATTTAATTTACTCATTATATGCACAAAATGATCAGTTAAATACATTTGAACAGTTTTTTTACTACCAAAAAGGGAGTGAATGATAGAGAACTTAAGGGATTAGCATTTTCTAGTACTCAGAAAGTGTTAATGTAAAAACTACCAATTTTATTATGATGATACTAAGACTGCTGCATAAAGGGAAGATGTGCTATATAGTTAGGAACATCATTGGTATTATTGAAACTGCAAAGATATTGTTAGGCATGTCTCCAAGTTAAAATTCTTTTTTTTTTTTTAAGAACTGGCAAGCAGGCCTTATTTTTTGTGCATTTTGTTTCATTGTATTTTGTGTTTTGTTTCATTTACATTTAGATTTTGATACTTACAGAAATAATTAAGAATAGTGGGTAGCCAGAGTCTGTTTTTTTCTTAGCTGTCAAAAAATGAACCATACATATGCGATCAGGGGAGTTACCCATAGATAGAGATTCTGACCCTGCATTAAACTATGTTTGACCTTTGCTGAAAGTCTGAGAAATGATTGATGTAGACCAGGATGGCATAATATTTTTGTAAAGGATCATAAATGGGTAAGATCAAGAGAAAGATATGCATAGCATCAATTTATTTAAAATTCAAATTAAGGAATGATGTTCATTTATGCCTTCTATTGTGTTCCAAAGCTTCAGTTTTATGATAACTTTTGGAGAAGTTCTGTTAATTAATTATCTGATTTAGCCTGAGCCAGTTGTTTATAGCTGTATATATGAGCCAGCTAGATGATAGCTTAGTCTGCAAGGGTCAGTTTGCAGCTTAGTGTTGTAAATCTTTGACCTGTATCTCTTACCTTGAAACCTCTATGTAAAACTTTTGCAATAGGCAATGGCATGCTAAGAGGATGTTCCCCAAGCCCTGTCAATTATAACTCTAATAACAGATATTTGAAAGAAATATAATTAGTAGAATATAGTGCTTTTAGTTGAAATAAAGTAGTTATACAAAATCTTTACTAGCTTGAGTGGTATCTTAATATTTGTAAAATGCTGTAAGAATAGTGCATTAATTGATATTATCATATTGTATATGTTGCTTTGCTGTTTATTCATAACCTAGAACTTTGTTCACAATATTAAATTTGTTCTGGGCTTTCAGTTTATGCAGGCTCTGGAATTTCATGCTTATGCAGGCAACAGAAGATACCCTTCCAGATGCTTAAATGTTGATCACTAACTTTGCTAAAGAAAGTTGAGGTGCTACTGTCTCTGAATTTTGTCTGTTTAAAAATTTAATCTTAATAAGGATTAGCATTGCATATGACACAAAAGTTAGTGTTCTGTGACTCTCCATATGCCTAGAAACTCAACAGAGAAAACCTCTCTTCTCTGCTAGCTATTGCTCAAGCAGATAAGGCAGATTGTTGTCAATTTAGTCATAATTGGGATTGGAATTTTAGTCATAAATTGTTATCATAAAGTCAAGGTACCATGTGATCAGACGATGATGTCCTTGCAAAAGTCTTTGTTGACTTGAAATGGCTGCTGCTGACTTTAATCTATGTGCTGTGGGACTAATGCTTTCTGTTTTAGCCAGCCAGTCACTATATGTAACAGTGGTGGGATTCAAATTTTTGTTTTACTACCAAGTCTGTGGGCATGGCAGAGGAAGGATACTGTAGAATCTACAGTCAGAGGTAGTATTTTCCAGTTTTGCGAACTACTCCAAATTTCCGCTACCGGTTCTCCAGAACTGGTCAGAGCCTGCTGAATATCACCTCTGGTATTTAAGATTGTATTAATTCTGTATATCCATAATGAAGTATGCTGTTCAGTTTTGTTCCAGAATAGTGAAGCACTACTAGAGCATGTAGTTCCTTAAAGCCTTGAAGATGACAATCAGAGGGTCTTCAAAAATTGCCACCAATTTTGATTGTGACCAAGATGGATTTAATTTAAATCAAGGCAATTTAAATCACAATTTAAATCATCAGTAAAAGGCTTGATTTAAATCATAATTTTTAAAGAGCAACTGTCATCTTTGCCTGCAGTGGCTTCTCCTCTAATCCACTGTTGGCTCACGAATAGTCCCAGTATTGCAGAATATATAGCCTCATGCTATATAACTAAGCTCCATTTCATGCTGAATAAACTATTAATGTATCTCAAATAGAAAACTATCTTTAGAGCATTTTATTAAAATAAATTTGATAAAAATAAAAAATACAATTTAAATTTTAAAAAAATCCAATTTAAATAAATATCTGATTTTTAAAAATTATTTTTGAAAATCAATTTTTATCCACTCTGATTGTGACAGAAGAATATATACATTAATGGTATTTGACTGCCAAAATTAAAATTAAATCAGATTTAATCTTTGTTCTGACCCTGTCCAGTTTTTGAAGTGTGCCTTTTTATATACATTTGAAAGACTAAGTGAGGCCCTTGGGACTAAAAAAAATTGCACATTTCATTTAGAATGTATATAGCTTTAACCCCCTGACTATGTGCAGTAGATAACTCATGTTGACTGATCTTAAAGAGCTGAGTTGCTTCAGGGCTGGTGGTTAACACTTTGAGGAGTACCTTTGGAAAATCTGGCTAAATTTTACAGGAAAATAAAAATCAAAAGAAGGTATTGACAAAGTACTACAGTACATTGTCAAGGAAACAACATGAAGGTGTGTTCAAAATCACTACGATCAATTGATTCCACCTTCTTTTTCCCAATCCAAGAGAATCAAGTTTGGTAAAAGGAAAAATCAGCAAAAGAAAAATTAAAAATGGCCTGGATCTAGCAGGGGACTGCAGAGGGGAGAAAACATACCAGTTAAAATTCTTCCAACACATCACTGTGAGACAGACAGTTGGGCAATATCTAAATAGTTGCCAGCTTCTCCATTCTAAATCACTTGTTTCTCCCCAGTAATGTAATCCGGTGTGAAGTTATTATTGAGGGATTTGAAAGAATTTTGCAGGCATTTTATGCTTGCCTTCATGAAGTGAAAGAAAGATGAAATTGTGAAATGCTAACTTCTCTTCATTTCCCCCCCCTGAACCATAATAAGTTGGAAAGAGGGGCCTCAAGAATATAGGATGCAGGCGGGGGAGTTCTATACCAGTGATGGAATTCAACATTTTTTACTACCGGTTCTGTGGGTATGGCTTATTTGGTGGGCGTGGTTTGGTGGTCATGTGATTGGGTGGGTGTGGCTTGGTCATGTGACTGGGTGGACATGGCTTGGTCATATAACTGGGTGGGCTTACTTGATAGTCATGTGACTGGGTGGGCGTGGCCAACTCAATGTCACACATCAAGGGGTGCCTCACCTGGCCCCTCCCCTCCCAGCCATTCCTTCTCACCCAGCCTCAACTTATCTATAGTTCTGTAAAAACATTGTTCACCTTTTTTGACTTTATTATCTACATACTATAGATGTGCTTTCATGGACCACTGAAAGGAGGAAATGGCTCACATGCTTTGCCCAAGAGTGTGATAGGCAACAGGCTTCTAAGGGCTGCCACAAAGAAGTAGGGGCAATATATTTTCCAAACAAGCAGAACACAAACAAGAAGCAATGGATGTAAACTGAACAGAGAGAAGCAACCTAAAACTAAGAAGAAACTTCCTGATAGTGAGAACAATTAACCAGTGGACCTGCTTATCTCCAGAAGTTCTGGGTGCTCATTCACTGGAAGTTTTTCAGAAAAGACTGGACAGCCATTTCTCTGAAATGGTATAGGGTTCCCCCAAGGTCCCTCGAAGTGTTATTCTGTTACTTTCCTAGGATCTCTACTCAAATTGATTTCATAATTTCACATATAA
This sequence comes from Laticauda colubrina, assembly GCA_015471245.1. NCBI lineage: Eukaryota > Metazoa > Chordata > Lepidosauria > Squamata > Elapidae > Laticauda > Laticauda colubrina. The sequence goes on along the minus strand of BLBF01000018.1, from coordinate 60,435,426 downwards.
AATAGCCATTCATGTAATACAACCTGCACATTATTCAAAACAGTAATTATTATGGCTGATGTTTGACAGCAAGCCTAAGTCAAAGATCATAAGAATGCTTCTTTCCCTGTAGTATACAGAGTATACTAATATAGTACACAAAATATACTATTGTAGTATACAAAATATCACATACGAGGAATAGCATATTAAGCTGGACTTATGCAATCTGATGTACAAAATAAACACACACATATTTATGCTCTGGACTAGACATTGATGTAAATACCTGAAAAATATGTGGTAGCCCAGGGCAAAAGAAAAGCAGTAAAATCACTAGATGTAGTATAGGGACAGTGTAAAATATTAACACATCATAAATAATGAAACTGTCGGGCTCTGTGGAATCTTTGCCTGACAGCAGCGTGAATGAGGACAGAAGAGATAGCCTTATCAAAAGAAAATTGTCATCAAGGTCAGCCAAGTAGTTTAGAGGCTGAATAGTTTAGAAGAGAGTTTAATTTGAAGAGAGGGGGAGGGAACACTCCAACCAGCCAGCTTATTTATCAGGGACGGACTGAGGCAACGAAAGGGGCTGTGGAAAGGAGTTGCAACAGAATGCGAGGGGGCATGTCTTTCACATGCATACAAATGCAGAAATACAAGCACACAAAGATAAAGCCATCATCCTGGTTTTTTTTTTTTTACCATCCAATTTCCATAGTTTGTAGGGAAAGGAATTGTAATGTTTTCCCCCAAAAGAAGAAAAGAAGCATCTACCAGCAGAGGGAAGAACTAGGGGAAAACAGGGATAGCATTGTTACACACACATACACACACACACTGATCTGGGACGATCTCCAGTCAGCAGCGGGTAGGGGAAAAGGAAAAAAACAGATTTCCCCCCCACTCCAGTCCTCTCTTTCACACACACACATACACACACACACACACATACACTTGGCTAGTCTGGGAGATCTCCAGTCAGTGGGTAGGGAAAAGGAAGAAACAGGTGGTGCCCCCCCACTCCAGCTCCCCCTCTCTATCTCTCTTGCATGCACACACATACACGCGCATGCGCACACACATGCTAGCTACGCTGTGCCAGCAATGAAGCAAGCCAAGCGAGCCCAGGAATGGTGGGGGGGAACTTGGCAAGCTCAGGGGACAGTAGGGAAGGGGAAGGCAAGCTCCGGGAATGCTGGGGGGAGGCTAGCATGACTCGCAGGCTTACCTTTCAGCAAGAAGGTCAGAGCTGCTCAGTTGGGACATAGGGCCAGGCACCATGTGGGAAAGCACAAGGACTCAATGTGGAGTGAGGAGAGACTGGACTGGGCGAACATAGGGCGGGGCAAGTGAGCAAGCTGCAACTGGGAACTGGTTTGGGGGCGTGGCCAGCAGAAGTCGCTACCTGTTTGGAGACCCATGCCAAATTATCACTACTGGTTCTCCTGAGTAGGTGAGTACCGGCTGAATACCACCTCTGTTCTATACCCCATATCCTTTTGCCCAATTCTGCTTTTCAAAATAAATTTCCATCCTCCTCTAATGATTGGAAAATTCAAGTTATAAATCTGAAGTTTGGTCCTCAGAAGTATTGGATAAATGGATTGAGCAGGATTTCCAGAGGGCTTTCATTGTATTTGTCCTAGGCTTCCCGAAAAAACACTAAGCAGACTCTGTCCCGACCAAACACCTTTTATTAAATGAATGTGAATTTCTTGCATTCACATTCAGCCAATGGCCTGACAGTCTTTCAAGGATATAATTAGGAGTTCAAACCTTATCTATCTTGGAAAGCTGTCCAAAGGGTTTAGCACAGAGTTGCTAGCATGCACAGACAGATCTTTACAATGTTGGAACGAACAAATGAATTGTTTCCTGAAAAAGCCCATCCCCTTTTGTTTCTCTTTTAATCCTTATGGGAGGGGCCATTCATTGTCCACCTGTGGCCTTACTCCCATGTCGACCCTGAGTTTGTAATTGTTCTTTCCTTTTGGCAGCTTTGTGCATGTGAGGCTGGGAAATGGTTCCAGCTGCTTCCCCGCCTTACTGCTTTCTGAGCCTGAAGGCAGCTGATGACTGCCAGCCTGTCCTGGCCCCATCTCTGCCTCTGACATAGATCCCTTGTCTTGAGTCTTCCTCGGGCTCCAGGACAGTTTCAGGTTCCTCCCCCAACCTCCTCGCTGTCCCACTGCTTGCAGCTCCACCAGCTGCTGGTGGTCCACAACAGTATTGCACTATCTCCTGATCTCTTCCTGTTTATAATGAATGAATATAGGAAATCATTGATTTGATGTAACTCAGTTAAAGAGACTTCAGATGCAAAGAAACAAAAATCTGAGTCAACCTTGAGCCTATGAGAATCAAATTGCCAGTAGTTGAAAGTCAGCAGAATTATCCTGCAATACTGCATTCCAACCACTGTGGCACCATGATTCAAAATCTCATGTGATCTTAATGGCAGCTTTAACAAATTCTACTTTCTTACTATTTCTACGTTAAATTGAAGATTTAAAATATTCTGTATTATCTACTTTCAAAATTGGATTTATTCAGGGATGGGAAATTAAGAATTTTTATTAATGGATAGAAGAGGAGCATTAAGGACTTTTCTCCTAGTAAAAAGATGCAGCAATATATGTTATGGCAGAGATTTGCAAGATACATTGCAATAATACCATGTATTGTTTATAGTAATTAATTTGTTGGTAACTATTGATAAGTGTAAAATATAAGGTGCATTTTTTTTCTTAGTATCTTTGGCTTTCATTTTTAATGTTTTAATTTTCTTGCAAGATGAAAGATTATTAAAAATATTTTTTAAAAGTCAAGTAAAAATAAGTAAAATATTAGCTGTTGTCATGAAATTGTAAATATGTGTCCCGTCTCTTTCTCCAAGGAGATGCATACTTTTCCATTCCTACTTTCCAATTTAATATATTCAGAGCTCTTGTGACATAGATGAAAGTTGGTCTAATAGCTAAGGCCCCAGACTAGAAACATGGAGACTGTGGTTCTAATGCTGCTATAGACAGAAAGCTGGTTGGCTGATTTTGGGCCAGTCATTCCCAGGTCAACCCACCTCACATATTTGCCGTTGTGGTGAAAATAGGCAGAAGATAGGGGGAGGGAGAAGTAAGTACTAGGTGGGTTCACCACTTCAAATTATTTTTAAAAATAATAAATGTGGGAAATAAATAAACAAACAGGCTGGCTGGCTGGTTGACTGATGTCATCAACTGTTATAACAAAGTAGAAGCAGAACCTTGCTTCCAGTATTTCTGAGGTTTTATTTATCCCAAATCAATCTTTATAAATGGAGGATTACCTGACTTGAAGGAAATCTAACCTTGGCAGGGAAAGGCAGCATTAGATAAGAACTTTTCATCATGACAATCTTAGCATTTTATGGCAGCAGTCCCCAACCTTTTTGGCTGAATAGACTAGTGTTAGGCGGCTAGGAAAGGAGGTGATGGGTTTACATGCTCAACCTAATCCTGCGCATGCACAAATGGAGTTTTGCACACGTGCCTGCACACAGCTCAGTTCCAAAGGTGACCCTGGGGGTTGGGGACTCCCTGTTCTTTAGGAAAGTAAGGTGTTTACAACACATAGGGATCATTCAACTTATAGTAGCCCATTGTGATGTCATGAAATAGTATAGACTCACACATGATTACCAGCTTCAGTGAAAAAAAGGATTTATTTAGCACTGCCAAGTCCATAAAAAGGCAGACTGTTTCTATTTGCTGAACAGAAAGATAGATCCAAATCTTACTCCATTTATTTACATGATTAGAATATTGAAAGATTTATACTTTCAATTTTTTCATATTTTCTAAAAAGTTGAAAAATAGGCTAACAACTTTTTGTAGGCTAACTAAATTTATCTGAATAGAATATTTTATGTATTTTAGTAACATAAAATAATGTTTATTAAGTGAATCATTGTTTACTGAGGGATTCCCAACCTAACACATTCCTTGTAAATATAGAAATAATTCAGAAATAACTCTCAAACATAGTCCTCTCAATTGGAGGCAATAATAAAAATATAGCCTTTTTGGTATCAGCTCTTCTCAACTGGGATTTTTTCATATGCATGAATTACAATTCACATTGTCTCCAGCTAGCTTGTATAGTTCTACTCTGGTATAGGGGGCATTGTATGATTCCTTTTTGAAACAGAATATATAGTGACTGCTTTGCTTGTTTTTAAAATGGCATTAGCCATTGCATAATAGTTTTAAATATATTTATAGTAGTCTGGAGTTTCCTCACCTTTGGTGTGTGGCAGCTCCATATATTGGAACACCTTTGTGTGCCCTAGCAGGAAGTAGAAAGATTTGGTAATCTACTGTGGAAGCACAGGAAACAGCCCTAAAATGGATGCCAGGAGTGGTGAGCATGTGGGGTTCTGGCTTGTGTGAAATGAACTTCTGAGTGTTAACAAGTGTTCATAGAGGTATAAGTGTATATTAAGCCAGGGGAAAATGGGGCAGGTAGTAGCATTGCAGTTACAAGTGTAGTCATTTTTTAAACTTTAGAATAAAGAGATTAATGTTTTTCAAGACACTTATTTGAAAAATGAAAAAAAAAAGCTAAATAGATGATAAATGCATGTGAAGCACGATTGTAGCAATGCTATTTTTAAATATACCACATAACTGTTCTTGCTTATCAGATGTAGCTAGCTATCTTTATTTCAGAGGACTGATTGCTTATCTCCTGAAGGAATGAAAATTTTGTTGTTTTGAATTTTGCCTCTGAGTTGTCCTATTGTTTCTTTTATTTTTCTTATATGTACCCATTTCATGTATTCATAACTATGTATATACTTATACCTATTATCTTGTAAGCGTTTGACAAATCAAAATAAATAAAATAAAAATAAAATGAGTCTAATAATATAAGCAGGTTTCATTTTCAGGGGCACATTTAGCTTCCATTTTGAAATGAAAAATGATGCTTTTTTCTGCAATGTAGTTTAAGTATACTTTATTTTAATTATATGGCATCATGACTTTGAAAATAGCTTTCCTGTAAATTCTAGTGTTGAGTGTAAAGTAGAAAAAAACTCTGCCTGTACACGTGTGTGTGTGTGTAATGTGTACATATAAAATGTAATTTTGTTTTTTCAATAATGTGTGTATCATGCATACTGGAATTGCCCTCTAGGGCTGTTTTTTATAATAAAATAAAATAAATAATTATGTATGAAGTTAGCAAAAATAAAAGGGCTAGAATACTCCAAAAAATAAGCAACTGTCAATACTTCTATGTTTTAGGAAAGAGACCAAAACTTAGTTGACATTATTATTGAATTTAATATATTTTGTATACTGTAGTCTACAGGTAATGTTTTCAACATTTATTATCTAATACAGTGTTCAGTGTGAGTTTGCCTTAATCAAAGTATATTAAATGAGAAAAAAGCAGCCTTGTTATTATCATCAGCAGCATTTTTGAAGTTCCACATTTTCTGGGAATACTACAATGTTACTAGTACTTTTCACAAATCATGGAGAAGTTCTTTTAAAATTTAAGCATTTTTTTCCTAAAATAAAGGTCTCCAGTTGTCTTATGCTGGTGAGCACATATGCAATTTTGCAAACATGTTGTTGCTCCCAAAACTGGTGGCCCAGAGAGGTGCTTGGTCATTCTGAAATTGGAAGCCATGGAAGCCATTTATTTGATTGATTGTTTGTATCCCCACTTGTATTACTTTCCAGAAATGACTCAAAGTGGCAAATATACCCAACATACCTTCCTCCTCCCATTTTTCCCACAAAACCCTATTAGGAGGGTTTGGCCTGCGAGAGAGTGACTGACTCATATCCAGTTGGCTTTCATTGTTAAGTGTGATTAGAATAGTTTCCTGGTTTCTAGCCTGTTGCCCTCATCATTAAACCAAACTGGCTAAAGTGACTTTCCTTTTTGCAGCCAGAAGGCTGCGATCTGACCTTTTTTTGAATTTTTCTGCTTTCAGAGAATCCAGCCAAGAGAAATTTGCCCATCTCGAACGAAGGCTGAGCAAAAAACTGGGGACACTAAGGAGAAACCTTGAGGAGGAGTGTCCTCAGAAATCAGCTCAGCCTTTCTGATGCAAGCACCTCATGCTTGGATGCTCTGAACAGCTCATCTGGAGAATAGTCTCCTACTTTCTAGCCTGTTGCTAGAATTAAACCAAACTGGCTCTTCGTAGTTTGTTTACCAGAATTCTGCCTCTGTATCCTGTCTGCAGCATGCTCTTTTTTTCTGGGCAGATTAGGCATGCTTCACATTATTTTCATTTTCTAAGAAAGTTTATAGAGCCCATTTGATGGGACCAAGCATATACTGAGAAGTAAACGTGATAACGGAGGCTAGTGATTTAGCTTTGTAGTATGCCATTTCCCATTCCCATGCTCAGGATAAAGTGAAGCAAGAGAACGTACAGGGGGAGTTTCCATGGATGCTAGTTTAGAACTCAATTTAAAAAAAAATAGTTGAGTAATCATTTGTATTCCTGGTAGATAGCAAATATGGTGTTTGAGTATTCTCTTTTATCTCAGCAGGATATGAAGGAAACAAAGCACAAATGGCTTGACATTTCTCAGATTATCATTTTCTGGTCATTATCCTGGAAAATATTGTGCAAGTTTTAATGCATGAATAAAGTGTGGGGGTGTGTATGCATGTATATTTGTTGTTACATTTCTGTTAATAACGCATTCAGGTTTTGTTGCTATGCTGTAATATTGGAGACTGCATTTTAATCTTCTCTCCTTTAAATTTCTCTTAGTGGTTGACCTCCTATACTGGCGAGACGTTAAGAAGACTGGTGTGGTGTTTGGAGCCAGCTTGTTCCTGCTTCTTTCTTTAACAGTGTTCAGTATCGTGAGTGTGATTGCTTATATTGGCTTGGCCCTCCTGTCAGTGACCATCAGTTTTAGAATATACAAAGGAGTTATCCAAGCAGTCCAGAAGTCAGATGAAGGCCATCCCTTTAGGTAAATATTTGTGGTTTTCCCTATTTGTAATTAATTATATTTGCTGTAGAACGGGAGATAAATGGCCTTTAGATTTTTTTAACAATACTTGAATTTGGAAAGTAAACTTCTTACTTTGAACTCTGGACTACATTCAATGTTATGTAACTGGATTTCCATTCAACTGGTGAGCTTTCATACAGGCTAGAGAAAGAGCCTAATGTTTTAATATTTTAGTTATTTTTCTATTGGTTTTATAATTCAAAAACTGCCCAGAGTCACTTTATGGGGAACATAGGTGGTGTAAACATTTAATGAATAATGATAATAATAATATAAGTAAAAGCTAAAATGTCTAACATATGTCAAAGGCACAGTGATTTGTGTTGTCAATAGATAATCTGGGATTGTGCAGTCCCAAGGACTGTACATACATGGTTCCCATTAATTTTATAGATTATTTATTGAATGAGTGCCGTCTTCCATATTTTTAAATGGGTCTGTTGCTTTGCCAGTACTGACTGGTTGTCTTTCTTGTTTTAAACATCTTAGTTTGTCACTGATCCACTCTGCAAATCATTTTATTACATAAATGGATGTATTCTACAATGAAAGAATGGGAATAATGTATTGAGTCTATTGGTTTTCCCCAAATTTTAATTACCTTGGGAGCTTAGCTAATTCTTTTAATGTCAAGAGATGATAATGATGGGAGTTTTGAGACAAAGCCTAAGGTCAACAATTAAAATTTAGATACCTATTTTTAAATGTCTCTATTTTCATAATATTTCAAGTAATGAGGGTTAGGATGCAGTGATATCTTGGATTTTAAAAGATTGCTGATTGCTGCTTCAGATCTTAATGATTAATGAACAAAGTTGTTTTTTTCCCTTGCTGCTCTACCATGACCCCTTTGAAACAAGACTTGTAAAACAATTATCTAGAGAGCAAACAACCATTTAAGCGGTCAGATGTGATAAAATAAGAGTTTATTTTTGAGACACACTATGCATTTAATCCATTAACAATGCAGATGATTTTCATATAACTCCCAGTGTTATATTATGCAATTTATATTAACTTCTCCAATTAGGATATATTAAAAATCACATCATATTTATAAAAAGAACCTGAATTAATTAATCACTGATGCAAATTGGATGATAGGCCTTTAAATTAAGTTTCCTATCTGGCATTTTTATTTAAAAGTACTTGAAAATGATTTTGGGTAAAAAAAAACTATCACAGCAGCAGAGAGCTTTGAAGACTACATAAAGTTAAGGGTTGGTTTATTAAAATTTGATAGCTATATTAATATACTTCTTATTAACGGATAACGTATGTATAAACATGCTAAGTACATATGCATCCTTTTTTTTTAAAAAAAGTGCATGCTTTTTAAAAAGTTCTTTTTTAGTTTTAATACTGTATTTTTAATTTTTTGTTTTGATTAAGATAATTTCAATTAAGTTTTCCATTAATGCGTAAAAAAATTGCTTCTCCTTTGTCAGCCATTGTTAAATGGTCAGGCTTACTTTCATATGTCAGTTACTGGAAATAAACCCAAAGATTGCAATTTAACAGTTTGGAATAATTTATGAGGGGCAGATGCTATATTTATTAGAGGCATGTTCTAAAGGCTTGTCCATCTGAACAATTCTTTGGTAATGTAACCTTTCCTTCATTTTCATTGTGCTCTGATTGAGAATTTGGAGAGCTTAAAATCTCTGTTTTTAAGTATATTGAAAATAACATATTTCCTCTTCCAGTGCTTACTTGAATAGAGATGTCGCTGTGTCTGAGGAGCTTGTTCAAAAATACAGCCGTGTTGTGCTTGGTCATCTCAACAGCACAAATAAGGAACTCCGATGCCTATTCCTGGTGGGTGATTTGGTGGATTCTCTAAAGGTAAAAAGATTTAATTAGCTTAAGAATTGTATAAAATAATTTTATTTTATAAAATTGTATAAAATAAAATAATCTTAGCTTAAGAATTGTATAAAATGGAGAAACAGATTGGCTTGAGGAGACATCTGGCAGTAAATAGAACTCAGCTAACTTTTGTATAATAACTAATTGACTAGTCCTGAAAAAAGTATCACCCAGCTATGCTGAGGACAACGTAAAATGTGAAACTGGCTCTGACAAACTAAGCAAGCAGTTCCGCTGTTTGTGGCTTTTTGCAACTTGTTCTATATAGGGAATTTAAAAAAAAGCAAAAGATGTGAGCTTTTGCATCAAATATATTTAAATGTGGACTTTACAGACCTTGGCTGTATCAAAATAACACTGGAAAGTAAACCAGAATTTCATAATGTATTATTTATACCAAGTTAGGCAATTTGTGAGTTGGGATAGTTTGCAGCCCACCAAAGCACCTTAAGTTTGTATTGTTAATATAGTTAAGTTGCAGAATTGCTTTGAGCTTTAAGCAGATATTCCATACAGTGTAGTTTCATTTATTTATTTTTATTTCAGTTTGCAGTATTGATGTGGGTATTTACCTATGTTGGTGCCTTGTTCAATGGTTTGACATTGCTGATACTAGGTGAGTTCGCCTTTTTTAATTACAGAAAACAAAATCCAAACTATTATTAATAAATCTAATGATAATTCTGATGGCTGATGAGCCTACTAAACTCTGGGAAGTTAATAGGGAAATCTCTAAAATAAAACTTTTGTTACATATAATCCTTATTTGGCAACTGCCTTGGACAGCATTGCAGTAATGGCACTGTTGAAAAAGTAACTTTGCAACCAATGCCCATATTTACAAATGAGAGAGAAAGAGCTTTTCTCAAACATGCATTTGTCATTGCAGTCAGTACTGGTTGTTCTGTGCCAGACTCATTCACCCCCACTCCCGCCACAAATGGAGAGAGGAGGTTATTGCTGAAACCAGCTTATTTTTTCCTGAGCTGCTTTTCTTCATAGTACAGTGCATCCCGAGAAAGTGCTAGACAAGTTACAGGCAGTCCTTGCTTAACTAGTATTCATTCAGTGACCAAAGGTACAATATCAATGAACAATGGGACTTACGACACATACCCAAAGTTACAATTGTTATGAAAATTCTTTTGCTGTCAAGGAGGCTGTCTGAAAGACCAAGCAGGATTCTGGCATGGAGTGTTTGCAAACAACCTGGCTTCAAATGTCCCATGTTACAAATGTTCCATGACAAAATCCTGATTGGATTTTGGGACCGAGTTTTCTGTGCATAGAGGGGAAGGGAACACTAGCACTGGGAGCTTGGATTATGAAGATACAAACTTTTTTTTTCCAGCCCTGTGCTGGAATTCACTTCAGCAAACTGAGGAGTGCTGTCTGCCCTCCTTCAGCAAGTAGCTCTTTTGCTCTTGTCTGCTTAACATCCTAGAGTATGTGGTGGTACAGTGACTACAATAGGAAGAGTTGGGATTGTGGTCATTGAGTGGAGCGGTCATCTGGCATCTCAATTGGCCACAACCACAACTTAGAACTGAAATTCTGGGCTCAGTTGTGGTTATAAATTAAGGACTACCTATAAGAAGCTTAGTTCTGTGACTTTAATTACATAGGCTCCTGCTGCTGCATGACAAAACCCTAATCATTTTCACTGTGAAGACTTTTTTTTGCCTCCTAAGGGCTTGAACCCACGAAGCATGAGAGCACTAGGCAAGGAACAGGCATGAACACATCTCTTTCAATGCATGTTCACAATTGGGTATCTACTTAACTCTTTGGTAATCCCTTCCTCTCCAATAAATGTAAATACAAAGATTAATCCTCTTGCTAATTATTCAATCAAGGTATGTATTCCAAAGAGCTATAAGATTTGCTCTTTTACCTGTTTTTTCTCATGAGACAAATTCTGGAAATCTTTCCCACCATTTGGGCTCACCTGCCTGATTGGAATTGAACCTGTCTAAAGCTTAAAGCAAAGGAAAGCTGAAGTAAAATGCTAAGTATAGCGACCACTTCACTTAACAACTGAGTTGCCAGTCCAATTATAATTACTAAATGAGGACCATGTGTAATAGTTAAAGATAATCTGAATCAGCAAAACAGCATTCATGGGCAACACCTAAAAACCATTTAAAAAAACAATAGCTGGAATTGTATAAGGTTCTGAGATCTCAAGTGAAGATGCTAAAATTTTGTAAGATTTTGAAGTTGAAACTTGAAATTCCATGAAACTACTTGTAACATTTGAGAGATTTAAGGAAAATAACAATCCCCAAAAGGAAATGGCATTACTGTTAATTTTTGCTGAATAAATTATTGAAAGTCCATTTTGAGTGAAGATAAAATATTGACATGTGGTATACATATTTTTTCACACAACTGTCTATCTGTAGTTACAGCAATGATTAGAACTTCATCCACATACAATATCTGGTGCCCAGTTTGTGATAACTTTCAGGTGTTTTTCATATTTTTAAGTTAAGTGTATTTCTGTTCTTTCAGCATTGATATCACTTTTCAGTATTCCAGTTATTTATGAGAAGCACCAGGTGAGTATGCAGTTGTGGCATGCTTATTGATAATATAACTAGCAAATTAAGGATACAAAGAATACATTGTGTATGAAAAGATGAAGAAGATTCTAGAGGACAGTGGCCTCTACTATTCTAAAGGACAATGGCTGCACTATTCTAGTTTTAGCAAGAGTTAAATAAGACATGAAAGGCCTTTTTAAAGACGATTATCCTATCTGGGCTACAGAAATCCAAACAGCCACTATTTGAAACAAACAAACAAACCATATGCCACTGCTATTATCTAGTGGTCATCTTGACTTTTGTCCTCAGATGTGGCAGTCCTAGAATTTATATTAAAAGGCCATGTTCCTTTGATTTGAGAACAGCTCGAATCATTTAGAAAATTCATCTGGTTTGGATTTCTTCTTTCAACATTAGGGATCCCTTCCTTTACATTGTTTATTATAGCTGAGCGCCTCTTAAATGAATTTAAGAAAGTATTTTGTAACTCGTTGACATGTTTTATCTCAGAACTTTACAAGGTACTTTCCCCCCAAGAATCCTATTTCAGTAAAAATGACTTCCTCTATATATGATAGAAATGGAAATATCTTCAAGCATTATTTCAGTATATTTGTAACAAGGTATTGCACAGTCATAAACCTAAATATTTTTGTATAAAATGCTAAATAAAAAGTAGTTAAAATATCACAATAATTTCATGCTTCTAAAATCGAAAAGCTTGATGAAATAACTATCAGTTTTTTATTTGGAAAATCTGTTTATTCAATATTTTTCAAATGACAAAACACCACAGTTGTGGAGCAACCAAGAATTAATATATTCAAATCTGAATCAAAATTCAAATCTGAATGATTGGGATTGAATAAACTAAGGCAGATGTGATAAACTTTTTAATGACCAGGAATCCATAACTTTTGGGTGTTCAAGGTTTGCAGTATCTCAGCTATTTTTCCTTTGTGGGTAACGTTTTGAGATTTTTAAGTTATAACCATCCTAAATCTATTCTAGGGCTTACACCTCAGTCTTTTGTAGATGAAGTGCAGAGATCTAGTTTGTTGTAGCGTTAAGGCATAATACTGAAAACTGGGAGACTGTTCTGGTCCCACCTTATGCATAAAGCCATCTTGGGTGACTTTGGATCGGTCACTTTTTTGTAGCCCTAGGAAGCAGGGAGTGGCAAAACACTGATGAAAATATTTCCAAGAATATTTGGTGGTTATCAAAAATCAAGATTTACTCAAAGATGTTGTATTGTTTCCACTTGTGTAACTTCTTGTGGTTTGCTTGGTTTTGTCTTAATGTGATGCTAAACATATCATAGTTTTCCAGGATGTAGAAACTAGCCAGTTGAAATGATATTTTAATTTGTATTTCAGACTCAAATTGACCATTATGTGGAACTTGTAAACAAGAATGTGAAAGATGGAATGGCAAAGTAAGTTTACTGCATTCTTGTACCTACAGGTAGTCCACAGGTTACAATTGCAAATTGGAACCAGAATTTTCATTGCAAAGCAATGTGGTCATAAAGAGCATCATATGACTATATAGCTTAGCAATCACAATCCATTTGCTAAGCAGGATGAGGTGGGAACCCCATGCAAGGACCATGGAAGGGTGCACTTGAAGGTGCGTCAAGGATGCAGGTGTGGGAAAACAGGTGTGGCCATGAACAGATGCTACATAGTTGTGGATAGCCATTGTGAATGGGACTGGGACACTGTGGAGGTGCTGTGGGTGGGTGCACACCATGGAGGGCAGGCAGGTGGTGCTATGGAGTAGGAATTCCCCGAGATCTCTTATTCTGTAGCATGGCTTCTCTGGAGAAAAGATGGGAATGACTTGCAACATTACTTTCTCATTGACTTTGCTGACAATCACATGATTGCAGAACCCTACAACCAATCTAATTGCAAGCCAGTTGCTAAGTGCCCAAATCGCAGTCAAGTGACCATAGTGGTGCTATGATGGCTGGAATTTCAGGGAGTGGTTGCTCCATTGCAGCTTGGAATGGTTATTGAGCAACTCCAAAACGAATTGGAATTTCCAAAGTAACTTCCAAACCAAGCTGTAGACATGACTGTAATAAGTATGTTCACATATAGTCATAAGTGACAATGGTCATTTGATATGTCTGGATCTATTTTATTCTCAGTCACTTTAAGGAGATGCAAACAGAGTACTTCTGTGACATGTAAAGCAATTTCAAGTGTTGGCACACTTTTAAGACTGGTGGATAATTAATGAATTAGATTGTAAGCAATCTAGACTGGCTTTTCTTGTACAGTTACTTGGAAAACAAGGTGTGACTTTTTTGAAACCAAGATTTTTTTCCCCCTACAGGGTTCAAGCTAAAATTCCTGGACTGAAGCGTAAAACTGAATGAAATCAAGAAGCAACTTTTATTAAAACAAATCATCTTTTAAGTGGGGATGGGAGGCATATTCATTTGAATTATATGGGGAGGGTCAGGAAATAGCAAGCCTTGACATTGCAGTGCAATTTCACAGATCTTTATTTTTTAGGAACAGTGTTTGTGAGGGAGGAAGTAACCTATTCTTGACTGCTGTGTGTATGTCCATCCTAAGTATTGTAAGCTGCTACATATGGATTTAAACCTAATCCTGTTTGCTTCTCCCAAATGCAGCACAAGTTAACCTAACCAGTTGGAGAGCTGTACATTTTATGCTTTGGCCAAGAATAGTCTTGTCGTGTTTCAAGAGGGGTTAGTGTATGGAAAACATTTCCTTTAGCACTGTCTCTGGTTTGTGTTGATTGATTGCAGATTTTCTAAAATAAAATGTTTAGAATTTGCCATTAAAGCAAGCTTGAAAGGTCTAGCCTTGTTGGTATCAAGTTTAGCTGTACTGTGCTTTTAATTCTACTATTTTATCAGTTGCCAATATAAAATGAAATATATAGTGTGTCACAGCTGCTTAGGATGTCGAGCTCCTCCATAGTGATTGAAATACTAGATAAATGAACTGAGGTTTTTTTTGAGCTCCTTAATACTGTATATTAGCTTAAATTTTCAGAAAAAAACTTGTACCTATTAAAACCAACTCTGCACATTACAGTTTCTGCCATCTCCTTTGCTGCACAAACTCCTATAGTCTATTTTAAGTAAACAACTTTACAGTTCTCAAACTCTGAATCTGTGGAATGAATTTCTGAAGGTTGTGAACCTCAGATCCTTGCAGGCAGAACAAGGAACCCTCAGCATGCTTGTTTTCCATTGTGCTTGGAATCCTCAGCATCTGTGCATGGGTCAGTGGATTGTACCCTGATGCTGCAAATGCGATTTGGACATTTCAAATACATGTGGGGTTTAAGCTGTATTGAACTATGTCTGTGGGATGCATTGTGAAATGTAAAAAGAACAATTTTGAGTTATCAATAAAGCGTATGGACTCATGATGTGTAAATCTGATTGAACTTAATATGCTATATCATCATGCTTCACAACTCAGCATAAGGAACAATTGTCACTAAAAATGATTTATACCCAACATTAGAAATTTTGTTGGTCTGGTTGACTTATGCATATGCACATTACTGCTTGATTATCCAGTAAAGCCATAGTTATATTCTAGTTTAGTACCACCTTAATTCTCAATGGATTTTGCTGAAAAGTAATCAGAATTTTGTTATGTATAAATTTTAGTATGACACACAAAATGTATCCTAACCAAAATGAAGTAGCAAGCTAAATGCAATTTTACATGATGCAATTGTATCAATTTGGGTGACATGTTCTAACTATATTAAATGTAATATATTGAATATTACTATCATGCCGGTCTTTTTAATAACAATTCTAAAGGCTAGGTCCCACTGGCTGACGGACGCAAAACGTATGCATAAAGGACACAGTGGACAAGTAAAATTTCGGGGGTGGCTCCATCCATTGTCATCCGCTCCAAAAAGTGGCGAAAATTTTCATAAACAGAATGGAAAAGAACGGACGTGGGTAGTATGTAGCGAGGATGTTAAATGGATGTTCATAGGAAGCCTAGCAGATGATACCTTCGAAGGGGTTCTGGGGGAGAATTTCGAAGTGGACGCATAGCGGACACATCACATACGCCTAAAGGAAAGGGGATGCCGCGCGGATGGATATCGGAAGTGTTAAGCCTGAGTTCCCCAACCAGGGTTAGGTAGGCAAGCTAAA
>BLBF01000018.1:60396723-60419808 GCA_015471245.1 Laticauda colubrina | reverse complement strand
TAGTATTTCACCTAAAACAGTTAGGGTGAACAATGTTATCCCTAACAGGATGCAAATGCATCCTTCCTATTTCTGTGCTACTAACGATGTATAGACATTCCATGTACCCTTTCTTTCCTTCCTCTTTCCGTTTTCAGCTGCAGCAGATGTGAGTTGCGAGGATGCCCAGAGGATGCAGAGAGGATACAGCAGACGTTTAACGGATGATAAACAGACATAGAACATTTGTTGCTCGTATGTCACGGATTTACATCATACACGGCGGAAAGTTCATCCGTTCACAAAGTTTTGTGCAGCTCAAAATTTCTTGCATGGATGAAATCTCAGTAGACCGATGCTCGATGGATAGAGCGTATGAAACACGTATGCAATGAGTACACAATGGATGCATAGCGTTTTCCAACAGATGGCAAGCTTTTTTAAACATTTTACATCCTCTTTGCATCCATAAGTGCAGTGGGGCAGGGCCTTAAGGAATATGTTTGCTTGAGACAATGTGATAAAAATGATAGAATATTAAAGTACTTTGTAAAAGCTTTGCCCTGGAATAATATTTTCCTCTTCTCCCATGAGCTGTTCAGAGCATCCAGTGATGAGAAGGTGCTTCAGTCTCTTCTAAGAAGGCTGGGCTTAAACTTGTGGACGCACCTCCTCCTCCATGAGACTCCTCCTTAGCATCCCCAGTTTTAGCTCAGCCTTTCTTCAGACAGGTTGTTATTGTTTTCCTGGTTGGAACAGAACACTGGTGATTTAGCTGATTTATTTCTCAGGCCAGGTTACCATAGTTTCTGTCACCAACTACCCCCACCACCCCTAGGAACCCTCCAAAAGTCATTTCACTCATTTTTTACGAGCATTCCAGCCTCCCGAGGCTAAAGCCTCATAAACGCGGAGGCTTATGTTTCCGATCTGTCCTGAGGCTAAAAGCCTCTCGTTTCAGAGCCACTGCCATAAACTTCTCAACAAGGAGGCTTATCTCTCCGATCTCCCAGCCGGCTGAGTAAACGCTCGAGGTTTGAGGCTTCAATTTAAACAGTGCAGCCTTTTTTCCTTTTATTATGAGGCTTTCTAGGAGAACACGTCAGGGCAGGGAATTAGCCCCTGCACCTTCCCGCTGAGATGTTTTGCTTTCAGCAGGCTGGGCGGTCATAGCTGCTTTCATTTTCATTGTGCCACGAGGTGGCTGCCATTTTAAAGGCCACGTTAAATTTGCTGAGTAATTGTTACTGCTTGTGAGGCAAATTACCCAACAAGGTTTCCCTTCTTAGGGATCTGGGAAGGGGGGGTTCCTACCACCAGTCCACTGGATGATGGAGGACTTGAACTGCTGGATTCCACAGGCAGTAAGTGCAGCTAAACTGATCTAATTATCAGTTATAGACCTCTGTGCCCTCATAGAGTCTGGAGGGGGGTGTTCTGGTCTCCATATTTGGTATTAAAAGTACTTTATTCAAAAATTGACTTGATTCTTAAATTCTACAAATATTTAAGGTCGTTAAATATATGTGTGTGTGTATGCGTGTATATATAGAGACAACATTTGCTAAAGGCATCGGGGAACTATTTATTCCAGGATCCCCTGCCCCTTAAGGGAGTAGGCCCCTAGGTGTTCCAGCCACCTATTTTCATAGCCTCTTTCCACTGCTAATCTATCAAAGGCATTACCATGGCCAGCAACTACAACCCCAGATCTAGACTAACTGCTAAAAGTAGAGATAAGTCCATGGAATACCTAAAAAGACCTCTAAGGCAACAGAGAAAGATGCATGCAGACACCATCAGGCATTAGAAAGGCAGGTGGAAAAACATACATGAACAGCTGTACAACCTATCTCTTCACCACTCATACCCTCTACCTCACAGGCCTGAACTCTCCAACCATCCCTCTGGATTTATCCAGAAGGAGCAACATATCGATACAACCTCTGCAGGAGGCTCTTTTGGGGAGATGGAGGGCAATCCTCGACTTAAAACATCTAAACCAAATTTTAGTTTACTGAAAATTTAAAATGACCACTCTCCAATCCATCTTACTCAGCATCAGAAAGAACGATATCCTTACCTCCATAGACCTCACGGAAGCTTACTTACATATGCCAATTAGGCCCTCACATTTCAAATTCCTTCATTTCTGTTACAACATTCATTACGAATATATTGCTCTCCCATTTGGCTGAGCTTCAGTTCCCAGAACTTTTCCAAAGGTCTTGGCTGCCTTGGCAGCATCACTCAGAGATAGGTCCATCCAACTTCAATGCTAATTGGATGACATTCTTATTCTGGCATCTTCCATCAATCAAACAAATTCGAACATTCAAACCCTACAACAACATGGGTTCTCATTAGTCAAAAAGTCATTCTACTAGACTCATTCACCTTGGTGCCATCATTGACACCCTGGAAGGCAAAGTTTTCCTCTTCCCCTGATAGACAAGAAAGCATTAGAGATTTGGCTCAACAGATCAGAACTCTTAGGAAAGTACAACTATGTCTCCTTTCTCAATTGCTCGGAAAAATGATTTCTTGTATTTCTATTATCCCTTGGGCCCGGTTCCATGCAAGAACCCTCCAATGGTTTCTGTTGCCATACCAACGCGCCAGGAGATACGACACCAAGACTCACGTAAAAGTTCCATCAACCATCAGGTTTCTACGATGGTGGACACAAGGATCCACGCAGGTCAATTGTTACAACACACCAGTCCAGTGGGATGGGGGGGCCCACTTCCAATCACATACAGCGCAAAGCCTTTGGATGGATTCAGAGAAGGCATACAATATCAACTGGCGAGAACAGAGAGTGGTGTACTTGCCACTCCGACAATTCCTCCCGCATCTCCATTGCAAATGTGCTCGTCTTAACAGACAATATAACTATAAAGGCCCTTATCAACAAACAAGGGGGCATTCATTCCAATCTACTAATGAGGGAAGCAGAAAGACTATCCCTGTGGGCTGAAATTCATCTTCTCTCTCTAAAGGCAGAGCACATATCTGAAGTCACAAATGTACAAGCAGATTGACTCAGTAGAGCCACATTAGACCAATCAGAGTGGCGTCTAGACCCCAAGATCTTTCTGGAGGCTACTCTGAGGTTGGGCCAACCGGTTGTCGACCTGTTTGCCTCCCCACTCAATGCACAGCTTCCCCGATTCATTTCTCATTACCCATCACAGGGAGTGGAGGACGTGAACGCCCTCAGATGTCACTGGCCCACTGGACTGCTCTACGCCTTTCCTCCTGTCCCATGATCCCCAAATTGATTCAGAAGTTGCTGGAAGAAAAAGCGGACCTACTATTAGTGGCTCCTTATTGGCCAAGGCTAGCATGATTCGTGGACTTGAAGGACCTCTCGACGGTACCACTGTGGAGGATCACATCATCAGTCATATCCCTGTCTCAAGGCCCAGTGCTACACCTGGACCCCTAGTGGCTATACTTAGCTGTTTGGAAGTTGAACAGCGATGTCTGAGAGATTTCTACTAAAGTTATTCACACTATTCAGTCGGCTCTATGTCCTTCGATGAACCGAATCTATGAGGCCACCTAGTCTAGCTTCTGCCATTGGTGTCAAAGGATTCAGATCAACCCCACTTCCTCATCAGTCGCACAGTTATTAGAATTTTTACAGGAGGGCCTAAGTAAAGGGTTATCACCCAATACTCTGCGGAGACAAGTGGTGGCCCTGGCTTTGGTCATATCTTGGGATGATCTTACCTCCATATCTCATCACCCTTGTATTTGCAGTTTTCTGCGCGGTGCCAAGAACTTGAGGACCCCCGTAGTGCACTGATACCCAACGTGGGACTTATATAAGGTAGTATTGGCCCTTACTATATGTCCTTTCGAGCCACTAAGGACCACGATGCTTTGATTTCTAACCGACAAAGTAGTTTTCCTGATAGCAATTACATCTGCCTGAAGAATCTCCAAACTAGCTACATTATTGTTGCACAAAGACCTGTGCATTTTCCATTTGATAGAGTGGTTCTCAGACCAGATCCCTCCATCATTCCAAAAGTTAATTCGGCATTCCATAGAGCTCAAGAAGCTGGTGCTCTCAAATTTTTGCTCACGTTCATCACAGGCTCAAACACCAATGGCACCGCTTAGATGTAAGAAGGGCCTTACGCATCTACATAAAGCGCACGGCACCCTCCAGAAGGACAAAAGCTCTCTTCATGTCCTTTCAGCCTAACACCCTGGGGTGCAAGGTTTCGCCCTCTACCGTAGGTAGATGGCTAAGGGCCACCATCGCTAAGTCATATGACTCTCACTCGATACCAGTGCCCCAAGGCATGATGCTCACTCCATAAGTGCAGCCACAACAGCAGCATGGGCGACCCAAGCTACAATAGAGGAGATTTGCTGAGCTGCAACCTGGGCTTCTCCATCTCCATTTATTAGAAATTATAAAATTCACGTATTTGCTTCTGCTGAGGCTTCATTTGGTAGGAGAGCTTTGCAGCAAGTTATTTCAGAGACAGGTCTGCAACCCAGATAGAGTCCCTCCCTTAGGGTAGTGCCAAGCTTTGGTATGTCCCATCACTGGATGCTCTGCACAGCTCATGGGAGAAAGGGTGTTGGTACCTACCTGATACGCCAATTCTCTGTGAGCTGTGAAGAGCATCCAGCCCCATCCTTTCATTCTGGTAGAGGAGTCTGTTCCAGCCAGGGTTATTACATAGGCTGAAGCATATAGGGTATCAATACTTCAGTTTTGCAAAACTTGGGGACGCTAAGGAGGAATCTCGAGGAGGAGGAGCGTCCTCAAGTTTAAGCCCAGCCTTTCTAGAAGAGACTGAAGCACCTTCCCATCACTGAATGCTCTTCACAGCTCACAGAGAAATGGTGTATCAGGTAAGTATCAACACCCTTTTTCCACAAAAAGCAGACTGTTCCTTCTTTCCAGTATGCTGGATGTTCCCAAAGAAAAATTTGGCATCAGTTTTCAAATAATAAATCTTTTACTGAATTATTTAAAAAATAAATTCATGCAGTACTGTTTCAATTTACATTATAATACAGCATCAGATTTAAACATAAAGTTCTAAATGATATAAACAAAATTTCTTCCAAGCACAAATACATTATTCATCTTCAATTTTCTTGCACAATTTGACTATACAGCAATTCATTCTGTAACAGATTCAAGATGCACTCCATATGAAAGGCCAGTATTACAACAGAGGCAAACAAGGTGACCACCTGACATCACCAGATGGTTACATTGGTTAAAACGGGAAACTTTCCTTATGAAGAACAAAGGAATAAGACTGCATATGACATATGTATGCAATAAAGGAGTATAAGGCATTAACATATTTCATTAATCAAATAACACACACATTAAATTTACAGAAGCACTTTTGTGTTGTATACATTGAGATTATTATATCAGAAACATGTCCTGTTTCCCTTTTTTCTTTCATCAGTTCTAAAAGGAATTTGATCCTTTTTAAATAAACTTTTAATATGTTCAACCTGATTCATCTAATGCAGGCTAGGATATTTCTTTTTTTTTTTCACCTCACTACTGATTGTGAAATAAACTAATGCTACAAAGAACTGAATTTAGGATTGTTTCACTGCATGAATTACAGAAAATAAGAGTTCTGTTAGACAAGATCAAAAGCCTTCTTAGTCCAGCAATCTATTTTCCATGGACTTTGGGAAGCCCACAAGCAGGATATAATCTCAATAGTACATTCCTGCCTGTGACCATCAATAGTTGCATTCAAGTGTGAGGCAAATTGCCTATGATATTGAAGTTAAAGGTATAATGCTCCTGATCATTAGCCACTGAAAAACTGCAGGCTTCAGCAATTGCAATAACCTCAAGTTCCACAGTTAAGTGGTCCTTTTCCATTACAAATGTGTATGGTTGCCAATTTATCACTGAACTGTAAGTAAAACAAATGCCCTTGAATCACTTCATGAAGAAAAGGGTGTCCCCCCCCCCCCCGAAGTTAAAATGCCACCTTGGCTATTGCTTGGCTGGATAAAAGGTATTGAAAAATGTACCTCAAATGGGAAGGAAAGGAAGGGTATTCATTGTTCATTTCATTCTACCACTTCTCTGAAGTCCTAATTTCCAAATGTAGTGTCAAACTGACTGACAATTTTTTAATTTCTGCTTTGTACCTTTACTCTTTGCTGTTGATATTAAGAGGGAAGGCTGAAATTTAGTTAAAATAAATTTAAAAAATGAATATTTAGGGGGGAAAGTGACTTTGTCAGCCCTCGTCAGTTTGTAGATTTTAGCACCATGAGCAGAAAGTAGGCAATGGCAGGAGACAATGTTATCCTGCAGTATCTGAAAAGTTTTCAAAAGGCACTTTGTATCAAAGATGGCAAAAAGAATTTCATCTAACACTTAATGGTAGAGGACAGAGAGTTCATTTTTTAATAAAATCAGCTATGAACAAAAGCCGGCTTTTGTCATAATGTATCCTGCCCCTAATATGATTTTGGAATGATAGAACAAGTTTAAGAAATAAGAAAGCTTGTATTCACTATTTTCATATTGAAGTCTCTTTTTTTTTAATAGATTGCTGAAGCCTTATCTCTACAACAAACTAAGTCAAGGGTCCCAAATTCATGGCCCTTGAAATGATTTGGTGTGTTCCATTATTTAAGATCTTATAGCCACTGAGGTCAGAGACCTATGTACAGATATCTGTGCATGCAGGCACCAAAGCAATTCATTTCAAACCTTATAGTTTTCTTGGCAACAGCTAACCCTGGTTGGTTAGGCCATGCAATCTGTGCTTCAATGACTTTTGCACTAGCAGCACCCATTCCAAGAATACATGCTCTAAGGCTGCACGGATCTCCAGGCAGAGCCCCAGACATGAAGCTTAGGGGCTGGAGCTGAAATGGAGAAGGTTGGAGAATCAAGCCTGGCCTGGCTGTATTGCTGTGGGCTTTCATATGCCAAGCAAGGCATAAGCCAACAAGTGGAGGAGAGCTTAGCTAGTGAAAGAAGAACAGGCAAGAGGGCAAAAGTGAATAAAGAAAACTGAAAGAACCCTGCTCAATAAGAAGAAAAGCAGGATTTTGGCTGCTTTTAATGGGACAGGAGGGGGGCATGATGGCTTAGCGCTTAAGACACTGGGCTTGTCAGCTGGAAAGCTGACAACCTGGGTTTGAGATGAGCCCACACAATGGGATGAACTCCCATTACTCACTCCAACTCCTGCCAACCTAGCTGTTTGAAAGCATGCAAATGAAAGTAGATAAATAGGACCTGCTTCAGCACAAAGGTTACCACATTCTGTCTTTTCATGCTGGCACATGATGATGAAAGCGTCTCAGAGAATTCAGGCTCCCTCACCTAAGAATCAAAGATGAGCACCACCCCTTTGGGTCAGTCAAAACTGGACAGGGGAAACCTTTTAACCTTAAGCTTGTAGTGGGATGCGACTAGCCCTAGCCAGTACTGTTCTTAATGGGATTTAGAAAAAAAAATACATCACCAAGTATCACTTATTGGTATTATAGTTAATGGAAAATGCTGCCGACCAAATGGTTGTCTTGCAAGTAGCTTTGCTTATAATAAAGTTTGATTTAAGAGCACAATATATTATGTTATACGACATACATGATACTTTTCATTTTGGACTTAATTCATGCACAGAAAGGTTTCAATTTTGTGGCCGTCAAGGCTAAGACTCACATGGCACTTGTGACAATTTGAGTTTGAGACCCTGGTCTTAGCATTGTATTCCTGAATATTTAATTTGGCAAGACATATTTTAGTATATTTTAGATTAATTAACTTAAAGTCAATGCCAAATTATGTAATATTTGATTTCTCCATGGTTGCATATACTTGGGGATGTATTAAATAGACTAATTATGTCTTTCATAAATAGACAGTTCATAATCCCAGCCATGCTGAGATCCTGATCGGTTTCCATGTGTTTACTGTTTGGCACTCAAATGGCAGTGGTGGCAAGAATGTTCCTTGAGAGTTGTGACCTTCAAAGGCATCGCCATACAAATACACTGAAGAAGAAAAAATAACACATTATTACAAATACAAATAAACGCAGATGTGGCTAAAATCATACTGCAAGCTTGTTCTCCACCCATCCACCCCCATATTCCACCACATTTAAAACAAGAAATGCCAACTAACAATTAATTTCCCACTACTGCCATAGACAGATAATTTTTACAAAGACTATAATATTATAGTGTCAAATGTGTATGCCTGCACCAAACAGAATTCCTTACAGTGAACTTTAAGCATCTATTGCAGCTTAATAAAAGAAAGTAAAGACAGCTAGAGAAGCTAAAACACATGGAGTACAGGGTGGTTTTCTATTGGAGTTAGATGGGATTAATTGCTTGAGTTTTACATATTCTTGATGTGGAGATCCCCTGTCATAAACCAGATTAAACTGCCATTTTATAGAGTAAGAATTGGTAGAGAGGATATTTATAATTTATTTGGGTTTACATGCTATGGTGGGCGCAATCTTCTATTCTGTTTAGATCACTAGCCTCCCTGAACAGAGAGGAAAAACTAACCATCCTCTGCCAAAACAAGGCTATGCACCTCCATGGATTCTTGTACAAACAGGGTTCTTGATGCAAGTGAGCCTCAATTCTGTAATTTTGGGGGGCAGTGCAAGTATTCCATTCACTTGCTTGGATAAAAATTCCTCTCACTTATTTTTTGCCACTTTCACTGTTTGTTCTCTTTTCTCACAGAAGCCATGAGGATGTGTTTCAAAAGGTGAATAGTTTCAACTCTATTGTAGCTAACGATGCACCTATCATAGTAGCCATTAAGTAGTCAAACTAGTCATCTCAAAAGTAAAAAATGATCTCAGTTGTACCCAGTGGCTCAAAAAGATGAGTGAATCTGACTTTTTATTTGGTAACAAACCATGATGAAAACAATAATATATGGGTGATAATCCTTGCTAGCAATCCAGCAGAAGCAGTTGATAACCCATATTCTCTGCAACCCATTACCCAGAAAGGTTTTACTATGGTGATTTTTTTTATCCTGTTTAAAGAAAAAAGATGCAGACTTTTCACAGCAAAGGATCAGAAAAATCTGCACATCTTTTTAAAAAGCACTTCTAACCATATTTATATTTGGCTACATTTTGGTTCTGTCCCTGAGGAATTCAAGTTACTATTGTCCTTGACTTATGACCACAATTGAGCCCAAAATTTCTGTTATTAAATGAGTCATTTGTTAAATGAGTTTTGCTTTATTTTATGAACTTTCTTACCATAGTTGTTAAGTGAATCACTCAGTTGATAAATTAGTAACACATAGTTAAATGAATCTGACTTCCCCATTGAATTTGTCAGAAGGTCACAAAAGGTGATCATATGACCTTGGGACCCAGCAACAGTCATAAGTATGAACCAGTTGCCAAGCACCTGAATTTTGATCATATAATCATGGGGATGCTGCAAAAGTTGTGACTGTGAAAAACGGTCATAAGTCACATTTTTCAGTGCCGTTGTAACTTTGAACAATCATAAAATGAACTGTTGTAAATTGAGGACTACCTGTACTGAACTCAGCATCATAACAGCCCTCAGAAGAATGACATATGATGAGTTTATCAAGGCTTCCCAGTTAGATGCAAATGAGGGTGAAACAGAGCTTGGATTTCTCCCATTTCAACTCAAAATCTCCAACCACCACTTAACCAACTAAATGTTACATAGTGCAAACCTTACCTGCAGTCATCTCCTCCTGTGCTGATAACATACTTGTCATTATGAGAAAAGCGTATGTTGGTGACATGTGCAGAATGACCAAAATAACGCTTATGTTTGGCCTGTCAAGAAAAGAAACGATTTCTGAACACAATATTGTTTTATTCACAAATAGCCAGCCACCAGATATCTTCTTGCCACCAGAAGATACAGGCTGATTGCAGCTACCGATCAACCAAATGTTTATCAAGGTAAGGCACACTGACAAACATATTCCAAAAAGGCAAAACATGCTCACTTACAAATTTTTCAGTACATGGAAAATCAAAGAGTTTGACTAGCCCAAAGTCATCTCCAGAGACAATGTTCAAACCAGCATGGGTCACACAGGCACAGTTGACATCTGCCTTATCTGCGTTTCGGGGCCAAATACCAATAACTTCATCCCCAAGAATGCTGCTCCAAAGGAGAAAAATCAACTAATTAGTGAGGACATGACAGTAAAATGTCTTAAGGAGTATAGGATATATAACAAGATATAACATACTTCGTGGGCTATTGAAAGAATGGAGTGGAATGTCAAAATTCAAAAAAGGAGAGAGACATTTTCTAAGGGCTGCAATTGTAAGTGGATTAGTCCTTCACTATCTGCTCATTAACCTGCACTCTTGTCGTGGACTTCTGACTTTTTTTCATTTTTTTCAATTTCAAGAGGTGACAGTTTCCCCTTTAAGGGATGTGCTCTAGTCAGAGGAATATAGACAACCATCTGTCAGGAATGGATTCATTTGGATTTCAACCTGAAGCAGATGATCAGACTCAATGGCCTAAGTAGCCTCTTCCAATTCTGATCAGATGGTGTAGGTTTATAATCCTTGTTTAGCGTTTTGTGCTACATCACCTTGTCCAGGTAGCCCAGGTGATCTTTCCAATAAATGTTGTATCTGTCACTTGCTTTCCTAGTGGCACCTCATGGACTTGTCGCTTGTAGGCACCAGTTGATACCTAAGGAAGGAAATGAATCAAAATGATTATATGGACAGTGCTAAAATATATAGTTTTTTCAAAATCATCTCAGGAGTAATGACGATTTTGGGTTCTCCTTGCATTTTATTTTATTATATAAAATGTTGAAATGTGTAAGCGAACAGTAAGAGTGTTCATAAATACTCATGGCAAACTTTGGAATGTGAATGGTTGATTTATGAAACTACTTCTCATACTTCTAGCAAATCAGAGCCTGTAAATTTTTCTCATTTGACATTTTAAAAATCTAACCTTCTTACCTTCTTACTTCTGGTCAGTCAATCATAACAGCTGTGGCTTTTTAAATCTAAATTTTAAGTTCATTTCTGTCTCTATCAGTTCTACCAACCTGATACTTATGATTCTGGAATATCAGTATCATAAACAAGAGGAATCGGAAAGGTCTATGAAATTTAAGACATGTACCTCCTGCTCTTCTGGACTTGAGGCATGAATTTGTGTCTGAATCAGGAAGGCTGTTTGTTAACTGAAAGAAAAAACTTTACCTGAATGTATTTACTATCTGCTGAAAAATCAATTTGAATGACAAAACTTGGGATGTCTTTGCAATAGCCAATTCGATTCAAGGTTGTGCCTTGTGTGAGATCATAGAAGTCTACAGTATTTTCTTGTGAACCCACTGCCAAAAACCGATTATCAGAGCTGATTCTAGAAACAAAACAAAAATAAGGTTTCTGAGATGACAGTGATATTAAAAAAATTTAAACTGCTCTATATTCAAAGCTCCTTGAGCAGTTTACAATTTACTAAAATAATCTGCCAAAAATCAGATTATGATGAATCATAAAAAATACAAATTAAAACACCATACAAATTAGTCAGTAGCACAAAGGTCATTCAAACCATAAGAATTAAAATACAATTACAAGTCAACTAAAATTTCTGGGAAAATAAAAAGGGTTTCACTTGGTACTAAAATGATGGTGTAATGGGGAAGCCATTCCATAAATGGGGCACCAGCGTACAAAATGCTCTTCAGTGTGTAGAGGTCCACATCATCTCAAGTGGTGAAGAAGCTGAAGGAGGACCTCATTCAGTGTTCTTAAGTTCTATCTTGGTACACAGAGAAGAAAATACTCCTTAACTATTACATGAAATACATGTAATATTTGTTAATATACATAGTTATATGTATATACATAGTATATATGTATATAGTATATACATAGTATATACATTTTTACAACTATGTAAAAACACATAGTTGTATTTTTATTCTAAAAACATTTCATGTAATGCATATTATACATTGTTCTGATTTTTTAGCAGTAGACAAAAGAGTCAAAGAGCATCTCTGTGTGCCTGGAAAGAAAAGGCTACACCCTATCCACTATAGGGTGTATATATAGAGTGTATATAGGGTTGAGAAACATCTCACCCTATACACTACCTGCCCCATTCTGGTTAGTAGGTCATGAAGCATGAGAAGTCAGTACCAATGGAGCTGGACTTTCAGCACAATTTTTTGCATCTCCTTGGAGCTCCCCAAGATTGCACTGCTAAATCATGGCAATTCAATTGTTTTGCTGTTTTAACTGTTAATCTGGCAATCCTGTCCTCTCATAAACTGCAGAATCTTTGCTAAAAAGAAATAATCAAAAACAGGGCAATCCTTGGCAGCCAAAAATTAGTGTTGCCTCTGCTCCAATGCAGGCTTTCCCACTGTTGCTATTCCAGCTAGGACAGAAAGCTTCACGTAACCTTGTGGAACTAGCAAGGGGCTATACAAATGATACTGAGTAGAATGTTTTTTATTCATAGGCAGAACATATGGGAAGTATTCAAATATAATACCCTTTATCTGTATAGAACTTTCATTTATTCAACCCAAAATATGCTTATTTTGAAATTCTGCTACTGAAGTAAGTCAGTACAGTCCTCTCCTGCCCACTCCTCTGACACTACACAGCATTGTATTTTTCCCCATATTTCTTTGAAATTCCAGTATTTGGTATCGCAAAGGATAGAATATGGATTTTTTTCATCTGTTACATTTCCTTCAGATTTCCTCCCCTTTCTCCATTTATAGACAGATTCATAAGGCTGTGCATCTCAAGCAATATGTCTCTGGGCTCATATTGGATGAGTTTGGTTCATTGCTTAGAATTTTGTGGGAGGAAAAGTACTCTAAGATTTTGTTCCCTGTGTGAGTTATCTTTCTTGCTGATGTAATCTCAGTGCAGTCACTTCAGCCATTAAGCTGCAAGCCACTATCAAATGGCATGAAGTCAAAAACATCAACAGTAATGGAATAAATAGGCACAATTCTGCTTTTGCTTTTTCTGGCATTCTCTGCTTTGCATGCTGAAGTACCTGATGTCCTGGATAGCAAATTTTCTATCCCTTTTTTTGCTCCAAAATTTAAGACTGTTGACAAGCAAAATAATAAACTCTCCATTCTTCATGCCAATAGCAACCATCTCACCATCTGGACTGTAGGCAGCACACCTTGCAGCATGGCCCAAATTAACTTTATTCAGAAGTTTCTGCAGAACAAAAATGATGATATTTGGCTCACATTATTTATGGTTTGTATTCTTTTGCTTTAGACTTAAAACGTCTCATAGCATTCTCTCTCTCTCTCACACACACATACACACACAGAGAAGGGGGTGAGAATGAGAGAGAGAGAGAAAGAGAGGGGGGGGACAGAAGGGGGGAGAGAAAAGTTAAATGCAAGGGGCAGTTCCTATGTTGTAAAAGTTTGAGAACATTATGAAACCACTAGACATATGAAACCACTATAGCCATATAGATGGCTATCACCAATATGATGGCACTATAACCAATATGAAACCACTATAGCCATATAGATGGCTATAGAGCTAAGACTCTCTCTGTGTCTCTGACTTAAATGTGGGAGAACTGAAACTCACTTTGGATGAGATGGTATTGCCAATGAATTTGGAGCCTAGGTTTCATGATTGGGAGATTTGACTTATTAAGACAAAGTTGTATTTCCTCTTCAGGATCAGATTCATAATTTGGAAGTCCTTTTGGATCTAGCATTGGTGCCAGTGAGCCATAGTAAATTGATGCCAGCAGGAGACATTTATTAGCTTTAGTGATAAATTTGGTGCACTCCTTCCTGGAGTTCAGAGATCTAGCAAATGCACTGATGACTCAAAATGAATGAGTCATTGAAACTGCAATTGGCCCAGAATGCAGCTATGCAGACAAGCCAGATTCAAACAGTTGTTTCTTACTGTTTAAGGTACTCACAATGGTCTATTGTGTTTTATAGTGATATTTTTTCATTGTTATAATGTATTAAACTTTAAATTGAATTTTAGATTTTGTAAGTTATCTGGAGCCAGAATAATGGAATAACATATAAAGTCTTTCCCTATCAGGGAAATTGGAAATAACGATTTTTCATAAATAGCAAATCCAATTTTCTCAATATTGAAAGCATGGTTAACAGAAGAATCAACTTTGATTGACATTTTACTAATGTTAATAATGTTCAATTGCATGCTTTTAATATTCATAATGTGCTTGAAATATTTTTACACATACTGTGTAACTCAGAGGTGTCAAACTCAAGGCTCAGGGGCCAGATCCAGCCCCCAGGGTGCATAGATCTGGCCCATGGGGTTGCCCTGGAAACAGCAAAGAATTGGTCCGCAGTGCCCCTGCCAGCGAAAACAGGGCCTGGAAATAACAAAGGATCAGCCACGGTGCCTCTGGCAGCCAAATTGGGGCATGGCCTCCCACAGCACTCTGCTGGCCAAAATGGGGTGTGGAGTTGCACATGTTCCCCCACCCCGTTTTGGCCAGCAGGGTGCTGCATGAGGTGGCCGTCCCATCTCCCCTCCCCCAGCCAGCCTACAGAGGAGAGCTACAATGTTGATCCGGCCCTCAAAGAAATCCAGTTTGAGTTACATCCCTGGTGTAAGAAATCCAGTTTGAGTTACATCCCTGGTGTAACTAATCATTATGAGCTGCAATAACAAATATTGAGGAATTATTTTGGATTTATACATTTCACCACAAACAGAAAAACCTATGAAGTACCATGGACATCGAAGTTGAAATCCTAAGCATAATTACAGTGAACATATTCTGAGTATGAATGCAATAAAATTCCTCTGGAAATGTGCTAAGTGTAGCAGCAGCCAAGAATTCTGATAGACTGAAAGCTCATTCTGTACTTTGGGCCAATAACTTCTTACTTTATCACAAAGGTCCCAGATCCTTGCAGTTCCATCATTACTAGCAGATATAAATATATCTTTGGATGGATGAGTCGCCAGGCCCCAAATTTCTCCTTCCATGTGGCTATCAATTAGAAGGTTAGAAGCACCATTTTTCTCTCCAACTTCAAGGATTTCTCCGTCTTTGGTCCCCACTAAAATTTTACCCTGTAGACAATTCAAAGGCATATGGGATTAGAAAAACAACATACAGAGGACTCTTTGTTTCTTTGTTCACTATTTATGTTGTTCAATTAAAAATGGGGAGAATAGGAAGGAAGAAGCAAAAGAGTACAAGGACAGCAGTTTGGAATATAAATTACTGTAAACTGGATTTTCTGATATAATTTACAAATGTTTGATTTATCTATTTTTTCCTTAAAAAAAAAAAAATCATACCCCTCCTTCTATGACCACATAACATGAAGTAAATTTATACTATACAATTCTAATGGTGTTGCATCAGTTTATCCCAAAGATGATGTGAACTATTTCCTCAAAAATATTTTCCAGCAATCTCGAGGGAAAGGGAATTACATTACAATAGATTTTTCTCTTATAAGGAAACATATAATGATAAAAATGTATAACATAATGGCCAGAGGTTGTCAGCTTTATGGTTATATCTGGAACATTAAGTTTATATGATTATGTACATTTAAATTTTATTGTAAGCTTACTGGAAATTATGATTGGGTAGCATACTATATGCATTTTGTGAAATAAACCAATAAACCCTAATTAAATGAATAGAATAGAATATAATTATTTATTGGACACATGAGGAATTTGTCTTGATGCATATTCTCTCAGTGTACATAAAAGAAAAGATACATTTGTCAGGAGTCAAGAATCATAAGGTTCAACGCTTAATAATAGTCAGAGGGTACAATAAACAATCAAATCATACTAGGAAACAGTCAATAAAAAATCATAAGGATACAAGCAACAAAGTTATAGTCATACAGTCATAAGTCATAAGTGGGAGGAGATGGGTGATAGAAAGGATGGGAAGATTAATAGTAATAGTAATGTAGTAATTAAATAGTAATTAAATGTTGGGCTTACTTCTTGTACCAAATTCCCCTGCTCCAGGAGAATGGACGCAATTCAGAGAATATATTTTGGGGGCACTGGTTAGCAGACAATATGGGTATAGTCATATCTATGGCCCCTCTCTTGGCCAATTGCTGGCATGACATGGCATAATATCAATGAGAACAGCAAACATTAAACATATGTTATACAAAATGATTGTTTCATTTGGTAATATTTCACTATTTTCCACTGTGTGGTGCATGTATTTATCAAAAGCAATTTCAAATCTATAGTGGGACCATGGTAAAGTCAGTTTGGTCTCGTGGTTAAGTGGGAGATCATGAGCTCTAAGTCCTGCTTTAGCCATAAAAGCCATGAAAAGGTGACCTTGGGCCAATCACTCTCTCTCTCAGCCCAACTCACCTCATAGATTTGTTGTGGTGATGGAAAATAGGAGGAGGAAGGTGTGTTGGATATGTTTGCCAACTTGAGTTATTTGTAAAAATCATAAAAGTGAGATAAAAATAAATAAAATAAAAATAAAATGGTAGCATATATGGATACTGTAGGATGAATGCTCTTCTCTTGCTATTTGTCTTACACACAACCATCTGAAGGTGACTGGGCATAAATATTCACTCTGAATTACCAGATATCCCACCAAGACATTCAGTATATCTGGTATTGAAATGGTAATATGACAGCACTGGGACAGAAAGATTGCATAGATGAACCTTTACATTTTTCTTGAAATATGCTTGCAATTTATAAGTCTCTCGCATTTCTGCTTGTCTCTATCCAGTGTATTCAGCCTCTTCTCTTTAAATGACAATCACCTGTTCAGTCTCTTTAGATTTATTTAACACTCAATGTTAGCATAGACCCTGGTAAGGAGAGAAACAGGCAATATATTTTGTGTGTTCCAGGTACCTTTCCTCGACAAACTGAGCGCACACATTCCACAATTTGTCCCGTCTCTAGTTGAAAGGCTCGGCAGCGCTTCATCTCTTGATCCCAGAGTTTTACAGCCCCTCCTTCCTTCGTTCTGAAAATAGAAGAAATATGTAAGAAATATTCCATTCTCCTCAAATCCTTATGATCCTGTAGTACATTGATCATGTGGTTTCCCTTACATCTAGATGTCTGGTACTTAGTGGTAAATAAGGATATTACTCTAGGTTTTCAGATGGAGCTAGCAAATACAGATAATCTATGGTGGAAATGCCTGACTGTAAACAGATAATGTATAAAGCATACAGCCCTTGGAAATGATAGTTTCAAATAGACGGATGCTAGCATTTTTTAATATAAAAAAATTAAACATAGCCATTTATGAAACAAAGCTCTCACTTCTGTTCTGGAGGGCATTCAAAACAGTTCTTAGTGTGAAAATAATAATAATATATACATAAATACGTCTATGTTTTTTAATCACTTCATTCTATTCTTCCTATCTTGTTTTCAATTCTTTTTCTAAATGATCAGTCTGCATGGTGATTTCATGTCTTTTACTTTTGCTGATCTAAGTTGAACCTGCATCATGTAAGGTTGCCATTTTGGCGACAGAAGATTAGCTTTTACCTAGCTGGATCATAATTAGAACCCAATACAGAACTACCAAAACATATTCCTTGTCTGTTTTTCTCAGCCCAAATACTGGTTTTTGCACTGCATACTTGGACTGCTCAGGAAGCAGAGGGTACAAATAATATTTTTTTTCAGTCTGGCATACACACTCCTTATTCTTATTTGGATTTCTTTCTGAAAGATACTTGGCTATATAAATAACTGCACATAGAAAAGAGTTATAATTCCTTACGGTCTCTCTTTTCCTCCAGTAACTATGAGTCCATCACGAAGAGTGGTGTACATTGTAAAGACTGGGCCAGTGTGAGCTTTTGCCACAAGTCGAACTAGAAAGTGATCTTTCCACACATAAACATCTCCATTGATGGCTCCAGTGAAAGTGAGATTATTCTGAAAGAAACCACAATAATCTGCTTTGTAGATGCTATGAATTATTGAGCTTTATTTATCTTTTGACATAACATGAATTCTTTGCTTCAGTATTCAGTTTGAAAATAGAGATGGCTCCTCAGAACTAGCATGACTGCCATCTAAGCTTCTGTATTGAAACAGGCATATTCTAGCAATAAAGACTTTTGTACTGTATCTAGGATGAATAAACCTTCCTAATACTAGTTTTGTTAGCATTATTCTGTAAAAAAATGTATTATCTCTCTTTTTGTTCACTTACATGTACTCCCAAGTAAACATATTGACCACTAAAATCCTTTCTCATGAAACTGGTTTAATTTTTCTCTGCACAAATCACACAAAACAAGTAGGAAGGGGATGAAGACAACTTACTGCTCCAAATGCCACTGAAAGCATGGTTTGCATTTTGGCATCATCCAACGAACCTATCACTCCTTTTTTATAGAGCAAAGCACTTCCAGCAAGAGTCCAGAACTTCATGTGTTTTACTCCAACAGAAACAAACTGGGTATCAGAATCTGGACGAAACTCTACAACAAATATCCTCTCTAGGTGACCTCCTCTGCTTGCAATTTTAGTGCCTGTAGAAACCAGAGAAGACATTTTACAAACATAATTAAGTCACAACTACAATCTGCCATCATTCTAGTCCTGGGGTTCCCATTCTTACGGTGCACATGGCTATCAAGGGAAATTCTTCTTAAAAATGGTCCTGTCAATAGCTATTTGCAATCCCAGTTATGGTGGTTCTACATTAATTCCAGCTTCAGAATAATCGTCCTTTCAAAACCAACTGCTGGAACATAAGTGGGAGAGGCTATTCCATTCCTCTTATAAAGGAAGGAAGGTGACAAGTCATAGAAAGTACCGTTCAGTTGGAGTCTTCTTTCCCTTCCCTATCTTGTTATTATCACACACATTGGCGAATTAAGAAGATTCTAGAAATTACTTTTTTTTTTTTTGCCTTTTAGCTAAATCAAATGTAGTAGATACATTGTTTCTTTTTTTCTTTACAATACTTTACACTGTTAAGTTTCAAAAATATTGTTATTCTGAAAGGTGCATGGATAAATAAATTTCCAGGGCAACTAAATGGAAAAGAATACTTATGGGATTGTGGATCACAGGCCTTTTATATGACCCAGCACAACTTACATTCTTATTTCTTTCTGATATTTCAGAAAATGTGCATAATGATTTTATTATTTGGTATTCAATCTTCTATGCTACATTAATTTTTTAAAAATATTCTGTGGGACATGGTTGTATTCTCATTGTTGCCACTACATCCTCTTCACAGATATTGATGATCCAAAATACTATCAATAAAGTAAATATATAGCTAACTAGATATATATCAATGCAATGCACTTAAAGCTTAATTAACTTTAGGTAGTGATAAGACAGAGGAAAAAGTACAAAAAAAGAAATAAACTATTTTTTTTCAAATGAAAAACAAACAAACTATGCCACCACATATTGAATGTGTAATTTGAATATAAAATTAGTAGGACAGAAGATTGGAAACATACCTTCCTGCCATCTCCATACTGTTATTGTATGCTCTGGATCAACTCCTAGAGATAGCAGAAGTTTGCCAGTTGCACTGAAGTTGATATAGTTCACTCCTTTAGAATGGAAGCAACGCAGCATAGACAGAGTCTGCTTAGTCATTGCATCCCATATGTGAATAGATGGTGTAGTACCTGATCATTTTTAATCAGGAGGA
Organism: Laticauda colubrina; assembly: GCA_015471245.1. Taxonomy (NCBI): domain Eukaryota; kingdom Metazoa; phylum Chordata; class Lepidosauria; order Squamata; family Elapidae; genus Laticauda; species Laticauda colubrina. The sequence continues at coordinate 60,400,107 of BLBF01000018.1, read as the reverse complement.
ATTAAGAAAACATTATTTAAGTTTATAACTCTTCCAATCAAAGTACATTTCTTAAAATAAGGCAATTGTGCAGTACTGTCAGACCCCCAAAATCAAGAAAGATGGGAGGTGATTCTTCCAAAGAGGTTTCTTTGTTGTACCATATCCCAAAACTGCTTTTCAAAAGACAATGAGTCTTTCTTTGTTTTTCCTTGAAGACATTTTGCTTCTCATCCAAGAAGCTTCTTCAGTTCTGACTGAATGGTGGAAAATTGAAATGATGTATATTTCTTGCAGTCATCTCATTGTTAGCACTCTCTCTGAGAGTTGCTGAGGTCACTTGGAAGTTTATCTGTGTCTTCAGGGCAACCTGAATAGTGCAAATGGGTGTGGAATCTTCTTGGAACTGCTGAAAGGACTGTGTTGTAAACAGGAGATAGGTGGTGTTCATATCTGTCCTTTTATTTTTATTTTTGAGGCACAGATAAACCTCCAAGTGGCATCAACGACTCTGAGAAAGACTGCTAATGACCAGATAACTGAAAGGTATATAATTCCTTCAATTCCCCACCATTCAGTCACAAATGAAGAAGCTTCTTGGATGAGAAGAGAATGGTCTTCAAGGGAAAACAAAAAAATCCCGTTACATTTTGAAAAAGCACCTTTGGGGCAACCACAAGCTGTATGACTGAGAATGTATACAGGCATTTATTGTTCCCTACTTATAGACAAAATCCTCATAAACTGAAGCATTCTATTATCTATGTCAAGTATATATTTTGAGACACCTTCTCTCAGACAAACTATCTGAACTGAATTGTCCCTTACTCCTCTAGAATGCATCACCCTTCCCGGGAATCTGTCCTACTACATTCCAACAGAAATATATACAAAACATCAAAGGTGCCCCAGACCTGTAACAATAGCATGGGACTTAAGGTTGGACAGAATTATCAATGCCATGAAATGATAAATTGTAAGATAAAATGAAATATTTATGCATAAATGCACAAAGAAAGGGTTGATTTGTTGATGTTCACCTTGTATCTCTAAGTGACACAGATACAACAAGTGAGCATGAGAATGATAACTGAATTGACAAGAACTCAAAAAGGAGAAATCCTTACCTGGAAATTCTGCCATATTACCTGCATGATGAGAGCAATGACAAATATGGGAGCATCAGGGAAAAACAATAACTGAAATAAGTTTAGGTTTCTAATGCTGAACATTAGCACCAGAAAAAATATTGAAGTTAAAAAAAAAGCAGCAACAACATGAGTATGGATATAAAAAACAAGCAAAATATTGTTGAATTATGTATCTAATATAACGCCTGTTATAGAAAAGAACAAGGCTGATGTCGTACCCTGTTATAGAAATAAGATTTCAAATGGAGATGCATATGGAACAGTGTTTACCGCTTTTATCTGCTCAAGAGTTTAAGGGCATTATTTTGAGAACAGAGGTAATTCCTCCCACCACCTCTTTTCTTCGCAATCAATTCCATTATTTTGCTCAAACATAATAAGAGAAAACATTGGCACTCCTCTTAATGGTGGTCATATCAATCAGGGTTCCTATTTAACTGAAATGTATCCTACATTTATCCTACATAGAGTTTAATCAGAAAAGGTATTTGAAAAAGATCTAGCACAGGAGTTCTTATTAAGAGCTACCCAGAATTTCAGATAGACATTATCATAAAAGCCTTTCCTGAATAATACCTTAGAAACAGAGCTGCTTTTTAACTTAATTGTCAAAATTTATATCACATTAATTACCATCCCTCAAATTAGCTAACAATTTTACCAAAATTGCTTCCTGAAACCTTAGAAAAGGCTATATTTCAATGTAAAGCTTCTGCTTTATGTGATTTCCTTATATCTATGATGGTGAACCTATGGCATGCGTGCCAAAAGTGGCACACAGAGTCATTTCTCTGGGCATGCCAGCCAACGCCTATTGCTCTTCTGGATTCCAGCACGCATATGCACCCTGGCCAGCTGGTCTTCGCATGCGTCGGAGTGCCAAAAACTGGAAGAGCAGCTCAGCTTCCAATTTCTGGCATGTGCATGTGTGCCAGGGAGCTGCTCTTCCAGTTTCTGATGCTCCCTCGTGCTCCCATTTCAGCATTCGCTGCCCAAAAGGTTCACCAACACTGCCTTATATGGTTTTTTAATAAATTTGTACATTATTTCATTAGTTTTTTGCATTTCTAATCAAGTAGATATTCAAAATAGCTTAACACTTAAACAGCACAACAAGAAGAAAAATTAGTAACTGCCCAATTTCACATTCCAACATGCAAACAGAGAATCCGTGGAGTTATTTAAAATCTTTTAGTTTAAACTGACTATGGACCTACCAATCTGGCTGGTGGCTACAATATTTTTATATTTTGGGTGTTGGTTGACTGTTAGGCAGAGGATGTCATCTGTATGTTCCAGGTAGAAACTCTGACTTCCTATAGTTCAAAGCAAAAAAGGGGATTCATTTTTAAAATATCCAATAAACAGAAACTATAAAGGCAGTACATTTCAGATCAGTCAATGTCACAAAATCAATTCATTTATGAATAGTAATAGTAAATCCCCTTTGTACAAAGTAGCTGAAATGTAATGTAAAGAGAGCTAGATTCTTAAAATAAAAAAACTGCTTAAGGATTTGTTAATCATCTGCTCATGCTACATACCAATATTAGTCCATTATTTCCTTAACAATTCAGTTCCATAGCGACACTGTACTATATATTCATGAGGATTTCAGGCAAACAACCACCACCAACTTCATAGATATTGCCATTGTGATATGACAGTACTAAACCACAATGGATCAATAATATCATCCAACATGATAGTAGATGAAAAGAAACATATACAGGTAATGCTCAAATTACAGTCACAATTGGGACCAGAATTTCCATGACTAAGCAAGGTGGATATTAAGTGAGTCATGTCTAATTTTATGACCTTTTTTTTGCCAAGGTTGTTAAACAAAATTATTAAGTGAATCACATGGTCACGAAATGAATTTGTTTTCCCCCATTGACTTTGCTTGTCAGAACCTGACTGGGAAGGAAGCAAATGATTATCATACAACTCTGGGACACTGTAACCACTATTAACACATGCCAAATGCCCAAAATTTAATCACATGATTGTGGGGATGTTTTGACAGACTTAGGCCTGTGCTGCTACAACTTTGAACGGTCCCTAAATGAAAGATTGTAAGTTGAGAACTGCCTATATCTCTCTTGATTTTTATTCTGATCCCATTACTGATGCCTGGCGCTTGCAGGTCATTTGTTCGCTTCCATTACAAATATATATCTAATGCTGAAGAAAACAGTGAAGACAATAGAATAGAATAGAATAGAATAGAATAGAATAGAATAGAATAGAA
>BLBF01000018.1:60384890-60396713 GCA_015471245.1 Laticauda colubrina | reverse complement strand
TAGAATAGAATAGAATAGAATAGAATAGAATAGAATAGAATAGAATACTTTATTGGCCAAGTGTGATTGGACACACAAGGAATTTGCTTGGTGTAAATACTCTCAGTATACATAAAGAAAAGGTACATTCATTAAGAATCAAGAATCATAACGTACAACACTTAATGATAGTCATAAGGTACAATCAACAATCAAATTATACTAGGAAACAGTCAAGTGGGAGGGGATGGGTGATAAGGAGTGGTGAGAAGATTAACAGTAATAGTAGTGTACACTTTGTAAATAGTTGAACAGTGTTGAGGGAATTATTTGTTTAGCAGAGTGATGGCTTTCTGGAAAAACTGTTCTTGTGTCTAGTTGTTCTGGTGTGCAGTGCTCTATAGCGTCGTTTTGAGGGAAGGAGTTGAAACAGTTCATGTCTGGGATGTGAGGGGTCTGTAAATATTTTCACAGCCCTCTTTTTGACTGATGCGGTATACAGGTCCTTAACTGAAGGCAGGTGGGTAGTAATTGTTTTTTCTGCAGTCCTAATTATCTCTAAAGTCTGTGTCTGTCCTGTTGGGTTGCAGAACCAAACCAGACAGTTATAGAGGTGCAGATGATAGACTCAATAATTCCTCTGTAGAACTGTATCAGCAGCTCCTTGGGCAGTTTGAGCTTTCTGAGTTGGCGCAGAAAGAACATTCTTTGTTGTGCTTTTTTGATGATGTTTTTGAAGTTAGGTGTCCATTTTAGGTCAAGTGATATAGTAGAACCTAGAAATTTGAAGGTCTCTACTGTTGATACTGTGTTGTCTAGTATTGTAAGAGGTGGTAGTAGAGGAGGGTTTCTTCTAAAGTCTTCCACCATTTCTATGGTTTTGAGTGTGTTCAGTTCCAGATTGTTCTGGTTACACTATGACGCAAGTTATATAACCTCCTGTCTGTATGCAGATTCATTGTTGTCTTGAATGAGACCAATCACTATTGTGTCATCAGCAAACTTCAGTATTTTCACAGATGGATCGTTTGAGATGCAGTCATTGGTATATAGGGAGAAGAGAAATGGAGATAGCACACAGCCTTGGGGGGGAGGCTGTGCTGATTCCACCTAGCTTCACCTGCTGCTTCCTGTCTGTTAGGAAGCTTATGATCCACTTACAAGTGTATTCAGGTACCGCTAGTTGGTTTAATTTACTTAGAAGAGTGTCTGGAATGATGGTATTGAATGCTGAACTGAAGTCTACAAAGAGGGCCTTGCGTAGGTATTTGGAGATTCAAGGTATTGTAGGATGTAATGCAGAGCCATATTATCAGCATCATCTGTCGATCTATTTGCTTGGTATGCAAACTGCATGGGATTTAACAGCGGATCCGTGATGGTTTTCAGGTGGGACAGTACAAGCCTTTCAAATATTTTCATAACTACAGTTGTTAGAGCAACTGGTCTGTAGTCATTCAGTTCCTTGATGGAGGGCTTCTTTGGCACTGGGATGATGGTAGAGCGTTTGAAGCAGGAAGGAACATAGCACATCTCTAGTGATCTATTGAAGATTTGGGTAAAGATGGGGGCCAATTGGTCAGCACAGACTTTTAAGCAAGAAGGAGTTATCTTGTCTGGCCCTGGTGTTTTTCCTGGCTTCTGTCTGTGTAATAGATCTTGCACTTCTTTTTCTGTGATCATCAGAGATTGTGAGTCCAATGGGGTCAGTCGTAGGAGGCTTGGTTGTTGTTGGTCTGTTTGAGATGTGGGTTGTGGAGATAGGTGGCTGTAGTTTATTTTCAAACCTGCAGTAAAACACATTCAGGTCTTCTGCTAGTTGTTGATTTCCTTCTGCCTGGGAAGGAGGTTTGCTGAAGCCAGTGATGTTCTTAAGAGTTTTCCACATGTTTGCTGGTTCATTTGTTGAGAATTGATTCTTTAACTTTTCAGAGTAGATTCTTTTTGCTGTTCTGATCTCTCTTGTTAATATGTGTCTGGCCTGGTTGTATAGCATTCTGTCACCTTTTTTGTAGGCTTCCTCTTTGGAATGACGTAGCTGCTTAAGCCCATGTCACACTGGCCAACGGATGCAAAACGGACACAACGGACGAGCAAAATGTTCCATCCGTTGTTATCCGCTCTCAAAAGGGGCAAAAATTTGCATAACCGGAGCGGATAACATGCACGTGGGGAGGACGCAGGGCTGATGCAAAGTGGATGCGGAACAGAGGCCCAGCGGATGGAAGCGGATGGCGCAACCGCAGGGCTTCCGGGGGGCCTCAGCAAAGTGGACGCGGAACGGATACAGCGGATGCACAGCGGATGCCGAACGGATGAAGCGGATGCAGAGCGGAAGCCTAGCGGATAAAGTGGATGCACAGCGGAAGCCTAGCGGATGCACAGCGGAAGCGGAACGGATGTCGAGCGTTAATTGCGCATGCGGGGGGGAAGTATTACGTAAGCCCCCCGGATATAAAGGGAAGCAGCTCGCACGTGGCCAGCATTCCGAGGAAAGACCTGCTGCTGGACACTTCGAGTTCCTTGCCTGCCCTGCCAGCCTGCCTTCCAGCCAGCCTTGATGCCTGCCTGCCTTCCTGCCTTCCTGCCAGGCTTCTTGCCAGCCTTCCTGCCAGCCTTGGTGCCTGCAAGCCTCCCTGCCAGCCAGCAACCCCACAACCATGGGGAGGAAGCGAAAGCCTCAGCAACCTGCCGCCATCCCTGGCAAGAGGGACAGGGCCAACCTCCCGCCCCCTGCCCCTGACTCTGCTGGTGCTGGGGCTTCTGCTGAAACTGCTCCTGGCGGTGGTGCTTCTGCTGGTGCTGGGGCTTCTGCTGTTGCTTACTCTGTTGAAGCTGCTCCTGGTCCTGCTGGTCCTGCTGGTCCTGCTCGTGCTCCTGGTCCTGCTCGTGCTCCTGGTCCTGCTCGTGTTCCTGGACTTGCTGGCCCTGCTGGTGCTTACTCTACTGCTGCTGATCCTAGTCCTGCTGTTCCTGCTGCTGCTGCTGATGATGATGATGATACTGATTATGATCCTGCTGGTGAGGATGATGATGCTGATTATGATCCTGCTGGTGAGGATGATGATGATGATGATGATGATGATGATGATTCTGCTGGTGCTGCTGCTGCTGCTGGTGGTGTGGAGGAGCAGCCCCTACTACCTGGGAGCCCCTCTGATGGGGGCCCATCTGGTCTTGCCAAAGGGAGGAAGAGGCGGGAGAGGAGGCAATATTCCATTGCGGAGACGCACGAGGATGAGGTGCTGGAGTGGCTGAGAGAGAACGACTATCTGTGGCGGAAGGGACACTGGCTGTACAGGGACACCAAGCGGAAGCAGGCTGCTTGGAGAGAGAGGGCGGAGAGTATGGGTTACACTTCGGAGATGCTTCTCGGCTGGTGGAAGCACATGCACACCTGGTACGGGAAGCTGCATCTGAAGAAATCTGGCCAGGCCACTGTGAAGCTGACAGACAGAGAGACCTACGTCATGGCCAGGTGCAGCTTCCTGGAGGGTGAGGTCCGCCACCGAGGAGCACCAGCAGCCCCTCTCACGACCCTCTCTCTCCAGCAGCCTGCTGCCACCCAGTCCTCTTCTGGCCGAGAGTCAGTCCCTGTCTCCAGGCAGGTTTCTGTGGAGCGTGCCACGGCGGAGAACCCGCGGACAGGTGTGGTAAGCGTGGTGGAGTGCGTAGAGGACTCCCTGGTGCGGTGGGAGAAAGGAGACATCAAGTCCACCACACTCCTAGCCGCATCCACCACCCCCAGCTCCACCTCCGCAGAAAGGCAGAGAGCCAGACAGCTGGAGGGGCAGAGCCACAATGTCCTGCTGGAGATCAGGGACACCATCCGCACCAGCATAGATCTCCTCTCTCAGCTGGTCCACACCAACTCCTCCTCCTCCAATCGCAAGCCCTTCCTCACCTATGTCAACCAGATCCTCAAGGAAATGGTGGATCCACAGTACCAGCAGGTGATGGACCGGATCACCAAGCTGCTTCACAACCCTCCAGACCCAGAGGAACCTGCTCCCACCCAGTCCAGGCCTGCTCCTCCACCCCAGGTGATGTCCCTCCCATTCCAAGGCTTCCCACAGCCCCTCACCTACCAGGGCTACGGCTACCAGGAGGTTCAGCAGCACAGGCAGCAGCCCTTCCCAGTCCAGGCACAGAGACATTGGGCGACACCGTTGCCACCTGTTTCACTGATGCCACCCATGCCAATGATGCCACTGACGACAGCGATGCCACCCACGCCAGTCCTCACCCAGCTGCAGAGCAGACAGCCCCACTACACTACTCCTTCCTCCACCCCACAGCCAAGCCCGGCCTCAGTACATCTGTCATCAGTACTGGGGCTTACACCCCATGGCATGGAGGAAGGACCTCTCAGCATCACGGGGCTGAGCCAGCTGTCCTAGACCTTTCTAAACACACCGTCCCCTGTTATCCTCTCGAGGCCAGGCACTCCAGCACCACCCACCACCACAGCACCTGGACCCTTCACCCCTGAGACTGGGCACACCTCCGAGTGACCAAGAAGAGTGCCAGAGACCGCTTAGCTGGCTACCTGTGGACTTTATTTGGACACTTGACTTGGGTCATTTTTTTTTACAGCTTGTTGTTCAATAAAGTTTATCTTTGATTCACACACTTGCTTCACTTCTTTTTTTAATAAAGTCTTGGTGGAAACTTTTAGAATTGGCTTAAGCCTTTGCATGCTTGTGGGATGGGTTAAGATAGCAGTGGGGTGGGCAGGGATACCTGTGGAATGAGCAGGGATACCTTTGGGATGGGTAATAGCTGTGGGATAGATAAACCTCCAGTGCAAGCATAGTGGGACTGTATGGTCCACCTTCCCAGGTGCCACATCTATGCCCCTTTATTTTCAATAATAATGTAATCAATCATCCACACATGTCAACATAAACACAACTCTTTATTAAACGCCCTGTTTATTGTAGGCCCACCCAACATACATGGCCCAATCTCATCCGTGTGATGAGACAGGCTGAAGGAAGCATCCATTAAGCATCTACCATCCTGTCTTGCCACTCCACCGCTCCAGCTGGGGAGTTGCACCAGTGTTTCAGGAGGTTGCGCTGCTTCTTCCCTTCCCGTGAGGCTCTGTTGTGGTCTTGCACATCCTGAGTGTCGATCAGGTTTCGCCCTTGCCTCCATTCCCCAGGCTCCATGTCCCCATTGCCTTGTTCACGGTCCACGAGCCTGTTCTGCAAGACTGGGTAGCGGGTGCGCATGAGATTGTGCAGGATGCAGCAAGCTTCCACAATCCTCCTCACGGTCTCTGGGTGATGCTGCATGGTGGTGAGAAGTACCTGGAACCTGTTGGCCAGGATGGCAAAGGCATTCTCCACCACCCGCCTTGCCCTGGACAGCCTGTCGTTGAAGATCCTCTCTTCACGGGTCAGGAGTCTGGAAGTGTATGGCTTCATGAGGTAGGTTCTGAGGGAGAAGGCGTCATCCCCCACGATGAAGTAGGGCACATCTTGCATGACGTTGGGCAGGGGGTCTGGATCTGGGAAGCCCACGATGAGGTTGCATTCCAGCCCCTCCTTGAGGTGACTGGCATTGTATACCTGGGCATCTGAAGATGAGCCGTAGCCTGAAGCATCGATGTACACGAACTTGTAGTCAGCATTGCATGGCAAAGAGGATGATGCTGAAGAAGCCCTTGTAGTTGAAATAAGTGGACCCTGACTTGGCTGGAGCTTTGCAGGCCACGTGCTTGCCATCTATGGCTCCACCGGTGTGTGGGAAGTTCCATCTCTGATACCACTGCTCTGCAACTTTCTTCCATCCTTCTTCAATGGAGGGGCACTGGAGGAGCTCCTCCTTGTATTCTTCGATGATGGCCTGCACCACTTCTCTGACCACAATGCTGATGGTGTTGTGTGGCACCCTCCAGCCATACTGCATGCTTTTGTAGGTGGTCCCTGAGGCTAGGTGGCGCAGAGTGAGTGCCACCTTGAGCCCAGGTTCCAGGCTGGGCCGGAAGTTGGTGTTTGCCTTGGTCAACCTGGGTGTCAGGTGCTGCACAACTTCGTCAAACATGGCTGGAGGCATCCTCATGAAGTTCTGGAACGCCCGAGTGTCTTCGTTCCTGAGCTCCACCATCAGCTTGTTGTACAGTCTGTACTCTGCTCTTCTCCCGATCCATTTTCGGACCCAGATGCTTCTTGGCCGCCTCTTTTTCTTCCCATAGTAGAGTTCACAGAGCCTGTAGATGGCTTCGTACTGTTGCAGAAGGATGGTGGCTGCCAAAAGGACTGTGGTACGATCCACGGTGGACATGACTGAATGCTGTGGAAGAGCAAGAGTCAGATGAAGGCTGCAGAGGTCTGCACAGATGGGCTGCTGGTCTGAAAGTGAGATGCAGACGAGTTGCTCCCCCTTTTTACAGGCAGTATAGGTGTCCCTTTGCATCCTCTAGGCATCCTCTAGACATCCTTAATATTCGAGATAGATCCCCTCTGCGAACGTTTTTTCCACTTTAAACGCTTTGTTTCCGTGCTGCATCCGTTCTGCATCCATTCTGCATCTGTTCCGCATCCGTTTCGCTTCCTCCGTGCGTCCGGGCGGATGCGAGTTGCGTGGATGCGCAGCGGACACCAAGCAGATATAGCGGATGCGTAACGGATGCGTAACGGATGCAGAACGGATGAACTGGATACATTTTCTGCGCAAAAGTCTTAGGCAGCCCAAAACTTTTGGAGCGGATGAAACATCCATAAACGGATGCTGGACAGATAGAGAGGAAGCAAAACGGAGGCAGTGAGTACAGAACGGATACATCGCGTTAACCAACGGATGGCAAGGTTTTTTGTCCGTTTTACATCCTCTTTGCATCCGGTGGTTCAGTGTGACATGGGCTTTAAGTTTAGCTGTGAACCAAGGTTTATTGTTACTATATATTTGCAGGTTCCTTGTTGGTACACATAAGTCTTCACAGAAGCTAACATATGATGTTACAGTATCTGTGAGCTCATTTAGGTCTGCAGAGGCATCTTCAAAAACATTCCAATCAGTGCAATCAAGGCAGGCCTGGAGGTTCAGCTTTGCTTCATCCGACCAAGTCTTCACTGATTTAATTGTTGGTTTAATGGTTTTAAGTCTTTGTCTGTAGACAGGTACAAGGTGAATAATGAAGTGGTCAGAGTTTCCCACAGCTGCTCATGGTAAAGACCTATAAGCATCTTTTACTATTGTGTAGCAATGGTCTGAAGTATTTTTGCCTCTGGTGGGACAATTTACATGCTGGAAATATTTTGGAAGCTCTTTCCTTAAATTTGCTTGATTGAAATCTCCTAAAATGATGAGAAGGGAACCTGGGTGTTTGGTTTCAGTCTCCATAATTTAATCAGGAAGAGTTTACACAGGCTTGTGGAGGAACATACACAGCTATTAGGAGAAATGAGGAGAACTCACGTGAAGAGTAAAATGACTTGCAGTTGATGTGTAAAGACTCTAAGTTTTCATCACACAACTTATATATTATAGCTATATCCTGAGATCAGCTGTTGTTGATATATAAACATAATCCTCCACCCTTTGTTTTACCTGATGTCTCTTCAATTCTGTCTGATTTAAATGTCTGAAATCCTGGGATGTATATGGTGTTGTCCCCATGAATTTGTGGATTAAGGTTTCAATAAAACAAAGAACAGATGACTTCTGAAAATCAGAATTCCATCTATTTAAGAGATGAATTTCATCCATCTTGTTAGCCAGTGAGCATAAATTATTCAGAAAGATTGAAGGGAGAGGAGATTTTTTCCCCCTATTCCTTAGTCTGTTTAAAATTCCCACTTGTTTACCTCGTCTCCTCTTCCGGTGTGGTCACTTCTTTGCTTTCTTTGTTGTAATCTATTGCACCAGGGAATTGGTTAGAATCTCCTCCATGTTTGCAAAGACAGGTGGGGGTGGGGAATCAGAAAGCTGCTCCTTAAGGAAACATTGCCTAATTCTTAGCCGATGGTCTCATGAGTATGAAATCCGTAGTGAATTACAGATAATAATAAGGAATAAAGAAACCATTAGAGAGCATTTCACCGAGGCAGCCGTTGTCGGCGCCATTCTTACAAATGATTACATATCCAAGATAATACACACAGTGCTTTCATTTGAACACCTTGGCATCTAGTACCTAACCTGTTGGTTTTTTTAACCAAGACAACTGGCAATTTTTTTTTATTTTAATTACCTGTTGAGAGATTTTGAACTATGCATGCTGCTGCAGTATGGAAAATAATATCAGCACCATCATTGAGGTAATGAAGGTTATTGCGGCAATCAAATCCACGATATCCAAAGACATGATCTAAACACAGTTCCTGGACATAAAATAAAGAAAAGAAGATTATAAGCACATTTAAATGTACTCATTTTTGCAGATGAGGCAAGCCATTTCTTAATTTAAAAAGTTACATTCTAAACAGTTTTGGTGCAGTGTGTTTGTGTTTGTGTGTGTGTGTGTATGTGTGTAGAATGTGAACATGGTAATTTGTTGAATGTGAACATGGTAAGAAAGAAAGGCAAAGGCTATATTTAAAACTCCAACTTAAAGATATATAGTTTCAGAGCATTAATTTCAAATATTCTTTTATGAAGCATATTTATATCACAATACAGGTAGTAAAATATCAGAAAATATGGATACCATAGATGACAATACTGCATTAATTTATTACAGAATTTACTCTTCTGAAAATTAATTGTTCCTTGGTTGTATCATTCTGGTTACTTTGTATATACTTACATTTATATAATTTATCTATATTTACCTTTACAATATATACCTACATTTAATCCCATGTACCAGATGTAGGATTCAATTTAATCCCATGTACCATGTACATGTACAGATTTGGGTAGCTTATTAATGTACCAACATACATTAAAATTGATAAAGTTTTAAAAACTATAAAATTGGTAAAGATTGGAGCAATAAGCATCAAATGAATTATTTGTAAAAATAATAAAGATAGGATATAAATAAATAAATGAATTAAAAATAAACCCATATTAGAAGGAGTATTAAAATATCGAAGTATTAAACCTGACCTCAACCACTTTCTTTTTTTTGTTGATATTATTCTTTTGCAGTTTTTCAGGTTGAGGAGCAGCTCTGCTGACTGGTGGCCTGAAAAAAAGTGTAACAAAATAATGGATAGTCACCTGTAAATGGAAAGAAATGCCTTTTATGTGTTCCTATTCCTTATTTCTGAGTTGCTCTACCCATCCCTGAATCTGCTGGAAAATGTCCCAGCATGAAATATGTTCCTAGCATGTCCCCACTGTGGTCTCCTATTCTGCCTTAACTGAATCTTGATCCTGTTATTGTAGTGAACTGACTTTCCTCCAGGGAATGAGAAATTTAAGATCCTGGAAGATGCCTTCAGATGGGGTTAGCATAATTGGGAAAACACTATTTTAATTTTAGGGCAGCTAAGGATGATTTTAACCTGTTTTACTCATGGGTTGAGAATGAGATGATGTCATGGAGAAAAAAGAATGCTAACACTGCAGGCTTGTGGTCAGTGGTTAACAGATGTGATATTCAGCAGGTTCTGCCCAGTTCTAGAGAACTGATAGTGGAAATTTTGAGTAGTTTAGAGAACCGGCAAATACCATCTCTGATTGGCCCTGCCCCCATCTATTCTCTGCCTCCCGAATCCCAGCTGGGCCTTCTTTTGTTGCCCTGCATAGGAGAACAGATCTGGAAAGCAGGTTAGTGGGGTGGGGAGGGAATGGGATTTTGCAGTAACCTTCTCCCAGGAGTGGGGAGGGAATGGAAATTTTTACAGTATCCTTTCCCTGGAGTGGGGTGGGAATGGAGATTTTGCAGTCTCCTTCCCCTGCCATGCCCACCAAGCCACACCCACTAAACCAAGCCAAGCCCACCAAGCCACGCCCAGTAAAAAATATGAATAGGAATCATTCCTAAATAGTAATTGGACAATATTAAAAAGGTACATCCTTGGTGGTATGAGCATTTGTGCCCATATTGTTTTTGTCAAGCATTTAGCATAGAATAACAGGATCACTAAAACTGAAATGAATGTTCAAGCTATCCCAAATATTCAAAAACAGATCATGCTAGAAAAATCTTATTTCATTCTTTGACAATGTGACAAAATTAGTGGATCAGAGAAATGTTACGGATATAATTTATTTGGACTTCAGTAAGGCATTTGAAAAAGTAGATCACAACCTACTACTTTATCAGATACAAACAAATTTTGCTAAAAACAGGTTTCTCCATGGATTTAGTCCCATATTCACAGCCATTGTTGCCACCAACAATGGATGGTGGGTGGCAGATCACTTATATTGGCAGGTCACTTATGTTAAGGATGGCAGGTCACTTATATTGTCTTCTATAGACATCTAACCACCAGTGTGCTACTGCAACAGTGAAGAGCATAAACTTCACATCACCAGAAGATGTAAGTCTGACCTAGGCTGCTTAGAAGCAAGGGGATTTTACTTCAGGGTGAACTTAGTATTCAGTTCAACAAAGACACAATTGGTGGAAAAGAGAACGAAGAGGTACACAAACCACTGAAAACATTAGCATATGTCCATGTCTAACTGATTTGGGCTGTAGAAATATAAAAATACACTGCCACCTAGCAGTTGTCTGGATTTTTCTGCCCTATTCTAGTAATCCTAATTATGCCCAACATCAGGGTTCCAGAGATTGCCCTAATTAAATCATGAGCATTGAGCCAAGCTTCAAAAAAATTCAAAGTATTTATTAGGAACAACATGCCAGCATTAACCTAAATGAAGCCAACTGTGACATATGTAATTTACAATCACCTGTAATATTTCCCTTGGGGGTATCATAAATCAGATTCTCCAATGAAGCACGTTCATGGGGTGGGTGTCATCAATCAAGTTCTCCAATGAAAGATTTTCATGGGAAGAAGATCCAGTCGTCTAGCTACAATCTTTTTAGATAAAGGTGGAATGCACTTCTGGTTTTAAACTGCCGTAATGCTCCTTCAGGTTCCCCCCCTTGTTTATGGCAACTCGAAAACAGGCATAGGAATGTTTTATGAGTTGACATCCAAATCATACCAATTAGTTCATATTTTTAAAAACTAATAATAGTAATAATAATATTTCATTTTAATATGATAACTTTAATTCTTTATTAATTCTTTATTTTGATGTTGACAAAATGATAATTACTTTTAGAAGAGTACTAGTAGGGACAAATTACAAATTATAAAAAACAGAAATATCAGTATGGTTTTGGGAATAATTCAAATAACAATTATACCAATCCATTCAACTATAAAATTAACTAGAAAGACTTAAGCTATTTTAGCTTTAAACATGTTCCATTGTAAAAAGAGCTTGGGGATTCTGTCTGTGCATTTTCAATTTTGTTATTCAGTTGTTCAAGCTATTTTATAATGTATAAGTTATTAAATAAATTGGAATTAAACATACATGTAAAATGTTTTAATGATATTAAAAATGTTTAATATCATATTATTAAAACCAAATTTCATTAGATTCTTAATGTGCAGCAAATTCAATTTCATGATAAATGTTTTATCCTCAACTTGCAACTACAATAGAGTCCCACATTTATGTTACCAAGCAAGGGCGTTGTTACATTTTGTCCCATTCTATGACCTTTTTTGTGACAGCTAAGTGAATCATTATAGTGTTGAACCTTATGATTCTTGACTCTTGACGAATGTGTCTTTTCTTTTATGTACACTAAGAGCATTTGCACCAACACAAATTCCTTGTGTGTCCAATCACACTTGGCCAATAAAGAATTCTATTCTATTCTATTCTATTCTATTCTATTCTATTCTATTCTAT
>BLBF01000018.1:60327751-60384880 GCA_015471245.1 Laticauda colubrina | reverse complement strand
ATTCTATTCTATTCTATTCTATTCTATTCTATTCTATTCTATTCTATTCTATTCTATTCTATTCTATTCTATTCTGTTAAGTGAATTATGCTCTCAGGATTCCAGGCACAGGAATGTTTTATGAGTTGACATATGCAGTCATTAAGCAAATCTGTCTTTCCCTATAGACTTTACTTGTCAGAAGCTTGTAGAGAGGGTTACTAATGGTGATCACATGCCTTGGGACAGTGCAACAGTCATAAATAATGCCAGCTGCCAAGCGCCCAAATTTTGATCTTGTGATCATGGGGATGCTGCAACAGAAGTTAGTGTGAAAATCAGTCATAATTCACTTTTTTCAGTGCCATTGTTATGTCAAAAAGTCAGTGAATGAATGATTTAAGTCGAAGACTACCTGTATGTTTAGTGAAACAGGTTATTGCAAATAGTACAGTATAACCCATATCAAAATTGCAACAAGCTGGGTAAGTTATGAATTATTTTGTATCCCTTTGCTGACATTTTGAGTTGTCCAGATTTTTGCATCTAAGATCTGGCAGCCTTCATATGCAAAGTCATAGTTTATGACTATAGCCTCTAGAGATAACATTTTTTTTTAAATAATAAGCTTGAATAGAGAAGTTAGTTTTGAAAATCCAAAACTAATATAAACCTCAATTATAAATAAGACAGGTAATATTTTTATGTTTAATTACTAGAAATGCAACAATAGTATATCAAAAATAATAGCAACAATTACATCTTGGGCAAGATAAACATATTCACTTAAAGCATTAGCAAAATATTTCAACACTGAAAGAATTACCTTGATCCCCTTGTAAGCAGCAAATAAAGCCAAGTAAGAAACTTAGTATAGTTCAGAAAAACAGACTGAGACTGTAGAGTAATTCATGCACAAGCTTCTTTTGAACTGACTGTTCATTCCTTGTAACACACAGCCATGCTATTGAAGCATGCCAGCAAAAAATAAAACAAAAAATAAAATAATGCACCAATCCATAAACTCAGAAAGGTCATACCCTGACATCTTTGGGCAAAGTCTGCACTAAGGATCCAATAGAGCAGGGAGAAGGAAAAAGAAAAAGAAAAAGAAAGGAAAAAGAAAAGAAAGGAAGCTTCATCAATGCTTCCCACATACTTCTAGTATATTGCATAAATAATAAAGTTGATAGAAATGATTCCAAATATATCAAAATTTGCTTTCTCTTCAAAAATCATTTCACATACAAGATACAGGAAAACCTAAACAGGCAGTAGGCAAGTTAATGAAGCAAATCATAACTCATGGAGATTATATGAAACAAGCATTTCCAAACATACATTTCCCACAACTGTTTTTGAGAAATTCAGGAGAATACTTAAGACATTATGGCTGGATGTTAAATAAGGAATGGATGAAATTATCTTTAAGGAATGTTAAATTTAATGTAATGGAACAGAACAGGAATATTTTTCCAATATATTGCTTCAGGTGATGTCTATGAAGGTGGTTTTTTAAGTGAATAGTAGAAGAAGGCACATCTCCCATCATACCTGGTCTCTACTGTCCATTACCTTGTATTATTTTAAGAAACCAGTTTCATAAAACAAAGGAAATGTTGATTTATGCTCAATCCCAAACCATCAATTCCTCATAAACTGCTGTACATTGAGCAAGAGTGCTTATTCAATAAGGCTTGTTGTTTCTGAAGGCTATGTTTATGGTTTCATTTAAATTCCAAATGAATAAAAAATTATGACAAGTACTTATGGCTTACAGAAGAAAATTCTCAGAATTATTTTTCCTTTAACTAGAACATTGTCCTGGAAACTGACTAAAGTCTTACACAACTTACTCAGTCTTATTTCTGAATAAATGTGTATAGGATACTGCTGTAACTTATTAATAGCATCAAGAAAGTCCATTTTTAACTTGTGCGTTTCCCAATTCAGTGTCTTTCAGATGGTTCACGCTATGTCTTTCATCCCAAGGGGATTATCCAGAATCTTTGTCTTCAACTATAATTTTTTTCCTTCATTGACATCAGGCTCATTAACATAGTACAAAATGAGAACTCTAAGCTACTGTCTTGATATAATTCTTCCATCTTTATTCTTTTTTATTTTCCATCTTCTATTATTTTCCCCCATTTTTGTTTTCTGTGTGCAGTTAAATTTCATATGTTCCAATGGCTCTATAATTCTAGTCCTCATGCAAATTTTATCCTACCCACTTCTCAAGTAGGGGGAGAGGAGAATGATTTATAAGAAATAGATAAATGTTAGAAGACTATTTTCTATGCACATTTACATAAGCGTGTATGAAATTATGAAAAACTATATTTATGTTTTTAAAAAACCTTCATTTTTCACAGCTAACCATGGGGGAATAGTCACCAGATTCCATAGTTATAGTTACTGTCACAATCTGGCTCATATTTCTTTTGTCTTCATTTTGTAAAATCCACCAATTGTCTGTGCTTTTAAATGCTAGCTAAATAATATTCCTTTACTACCATAAAACATCAGGTCCATTTGTCTGTTTAATTCTAATATTTTCAAAAGCATTTTCACCAAAATTTAATCTTTCAAAATTGCTGTGCCCTTTACAAGTAGTCCTTGACCTACAATCACAATTGAGTCCAGAATTATGATGGCAAGTAATGGTGGTTTTTAAGCAAAGTGCCCATGTGCCTCACTTAATAACCACAATCTCTAGTCTCTTTGTTACAATTGTTAAATTAAGCAAGGGGTGTTTTAGGGATTGGGGAAGGCCCTAGGAGGCCTGGTCAGCCTTGGGCCCTCACTGCAGTATCTCTCTAGCGCATTCATGACCTGCTCAGGGCCTCCTAGGGCTTTCTCCACCCTGTGCTATGCTTCCTGCCCCTTGGGTCCCTTCAGTCCACTTATGTCTTTCGAGATCACCTTTGGGAAACAGAAGTGGGTGATCTGCTATGCATGCTTCCTATACAGAGGTTGTTTTGTGCAGTTCTAAAATGGTACCTCCTTCTGAGATGGCACCACACTGCTGGATCAGTTGCTTCTCTTTCCCAAAGAACAACAGAGTACATCAGAAAATAATTTAATAATTAATATTATAGCAGATTTAGTCTTTTTTCTCACTCAGATATAGTTTATACTTACTTGACAATTCCCTGCCTCCAAAGGAAAGCAAGTTAAAACACAATAGAATTATTAATGTTTCTTTTCAGTAATGCATAAAAATGTTGGAATGTAACATTAATGTTATTCAAAGAAAAATGTAAGCATAAAATATTACAAATGGGATACAATGCTTTGCTTAAGCACTTTTCAAAAGAAAGGATATTATTGGCATAATATTTATGCTGTAGCTCTACTTAGTGTAGTTAAGTCATCAACTAGAAGAACCAAGCCAATTAGGGTAGCTAGCTGTTCCTTTGAGTCAACAAAGGACTGACTCTCCACAGAGCCGTTGTTTCAGACTTAGTTCCTTATAGTCCCCTCTCCCTTTCACTGTCTTTTGGAATCAGATTATATTCCTGACCTTGAACCCCTGTTCTTATGGAACCTATCTTGAGTCTGATTTAACTATATACCTGACTTTGGGTTCTCCTGACTTTTGTTTGTTGCTCCCTACCTGAACTGCATTTTGATTTTTACTTTTCTCTTGTCCTTCTGAATGACACTTTAGAAGTCCTACAATGACACTTTGGAAGTCCATTAACGACATCACTTAAAATCACAGATTTAACTCTTTCCAGCTACAGCATTAAGCACCAATATCAGGAATGTCACTGCTTTCTGCTGCTCACACTGGCTACCTGTGTGATAGTGACTTGTTATGTTCAGCTTATATTCATTTTTATTTGAACAACATTTGCGCCTCCCTGTTCCTAGCATATAGAAACAGTATGGTTTAAAAAAACCTTAGCATACACCGTGCTCCAGCTGAGCCAGCATCACTACAGTCCCACCCAGCTGTAAAAATGTGAGTTCTCCTCAGGATGAACACTGCAGTGATACAAATTATAAGAGAACTTTATTCTCGTAATTTCTTTAAAATACTATGTGTACAAAAATACCACTCAAAATGATAAAGGATCTTCTTTAAGCTACTTCATTCTCTATATACCATAGATAATAATTTGTGAATAAACTTCACAGGAGAAGCCACCCCGCACCATATTATAAGCCTACCTATTTCTGCAATTCTTTTTCTTAAAGTAGCAAACCAAATTTCTTTGGAAAGAAGGACATATATTTAATAATGAGTTCCTGGTTGTTTCCCTAGCAACTAAAATTCAGATGCTACTTGCTACTAAATCTGACATTGGAGGAAATATACTTCCTAATCATTATAACTATATGATTAATCCTGTTTCAAATAATCCCTCCTGATAGGCATCATTCAATTTAACAGGAAAGAAAATATATAATGAAATTAATGTATGCTGATACTAGGTATGGTTTCAATTTTTCAAAAAAATGCTCACTTCATCCATGTATCAATATGGTTCAAATTAAACACAAACAAGCAGAAAAGCAGATTAATACCATCAGAGCTGAAGAGGATTATTGTTTTGGAATGAGGGTATGTACCATGACTTCATAAATTCAAAACATGATTCAAGAGATGTTGGTAAAGATTTCACATTGGATTATTCTGTTACAAACCGAAGACAAGAGCAAGAATGCCTGAGGAGGAAGGCATATTCACCAGATGGGTCTATAACAATTCACCAAAGTACCAACTTGTCATAGCCAACTTGCCGTGGCCAATTCGCCATGGGACAATTCACTATGGAACAAGAGTTACACTATTATCAAAGAAATGATGAAATAGAATCATTAAAAAAAGGATGCAAAAAGAGGAGCAGACTGAAATATTAATGACAAAAATTAACATAATTTTTATTTATTTTAAATAATTAAATTGACTTGTTAAATTGTCCCATGGTGAATGGACTGTGGCAAATTGGCCCCTAGCAATATTTCTGTCCAAGTTGGCCATGGCAAGTTGGTCACAGTGAAATGTCTGTGGCAAGTTGTCCCATTCCACACCAGATACAATCCTTGGTAAGTACCCATCAGGCTCCCTGTTCTACTTGTTTTAAAGATACTTTTCTCATTAAAAATAATAAATTAATAGAATATTTGAAAGCTGCAAACCTAAATAATAATCTGTAGTCTCATTTATTTGCAGGAATGTTTTTGTAGAAATTATTGCATATTTATTTCAGAAATGCATTTAAAGGAATGATTGACTGCATACTGAGAACTAGCTTATATTCATTAAATCAATGTTCAGCAATTGATTTCCCCCAATATGGCAGTCATTTTGTGAACAGGCAGATCTCTTATGCTAGTTACTCTGAAAATGTGCTTATCACATGCTCCCAAAATTCCAAACCTATTACCAGCCAAAAATGTTGTCTAATTCTGTTTGACATAATTTTCAAACAATATCCCAAGTGTGGTCTGACCAGTGTAGCATTAAGTAAAACAATAACTTCCCCCAAATGTTCCAAATTGTTTTATATCCAGAAAAGAAAGGACCTGCAAAAATCCATACCTGAGCTTGAGAAGGCATCTCTCAAATATGAGGATGTAGATTCAGGGTTTGTGGTCAGTGACTATAGTATACAGCCTGTGACTGGCATGAAGGCCTGACAACTTAATGTATTATGAGTGCAAGATGAGAAGATCATCTCTCCTTATAATCTCCAGGGGAGTGACTTAATTAGACAAGGACAGAACATGGAATAACATTCTAATCAAGTCTTCTAAATAGAACCAAACCCCAAATTCTATCATCCTAATTACCATGGACTATGATTATTTTTCTTGTAGAATAACATTTAAAATATTTTAGAAAGAGTTTAAAGAAAAGAAACATTTTTAATGGAGAAGATGCTTTCTGAATTAATCTAGGAAATATGTTATTACTTAGCATCTATTATCAAACATATGGATATGCTTTTCCAGATGACAAAACAGAATGGTTGTGTGTAATTTAAATATGATTCTACTGTACACTCTTCAGATTCTCCATATTGACCCAGGTTACAAAACTGCAAATAAATTAATACTTTCCTGGCTTCAGTAAAAGCATAATGGTTTTGAAAATCAACCTGATCAAGCAAACTGTTCAAAACTGTTCATCTGTCTATCTCTTAATTTGACTTGTTTGCCATCCCTCTGTTTATCCCTTTGCAATCATCTAAAGCCCCCATCAATAACCAACTGTATAACTCCAACCCAAACTGCGGCACGAGCAATTGGAGGAATAAACTATCACCTTAAGAGACTATCAGGGCTACCGCAAATCTGTTCTGGGCAGGAAAACGGCCTACATAGAGTATGGAAAATTTAAAGGAAGATTGTCAATCACTATAGTAGACCGGAACCTACCAAGCCTGCTAGGAAGGGAATGGTTCCAGCTGCTACAGATATACATCTCTGGCATACACTCAGTGAAGACCACCCCACTGGCCTCTGAGGTGGACATCACAGAACTGGAGTGGGATTTCAGTGACATCTTCGATGACAAACTGGGCAAGTACAAGGGGACCCAAATATCATTTAATTTAGATCCCAAAGTTGTCCCGGTCTGCCTCAAACCGCGGTGTGTCCCATTTGCTCTCCACCCCAAGGTTGAAGAGCAATTAGATAAATTAATTGCTCAAGGGATCCTCCAGCAAGTGGATCATGCCAAATGGGAGACCCCAATCATCACACCAGTCAAGCCCAAAGGGTCCATAAGGATCTGTGCTGATTACAAGACAATCCTGAATAAGGTCCTCCAACAAAGCGCCTACTCTGTCCCAGTAGTCCAGCACTCCCTGGGACAGTTAAGTCTGGCCCAGGCCTTGTCAACGAGGCAATGGCAGAAGCACAAACAATAGTCACACATCAAGGCGCTTTTAAATGCACTAGGTTGCAGTTCAGCATCAGCATCGCTCTCTGCCTGTTCCAGAGCATTATGGAATGATTACTACACAACATCCTGGGGGGTAATCTCATACTTCAATGATGTAATAATATCGGCTGAAAGCAGGGGACAATTTATTGAGAGACAGGGCGATATTGAGCAGATTCCAAGAAGCCAGATTCAAATTAAAAAGAAATAAGTGCCACTTAGCCGTTCCCAAGGAGTTCTTGGGTTTCCTGATAGATGCAACTGGCATCCAACCCACCCCCAGAAAATTGAAGGCAATATAGGAAGCCCCCACCCCACAAAACAAAACAGAACTGCAAGCCTTCCTGGGGTTACTCAACTTTTATAATGTTTTTTTACCACAGAAAGTGACCATTGCAGAACCACTCCATAGACTATTGGACAAAACAACCACCTGGGCCTGGGGACAATGTGAGGCCGACGCCTTCAAAAAGATTAAAAGCATCCTGACATTCAACAGTGTCCTCATACAATACAGCGAAATACTACCATTATTACTCACATGCGACACCTCCCCCTACGGAATAGGAGCAGTCTTCAGTCATCGACTACCCAATGGAACAGAAGCCCCCATCACATATTATTCAAAGACACTGTCCAAAATACAAAGAAATTATAGCCAAATCGATAAGGAAGCACTTGCTGCAGTCGCAGGAGTCAAGCGCTTCCACAAATACCTATATGGCAGGAAATTCGACCTTGTCACTGACCACAAGCTGCTACTGGGAATCCTTGCTGGTAACAAACCCGCACCAAACATGCTATCACCTAGGATGTTGAGATGGACAGTACTCCTGGCCGCATATAGCTACCGAATGATCCACAAGCCAGGAAAAGACATTGCCGACACCTTGAGCCATTGTCCCTTGCCAGACTTAGTAGAAGACTCAGCACCATCCACCACAATATTACTCATGGAAGAGATAATGCCCAGGTTGATGACGTCCAAAGAAATTGTGAGAAGCACCGCCTGCAACAAAATCATGGTGCAGATTTCAAACTGGGTGTGGAGGGGATGGCCAGAACCGATAAAAGGGAAAGAATATATACCATATAAAAACTGGCAGGCCAAGCTGTCAGTTTTAAGGGACTGCATACTGTGGGGAGACAGGGTAGTGATCCCCCCCCCCACTTCAGGACAGAATATTGACACTGCTGCATGAGGGCCACCTGGAAATAGTCAGGGTGAAAGCATGGCCAGTAGCTAGGTCTGGTAGCTACGCCAGGACTAGACTAAGACATAGAGACTTGGGTCATCACCTGCACACCCTGCCAATAAACCAGACTAGCTCCCCCAGCAGCAACCCCTAGAAAATGGGAAACACCCACAGTCCCATGGGCCAGGGTGCATGTCAATTTCGCAGGGCCCTGTTAGAGCCCTTTCTTATAGTTGTCAACACATACTCTACTTTATTTATTTATATTTGTTAATTGCTTACAAGATAATAGGTATAAGTAAAAACATAGTTATGAATACATGGATACATATAAGAAAAATTTTAAAAAATACAAAAGAAACGATAGGACAGGGGCGGCAGGCACATTGGTGCGCTTATGAACGCCGCCTACAGACCTCTTAGGAAAGGGTGAGGTCAATAGTAGACAGTCTAAGGTTAAAGTTTTTGGGGTATGGGGAAAAAACCCACAGAATCAGTGGTTCCAGACACTGACCACTCTGTTGCTGAAGTCGTATTTCCTGCAATCAAGTTTGGTGCGATTAACCTTGAGTTTGTATCTATTGTTTGCTCTTGTGTTGTTTTGGTTGAAGTTGAAGTATTCATTTACAGGTAGGACATTGCAATGTATGATTTTATATACCATAGTTAGACCGGATCAAAGACAACGTAGTTCTAGGTTTTCTAGGTCTAGAATTTCGAGTCTGGTGGCATAAGGTATTCTGCAATGAGTAGAGGAGTGGAGAACTTTTCTTGTGAAATATTTCTGGACTTTCTCAACTGTGTAAATATCAGATACGTAATGTGGGTTCCAGACTGATGAGCTGTATTTGAGTATTGGTCTAGCAAATGTTTTGTATGCTCTAGTTATAAGTGTAATATTATCAGAGAAAAAGCTACGTAAGATTAGATTAACAATTCTTAATGCCTTTTTGGCTATGTGGTTACAGTGGGCTCTAGCACTTAGGTCATCTGAGATGAGTACTCCAAGATCCTTGACAGAGTTTGGATCATCAACAAGGTCTTGACTATTCAGCTTGTATTTTGTTTTCTGATTATTTTTTTTTGCCAATATGTAGGACAGAGCATTTATTTTTTGAGATTTGAAATTGCCATTTGTTTGACCATTTTGATACATAGTCAAGGTCTTTTTGAAGGGTATCAGTATTGTCTGTGATGTTGAATAGCTTTACATCAGCGAAGAGAACGCAGTTGCTCTTGATATGATCACAGAGGTCATTTATGTAGAGTATGAAGAGAGTTGGTCCTAAAACACTGCCTTGGGGGACACCACTGTTGACAGGTACAGAATTTGATAGGACGGTCCCAATGTTGACCATTTGTTGTCTGTTTGACAGGAATGCTTCTATCCAGTTATGCAGGTGTCCAGAAATACCATAAGATTTTAGTTTTAGGAGTAGTTTGTTGTGTACCACTGAATCAAAGGCTTTACAGAAGTCTATGTAGATTGCGTCTGTTGCTTTGCCCTGATCGAGTTGTGTAGTCCATGGTTTTGCAGTATAAGAGTTGCAGATTACAGGATAGTTTTTTCTGAAACCAAATTGTTTATTAGGTTGTTTGTCCCTAAGTGGAGGATGATGGATTGGTTAATAATTGATTCCATGACTTTGCAGGTGACGCAGCATAAAGAGATTGGTCTGTAATTTTCAACTAGGCTGGGGTCTCCCTTTTTGAAGATGGGGATGACTGTGGCTTGTGACCATAGTTTTGGCAAGGAGCTGGTCCTGAAAGATTTTTCAAAGATTATGCTTAGAAGTTTAACTATGGCAGTGGGCAGCTTTTTAAAGAAGTAGGCACATATTCCATTCGGTCCAATAGATAGAGATGGTTTTGGATTGTGTTGAGCTTTTTCAACATTGTCTTCTGTAAAATCGATATGTGTTAGATCATAGTGGTTGTCTGTGGTTTGACTAGAAAATACTGGGCATTGCTGTTTACAAATACTGAGCCAAAGAATGTGTCAAAGATTTTGGCTTTAATAGTGTCATCATTGCAGTCTTTACCATTAGGTCCTTTCAGGGGTGGGATGGACCTTGAGTCTTTTAGTTTGTTGTTTACAAAATTGTAGAAAGCGTGGGTGGAATTGGTGCATAGGTTTTCTTCTTGTTTAATGTGATAATTGGTGCATTCAGTTTTTATCTGGTGGCATAAATTTTTCTATCGGCTTTTGAAGTTGGCAAGTGACCAGATTTGTTTTTCTGCCAAAGTGATTTCTTTTGGGATTGAAGCTTCCTTATTGTTTTGGGTAATTTGTTTTTTTCTGGTTTTGGGAGTTGTTAATGGTACATATAGTTTGATGACTCTTTTGACTTCAAGTAAAAATATGTTATAATGGTCTTCTACAATATTGCATCCAGAGAATAGAAATTGCCAATCAAGAGATGAGAGATCATTGTTTATAAGATCATAATTGCCTTTTTTGAAGTTATAATTGGGGATTCAGTCATTGTGATGATTTTTACATGGACATATATTGAGACAAAAGTCAATCATGTTGTGGTCACTGTTGGAAAAGGGTTCTTTAATTTGTATTCCATAAATTGAATTCAAACTGTTGCAGAAGATGAGATTGAGGCAGTTGTTAAGTCTAGTGTTGTTGGTTACTCATTGTTCTTGTCCTAGATTTGTTACTGCATTATAGAAAGTTGCATGTGTGGGCTCAGTTGTACATTCATTAAGGGTCCAGTTAATATGAGGTAGATTGAAGCCACCAAGAAAGATAAAAGTGTGTGGGCAGGATGCTGCCCATGTTAGTAGTGTATTTAGCTTGTTTGCATAGTAGTGTGTTTAGCTTGTTTGCATGTTCGATGTCATTATCAGGGGCTCTGTAACATAGTAAGAACTGAAATGTGATATTTCAGGACAGTTCACAGATGATGGTCTCAGGAAGATGGGTAATTTGGATGTTTTTTAGAGGTAAGGACATTTATAGAAGATAGCAACACCATCTCCTCTTCGGATTTCACAATCTGATCGATAAACACGATAGTCTCTTACTGTGGTAATGGAGTCAGGGAGAGATGCATTGAGCCATGTTTCACAGGCAAATATAATGTCGAATTTTGCCATATTTAGTAAGAGGAGAAATTCAGGTATTTTATTTACAAGGCTTCTTGCATTGAGTAGCTTGCATTTAAGGCCAGTTGTGGTTGGAATAGAGGTAGTTCGGGGTGTACATGCCTAGTTTTGAGTGATGTTGGATTAGATAAGGTGGGGTTGCATGTGGAGTTGTGGGTTGTGTGACTTTCTTTTGATGCAATCAGCTCTGTAGTCAATGTATAGGTCCATTTGCTCTATTGTCTAGACGGTTTTTGAGTTCTGCGTGGAGTTCATGGGAGCGGATTCTTTGCAGTATGGATAAGTCTGGTCTTGAGCAAAGTTTTTTGTGGTTGGGACTGGTTTGCAATGGCATTTATTGTATGAATGAATATACATTTGCTGGACTCATTTTTGCATACAACTCCACAAAATTTTGGGGCTACAGAGCCATCATTGTATTTGTACCCATGGCCATCTCTGGTTATTTCAATGATATCTTCAGGAGAGACGTTTATTGTATTTGAGTTGCTTATGATATCACAAACTTTGGTGATGTCATCTGATTTGTTGGTGTCTTCAAGACCAAATAAGATGGCATTTGGATGTTTCTGTGTCTCTGAAAAGTAAGGAGATATTATTTGTGGAATTATCTGAGGGGATAGTAATTGTTTGTGGCTGTGGTTTGGTGGTTATTTTTGGTTGTAGTTGTGATTGTAGTTGAGGTAATGGTTGTAGTTATTGCGGGATTTGATTTTGAGCTGATAGGTACTCATTTATCTGTGCTGTATTTTTTTTTTCAAGAGAAATTAGGCTTGCTTGTATAGTTGTTTCAAAATGTGTTGCTAAGCATTCTTCTGTTGAGTGAATGAGTGATTCTATGCTTTCAGCTCTGTCAGGTAGGGTACTCAGTTTGTTTAGCTTAGGAGAACATGATGGACATAGATAAAAGAATGTATCTGAATCTTTAACCATGTCATCTAGGCTTTTGTTTGCATTTAAGCAGGCAGGGTGAGTTAGATTATCGCCTAGGCGGCATTTGATGTAAATTTTGCTTTCACTGATGGTTTCAAGACATTTGAAACATGTGCAGGAGTCTGGGAGGTCATTGGTAGAGATATTTTTCTTTTGTTTTAGTTTAGAGTTTTTGGCTGGCATGGTCAATGGCAATAGTATAGTAATCAATTACAATAGTTAGTTAATGTGATAGGTAGACAGTTACTAAATGAATGTTGGTAATTAATAAATGTTAATTGATATGTTAGAGAACAAATCAAAAATAAGGTTGCTTATTACTAAAAATCAATCAATCAGTCAATTGGTTATTCAAATCACTCTAATCAAATAATTTTGCTAAGCAACAAACAGCCTAATTTATTACAGTAATTACAAAACACACTGGTCAATTAAATTCACTAAATCACTGATTTTACTAATCAGATATTCAGTAATTACACGCTATGCACTAAACACTCAATCACACTAAGCAATAAAAACAATAAATCAATTGATCATTTGATTAAAAAATAATTATTTTAAAGAAATTGATTTTTTTGAGATAATGAAAGTAATGAAGTAGCATTGAGAGTTGGTAACTAAAAATTTATTGCTTTGCTTTGTTTTGTTTAGCTCTTGCTGATATCTGACAATAGGTTTATAACCCTTGATAAACAGTCAAGAGGTCTCTTTTCCTGGGCTGTTTGAAAACAATCAATGAGCAAGGGTTTACACTCTCTTTTTTGCAGATTGAGTTTTTGAGATAGTAAAGATGAAAAGATGTTGAAGGGGGGGATCTTTGGCCCCTTCTTCAGCAAAGATAAACAAAACAATTCACTGGGAGGCAACAGGAAACTTTTTGTTTTGTTTTCCCTTTTTTTTTCTTTCTTTTTGTTTTGTTTTTACTCTAAGTGGTTGGAAGTGATATTAATGAAATCCACCTCATCGGAGGTGACCATAAGGACCCTCTGATGACTCTTCTCCACCCATGGGCTGCGGATGTTCTTGTCTCCAACAATGGACCACAGTCCACATCGCAGCTGTTCGAAGCATTCCTGGCCAGATTGGGGATCCGACATGCACTGTCAGCGCCCACTCATCTGGCGACAAATGGGCAAGTGGAGAGAATGTCCGAATGACCAAAGAGACACTCAAGAGAATGGGCTGGGGGGAATTGGTAGGAGAGGATTAACAAACTGCTGTTGGCCCAACACATCACCCCCCATGCAACAACACACCGCAGCCCTGCTGAACTGCTAATGAGTCGAAGACTACGATCCACACTTGACACACTCCACCCCAACTACAGCACAGAGACACCCCTTAATTCCACTGGGAGATGCAGACAATTCATCATAGGGAACCCGGTCTACACCCACAACTATACTGGGGGACCTACATGGATGCCAGCCAAGATAACTGGAATCACAAGGCCCTAATCATACAGGGTGGAAACCGAGGAGGGGAGACTATGGGTAAGGCAAATCGATCAGATCAGGAGCTGGGTACCAAACACAGACAACCAGCCAGGCACCCAACAAGCTCCCACAGAACAGCCCTCGACACAAACTCTACACCCTGAACTCAGAAGCAAAGTGGACCGCCTATTCTCAAACCCGGATGACATGTGGGAATACTTAGCTTGCGAAGAGGAAATCCTTCTGAAGCCTCAAGCTTTTCAGTCCCTGCCGCGCCCCACATGGGATTCGAGACTGTTCCATAGGTGGGGACTGGAGCAGTGGTGGACCTGTCAATTTGGGCTGCCGCTCCAGAAAAAGTGAGGTGCGTTGGTCCGGGCACACCTATCACAGCCCCGCTCATCTATGTGATTATGTACGGTAGGCAAAACCTGATTGGACAAACATTGACTAGGAGGGATGGGGTATTACGTATTACCTAATATGGCCAGAGAGTAGAGTCAGTTAACAGACTCCACTCATTGGCCCGGCCACTGGCGGGAAAAACAAATCCCCATCAGTGGCTGAAGGTTTGGACAGCGTCGGCTATAAAAGCTGGTGCCTGCCGCAGCCACACAGTTTGTTGTTACAATTCTCCAATAAAACAACCTTGCTTGTTTCTGCCGTGTCCTGCCTCTTACTTTCACGGACCCATCTAACAATAATAATATAAGGCATTGTATCATTTCTGATGATAATGTAATTACTGTGCATTTTACAAGTGAACCAAATAAAGAGAATCTAGGCTGTTCCTGAAATGAAACAGGAAGACTTTGGAGCTGGCAATGGTATTTACTAATGCAATTGCATGCTTCTCAGAATGCCTGGCTTCCTAGCACAATTGGTTAGAGGCAAAATCATGTTGCCATAGCACTAAGGGTAGGGTTACATATATTCTGAGAGGTACAGATTTATGGCACACTTGCCAAAAAATACAAATTCACTGCAGTCATGCTTTTAGGGAGAAGGAGGAAAAAAACTTGTATTTTGCTTATATGTTTAACATTTTGTTTAAAGGTCCTCATTATATTAACTATGATACAATAATCCATTCAGTCATGCAGATCAAACAAACAGATGCTGCTAGCAGAGCATATAATTCAAGTATTAGTAAACGAAAAAATGCAGGCATCTGCAGTATTCTCATTTTAATAATATGAAACAGCTATAGATACCAGAAGCATTATCACCATTCCAGCATGCTTGGGTTAAAGGAACTGAAGTTCAGTGCAAAACACTGCTTCTCATCCAAGACCCAATTCATTCAAATTTGCCAAATATAAGATTATATGGCTTACAATTGTCCCGAATTCTCTGGGACAGTCCCACAACTGATTAAATTACCCCACAGTGTGGGAACACTTTTCTTAGGACTCCCATACCGCAAGATTGTTCCTGTGGCTCCTTTGATAAGTGCCCTGTTCCTAAATTACATAGAAAAGCAACAGGCAGAGAACCAATAAGAACAAGAAAAAAAGGAAGGAGAAACAGAAAGGATAGAGAATGGAAATATGGGCCAGAGAAAGAGGGAGAGAAGAAAAACAACAAAGATGGGGAAAAGAGAGAAAGACAGCTGTTAATTATCTTAAATAAATGTACATTATTTAATAGCTTCCAAGACTTTCAATCTGTGTTTAGATGCAGCATGACAGTACATGTGTCATATGTGATAAGGGATGTAAGGAAGTGTTATTGTAGGAGGACATCCTTACAGAAAAAAGTATGAAATATTTTGGATACAGTAACAAAAAAAACAAGATGTAGGAACCAGACTGGAGAAAGCTGGAGTACAAGTCATAGTGCTATATCTGAATGAGAATTTTTTGAATACAAATTTCTGCCAAATCATTATTGAAATTTTGACCCCCTTACAATCATCTTAGGATGTATTGCTTGCTTGATGTATCATTTGAAAAAACATTTTCATAAGTCAGCTAGCATTCAGATTGTTTGGTATACTTGATATCTCCTTTATTTCAATATTTCCAATTTATAATTGGACTTTACTTCTTGAAGAGGTAAAGGTGAAATACATTTATGCTATTAGCAACAGTGTATTTGTGTGGAATTAATCTGTAATCTCAGTTGGGATACACAACAATGCATCATGAAAATATGTTTAAATCAGCATGTATAGCCTGTGATAAAGTCTCAGAAATATGTTGTTCCATGCTAAGTGTAAATGGTGCATGTTTGTGCATACATCTCCTACAAATTACAGAGCACGAAACATGACATCAAAATTCAAAATTAAGCAATTCAAATACATTTTCAACAAAAACTCAATTCATAAAAATGTCTTTTTACTTGACACTGGGATGAATGACTATTTTGCATAAACAATCCTTGAGAAGACAAAGGTCTATAAAGTATCCAGAATACAGAAAGCTATAACATGATAATTCTGGAACTAAATATCCACAAATTAGCTTTTACATTTGACTATAAAATGACTTTGTACCCTCGCAAGGGGCTAACTGCATTTAACACTTTTGCCTTGGATGCTAATAAAATTTTGAACTCTGGACAAAGACTTTGGTGTTTATGACCTGAGCAAAAAACAAACAATAGTGAAGAAATTTTCCAACAGCAATCATATCAAATTGAATAAATTCAATTTAATTAAATATTTACCCATGGTTTACTTTAACCATTGTTTCTTGAGCAAGCATACATGAGTTTGTCTCTGTTTGCATATACCAGGCTTGCTTTCTTTACCTTGCCTTGTCTGCCATGACCAACAATTATTGTGAAATGTTGTTTATCAGGTAGCAAAGAATCAAAAGAAACTGAAGAATAAATTGCTATACTTGAATGCATTAGCAATAAGGTCACCATTATTTTAGGCTGGAATGCAGATTTGGAGTTATGAGAGCATGAAATGAACACTCTTGGTAACTGTTTGCCACAGTGAGAATAGCCAATCACTGAACATTTATCAGAAGGAAAACACGTCTATTGTCTGATCACCTTTAGCTATATTATGCAAATGCCATAAAAAGTAGGCAACAGTAAACAAAAAAATTAAAAACATGAAAAAAGAAAAGAAAATATCACTAAATTTATTTTAAAATTAATCATGATTCTCTATAACTTTTGACACTTACAAAATATCCTTGCTTCTATCATGTTTAGTAGAAGAAAGCCAGTTGTTGTAGTGGCTGTGTTGGTGGACAGAAATCAGGCAATTGTGAGTTCTAGGTTTCCCTTAAGCCTAAAAGCCAATGTCTTTTTCAGCCCAACCCACTTAACAAGATTGTTGTTGTGGGGAAAATGGGAGATGGGAAATGGGAAATGGGAGATGGGAGCCTTGAGTTGACTAAAAATAAAGTGGGATAAAGAACTAGTAATAAATAAATGTCCATGTGTTGTTTATACTTCATACTTTTTCCTTTTGTTCTTTAAAACACTCACCTATCTTTTGTTGAGGATTTCTTCAACTCCACCCCACTATGATTTTCTCTCTTCTTTTTCCTCCCAATCCATTTACTCTTCCTCCACATGTTTCTTTTATAATTTGATCTCTATTTATTCTCCCTCACAAACCACAAGCCAATATACTTATTTTGACCAGTCACTCACTTTTTTATTCAAGCCACTATCATTCTACTCCTATTCTTCACTGTTTCACCATATCACTCCTTACTTAGTACATGGAATCATAGGGCTGGAAGAGACCTCAAAGATCCAACCCCCTGCTCAAGGAAGGAGACCTTATACTATTTTGATCATATGGTCCTCCAGTCTTTTTTTGAAAACCTCCATTAATGGAGCACCTACAACTCTGAGTAACAAGCTATTCCATTTAATTGTTTTGTCAAATGTTTCTCTTTCTTGGTTGGATCTCTCTTTGACAAGCTTCCACCAATTACTTCTTGCCTTGACCTCTAGTGTTTTGGAGAATTAAGTCAATCCCCTCTTAAACTATCCTAGTGTTTTTACGTTTCTCCTAAGAGATGCAATTTTCACTAAATTTCTATTTAACAAAGTAGGCACTTTTCCATGCATAACCATTTTCAGTTTTTTCAACAAACATCCTTTCTTTGTAACAGATCACATCCTATCTTTCTGGCAGCATTTGAAGATCTTAATTTTCTCCATTCAT
Organism: Laticauda colubrina; assembly: GCA_015471245.1. NCBI lineage: Eukaryota > Metazoa > Chordata > Lepidosauria > Squamata > Elapidae > Laticauda > Laticauda colubrina. Next base: position 60,367,171 of record BLBF01000018.1, on the reverse strand, counting down.
TTCCCCACGTTTAAGAAATTATCTACCAAAGTATGTAAATTCATATACTTGCTCTGTTTTTTCACCATTTATGCATGACTTGCAATTGTTCATTGCATTTTCATTGTCAAGCACAACTACCTTGATTTTTGATGCAAGTTTTCTGATCTGTACTCCTCATTGCATAATACAATCTGACATTCACTGAAAATAAATCAGGATCTCAACCAAAAAATGGCATTGTCTGCATAGCAAAAGACATGCATTTTAATAATTCCAAACAATATATGTGTAACATTATCACAAGTATTCCTTGTACATTTATCGATTAATATATGAAATAAGTAAGGAGACACATAGAGGTAATTCTCATTTAGCAACCACATTTTGGACTGGCAACTTAGTAAGTAAAGCGATTGCTAAATGAAACTGCTCTGCTTACAATCTTACTTCAGCTTTCATTTGCTTTAAAGATCTATTAAGGTTGCAAATGCAAGGATTGATTGTAAAGTTATTATTTTAATATTGTAACTGCAAGCAGTCTCTAAACCAGGTAGTTGCTAAAAAAGGATTGCCTTTATATCTTTGTCCTAGCTCTTACTCAACATTCAATCATCTGTGAAACAATTAGTCTCACAGTGGCTTCACTTCAATCATGTATTTATTTCATTCAGCAACAATAAACTCCACATACGTGTAAAATGTTCCACAGTCCAATATTTCCTTTATCATGTATATGCTCTAAAGCAAAAAATAAACATAAAATAAACTTTTCCCACACATTAATCACACATTATACATTTCCTGTGATTAATTGAAAAAAACCCTGATCTTTCTATTATGCTTGGATAACGCACTGCTGTACTTCCCAAAGTTTACTCATTATTGCCTTTTCTATCATTTCAATGAGAACATACAAAATACATTCACAGGAACATTTAACCTAATAATTCGAGCTAAATTTGTGTGGTATTCTTCACTATTGTTTTGTTTTGTTTTGTTTTGCAAGTGATCAGGCATAGATGCAGTCTTCACATACAGTTGAAAGGACAGCCATTTCATAATCAAATTGCATCTCTCTAATTTCATTGTCAACTCTTGTAGCCTTACCCCCTTTTCCCTAAATTCTCAGAGCATACAGATTTCCTTCTCACTGATTTTTATAAAATGTTAACATTTATAATATTCATTTCAAACATTGTTTGAAACAATCTTTGTTACCCTTGAAACATATATTTTTAAGAATAATAAATATTTGCTTTTTGAGGAGGAGTGATTGGTTTAAATTCAGGGACATGCCTGTGGCCAAATTTTTATCTCTGCCTTCCCTGTATCTGTCTTTCTAAAACAAGGAGGATTCCAGGTGGAGCAGAAAGCACAAGCAAACAGGTTGCTACAGAGGCAATGCTAGAATTTTGAGGCCCTTGAATTGTTAAAAGAGTAAATCAGAATAAATTCTGACAATCCTACAAAGTGTTAACTGTAACCCTCATGCTGAGGAAAAGATCTACAATATAGCATTGAAGGTTAAAAATAATAAACTTAACATTAGAAATGCCAACCATATACAGAGGAATTTTTTAAAATTAACATTTGTCATATTAGTACTCCTAAGGTACTCTATTGATGTCAAGCAAACAGATCAGCAACCTATTTCAGGGTCAATTAATTATAAAATGTATTCATACAGATATTTTGAAAACTGGAGGTTGCAATTTAGCGCTCTGAACATATTATCCTGAAATACTTGGGAAAAGGAAATGAACTATGATTCAGAGTATTGTGGAAGCATTAGTACAGATTTTCTGAAGACTATTCAGTGGTATATTGGTTAAGGTACCAAGACAGAAACTGAAAGACTGTGAATTCTAGATCTGCCTCAGGCATGCTGGATGACTTTGGGTCACTCACACTCACACTCAGTTCTAGGAAGCAGGCAATTGCAAACCACTTGTGAAATCTTGCCAAGAAGATTATGGGGACTAGTCCAGGCATTTGCTGAACACTGACTCAAATGTATTTCTTGAAGTGTGTGTCTTTTTCCCAAATGTACTTCTTGACTCGTTGCACCTAATAAAGCATTCCCCATAACATACCTTTCTTCTACTGAAACTTCCTTTAATTGTTGGTGTGGCTTTGTGCCTTCCATCTCTCGGATGCTCACTGCATAGATCTTCGTAGTGTAATCAATTGCTTTTTCTCGTGCAACATCACTGTCATAACCTTGGATACATGTGAAATAGATCATAATGCTTGTTTAAGAACTTCCCATTTTCCAGTGTGGAAATTATATGTGGATCACTTAAATATAGACTATGGTGTCAAGAGCCAGTGTTTTGACAGTTTTAAAATATTACATTTGCAGGAAAGAAAATTATTTCCTAAACAATTTGCTTTATAGATTTATTTTGTGTACATTATCTATATAAGTTAGTTCTGCATATATATCTTTCCCCCTTAATTTGCAATTAATTTGTTTCCATTATTTTATTTGCTTTTAAGATTCTTTTACTTTACATTTTCAGCATTAAGTAATATGTAAATGTTTTTAAAGAAAACAGAAAATTCATTACTTATGTGAGGCAATTGAAAAAATATTTAAATGTTTTGAAATAACCTGGGATATCCCCAAATATGGAGAAATTTGGTGGAAAATGATATGCTCTTTATAATAAGTTCTTCTATATTTCCCTTTGCCAACTCTGTGGTGCTGAGGTAGGCGATATTTCGTCTGCTGATATCACTAGAACCTCAGTTATGTTTTTTTGTACTTGACAGTTCTCTTGATCTCACTCATTTAAAAACATGTATTTCATAAAAAAAATTCAATGTGAAGTTGGCACATTTGAAAACATTGGCCTGTAACATAATACCTTTGAGCTGCACAAAGCTTTCCCTAAAATCTCAGAAAAGCATGCTAATCTACTTACAAATAAAATTATGCTTTTAGACTGCCATGCACATGATGTTTGCAGCAGCCATTTGCAAATAGGGCTATATCTACTACTAATCAATTACTATTAAATGTTTGCAGATGAGTATAATGTCGTTATATTCCTCATACTGTAAATGAGAAAACATAAGAAAAACAGGATTCTTTCATATATTGTATGAATCAGTTCAAATAGTATTAATGTAATTTTGCCTAAGGTACAAAAATGCTTATTCAGCTTAGTTATTCAGCAGGCCTCCTATATAGAATGATTTTTATAGACAAAAGCAAGGATCTTTACCTCCATCTTCTTCTGCATCAGTATCTGATTCTTCACTGTCAACTAGCTTGCTTTCCTGGGTTCCAACAAATTCTCGAGTCCAGATCATCAGGGCAGTGTCAGCACCACCCACTGTCAACAGCACAGAATCATTATGTAACCACCGGACATTGGTGACATGGGAACTATGACCCACATACTTCTTAAACTTGGCATGCTGACCCTGTAACACAGGCAAATCATACAGCTTTTTCCTGATATGGACCAGGCATTCTGTTTCTAAGAAATTTCAGAGGCTGCCAAAATCCAAGTAAGTATGAAGCTGAAATCCTTCAGGAGGAGTCTTCTCAACAGGCAGCAGCAGCTTGCAGCTGACCTGCTGGCTTCCTTACTATCTTTCTGAGAAAGGTGGCAGAGAATATTGCAAATGTGATCACATGATCACATAATGCACTTGTGTGAGCAGGTTGCCAAGCCTTCAGATTGTAATCACATGTCCACAGGATGGTGGTGGTGTGAAATTTTGTGACTGTCAAACATGCTTTAAAGGCAATTAAGCACCCTTTCTAAAGCTGTCAGTAATTTGAATCATCGTTAAACAAATGGTTGTAAACTGATTAATATATATAATGTTATAGGAATTCCTGCAAAAATCCAAATCAATTATTTGCCTTCTTTTTAGTCTCAGCCACCCACATCAGTTGAAGTTGGGCAGCATCAAACCAAATAAATAAATATATCCCAGACAGATTTTTTTGATACTCAAGGAGATCCTTTCACACATTTTTGACTACTAAATGAAGAAACAAACCCTTCACCCAGGTTCTCAATTCTTACTGAAAACATATTACCAGAATGTTTCTGGCCATTAAATTGCCTTTTCTTAAATTTTGTCTTGGTGTACATGTACACTGGTAGCTCTCCCTTACAGATACTTTAGATAAAAGCCATCAAGCTTAACTGATCAATCCCCCAAATGTATAAAATTCCTATTTTCTATTTTTCCTTGCTATACATAATTCTTCCTTTGGCACTATTGAAAAATATTTCAATTACCTTTACTGGGTATCTGAAGAGTTTTACGAACCCAAAGTCATCCCCTGTAGCTAAGAGAGTGCTATCTTTAGTAAGGGAAGCTGCATTGATAACAGTGACGTCACTATGCATTGGCCAAATTCCTTCACAAGTAGGACCAAGAACACATGTCCAGGTATCCCATTCAATCTTTTCAATCTGGAAGTAAACATTTTAAAAAATCCAACATTATAAACTGTAAGCACATTTTTATGGGACTATTTTTTTCAATGTCTTGTCAACTGCATAAGCAACTGATCTCCAGTTAACGGAGAATGGTCCAATATGATTTTTTAGATTCCCTGTTTTATAATATGATTGCCCACATATTTTGATAGTACATCAAATGTATATCTCCATGTACTAAGGAAATATTTATGGTTTTTTTTTCACAAGTTAGACAAGAGGAAAAATGGGTAGCAAAAGGGTGCCTACAAATATTCCTTCGTACTTGCCTGGTTCTCTTTATTACCAAAGTTAAAAAATAATAATTGGTATCGTAAAACCAAGTGTTGAACTTCAGTATGCTTTTTAAAATTTCTTTCTATAATAATTGGATTTCACATGCTTTGGATTTCACATGCATTTTACAAAATAGAAATTATGAATGTTACCCAATATTTAATCTGGAAGAGTGTCTAGTTTGTGGGGGTGGTCTTACCAGTTCTCTGGTAAGATAAGTGTAATAAGTGTTTTGTGATTGATCCCACTCAACATGTCATTTTTGTGAATTGACTCTTATCTATGATAGCTATTTAGTGAGAATTCCTATAGCATGCTTTCACTATTCAAATGCACTTACAATTCCAAAATGCTACCTGTGCCTTGAATGATAATTACAGATTATCATTCAAAAAAATCAGTACACCAAATACAAACTAGGCAGATATGACCTCATTGATGACCCTCACTCTGTCAAAGACCTAGGAGTACTCATATCTAAGCGCCAGAGCTCACTGTAACAGCATTGCCAAAAAGGCATTAAGAGTTGTAAATATAATCTTACGAAGCTTCTCCTTGGGAAATATTGAATTGCTAACTAGGGCATACACAACTTTTGCTAGACCAATACTTGAATACAGATCATCTGTTTGGAATCCGCACTGTATATCAGACATTAATACAATTGAACGAGTCCAGAAATATTTCACCAGAAGAGTACTACACTCCTCTGCTCGCAACAGAATATCCTATATCACCAGACTTGAAATTTTGGGCTTGGACAATATTGAACTTCGTCACCTACAGTTGGACTTAAGTGTAGTACACAAAATTATCTGTTACAATGTCCAACCAGTCAATGACTACTTCAGCTTCAACTGCAACAATACAAGAGCACACAACAGATACAAACCCAATGTTAACCTCTCCAAACTTGATTACAGAAAGTATGACTTCAGCAAAACTGTCAATGTCTGGAATGCACTACCTGACTCTATAGTTACATCCTCAAACCCCCACTCCTTTAACCTCAAACTATCCACTACTGACTTTACCCATTCCTAAGAGGTCTATAAGGGGCGTACATAAGTGCACCATCGTACCTCCCGTCCCTGTCCTAATTTTCCCATTTAATCATACCTATTTTCTGTCTATTTTTACTCATGTTTATACTAATATCTATTGTTTTGTAAGTGATTGACAAATCAAATAAATAAATAAATAAAATTATGCTTAGCAGGAAGAAAGTCATGTTGATATAAAATGAATGTGTTATGGTTAAAAAAGGAATAGTTCTTTAGCCCATCTCTACAAAACCTACACAGTATTTATGTACATATGAAACAGAGCTTTTAGAACATATATCAAGCAGAAAACCCACTGCACATTTGACCACTCTCTTTCTAACTGATAGTAGTGAAATAACATATAAAGAAATTTATTTCATTTTTTCTTACCTCCGTGGATCTTATTATATGTCTCTTTCCTCTTGGAGCTTCAAAAAAGATTTGTTCTCTGGCACCAGAATTGACTTGTAGTAGCTTCCCTTGAACATGAAGGAGTTTATAGAAATTAGACTCAACAGATTTTCTGACACAGAAGGTGAACTTTTACTTACTTCTGGCTACAAGCTATCTACTGAAGGCTTACAAAGACTGTCAGCAAGAGAGGAAAATGGTAACACCAAATGTAATATTTTTAGAATAATGGACAATGCTTATTGTTTCATTCTACTTTTTAAAATAAAAACTGGAGGCAGAAAGAGTACTGCAAATTTATAGCAGAAGTTATATGCCTATAATGCCTGCCTGCCTACCTACTTATTTGTTTATTATTTAATTTCTATAGACTTCCATCTCAGTAAATGACTGTGATAACTGCTGTTCTGTTGAGACCTAAAGAATCTGCACTCCATATTTTCAGAGCAGTTTTGCATTTTCAAGATTTTCCTTATTAATAGGGATAAAATAATTGTTCATGTACCATACAGTTGGAAAATCATTTAAAAAAGAAATTATAAGCCTGATAAACACAGGGTATTAAAAAGTTGATTAATACAGTATTAACTGGTAAAGCCAAGCCTATTTCATAGTTTTGGAAAATAACGAATACATTCTATCTTATATTATTTTAATAAATGCTCAAGCATTGTTTTACTAATTATAGTCTGTTATAGACAATCTAATTATTATTATTAAACTGTTTAGACTGTCATAGACAGTCTAATTATAGAAAATCCATAGAACTCTATCCTGATTATTATAAGCTGAAATATAGATGAACATTTTTACAATTTTAGACTTTAAAATTGTCATTGAACTACTCTTTTCTATTTCCCATCACAAATCAAGGAAAATTCACAATCTTCTACCATATTTCGAAGCCTTATAAGAGCTCTTCAAAGAGACCTGTGATAAATAAAAGGTTTTGTTTTGTTGTGTTTTACCTCTTGAATCCCAGTCTATGTGTGTGACATAGCTAGATGCTCCTTTGCAGATTCCAACTCTTTTGCTGGTAAGTACATTGTAAATATCTACAAAGTTATCATGGGAAGCCACTGCCAGGTATTTTCCTGAATCTGAAAAGTATATTTAAATAAATCCAGACATTTGCATTGAATACATTAAAACATGTCTATGGAACTGAGATCAGTTATTATGGAAAAAGCAGCAAGCAGATGGAGAGGCTCCAATAGATCAGTTTAGTGAAATGGTACAATCAGGGACACCCACATCTCTTGCTCTAGAGACTAAGTTATAAGATTCATTGCTGCTATTGTGCCTTCCTTATAACATTATATTATATTATAATATTATAACAGCTTATAGTCTACATAGTAAAGAAAGCAATGAGAATTTTTTACTCTTCAAGTTTTATTATATCTCTCAGTTTCGCTCAGGTCTGCCAATATTTATTTACTTATGAGGCTGATATGGGCATTCATCTCATGTGACATAACTCTGGGCTGTTCATAGCAGTGCTGATGAGAACCTACAAAGTAATAAAAATTGTTCTGTATAACTTGGAAGGTTCCAAGTAGTCAATTCTGATTGGCCAAAAAGGCCAGTAGTGGATTGGTTCATTAGGAACCAATCCAAGAAGCCGCTCAAAGGAGGCAAGATTAAATTAATGTCATTGGCTACAAGCTAGCAGGCAGGCCTCTATATAAAGGGCTGCTGCGGCTTGAGCCAATGTTCCGTTACTGTTGCTGTTAACCGAATAAAGAGTTGTTCATTGGAACCCGGTCTCACGCGCTTCTTTTCCAGACGGAACAAAAATCAACATCCAAAAGAAACTACTTCTACTGCCCCAAAACAACCTTTCCTGATACATAAAAAGAATCACAATCACTGGGCTGTAACCCTATCCCCAAACCTGGGGAGAGCCAGCTTTCTAAGGTCTTCTGGAAAGTAAAAAGAGTGGGGACCTGTCAGATCTCAGGTGGATGGTCTTTATGGATAGGGGCTGGTGCAGAAAAAATGAATTCTTTTTTCTATATACGGTGATGTTACAATAGAAATGTTGTGATAAAAATCAGTGATGTTGTAGAAAGAACCTCATTTGAAGAATGAGTTATGTTACTGGGGTATAGAAAGTGGACTTGGTTTATGGTGCTGAATTACAATTCCCAGCATCCTTCAGCCTCAGCTTTGCTGGGGTGACAAAAGATGATGTTTAACAACATCTGGAGGTCCATAAATTGTCTGAAAATAATTTAAGAAATGGAAGCTGCAGCAGGTCTTGTTCTTTCTTTTTCTCATTTAAGAGCTCATTTTATTTTTTAAAAAGTGTTTTAGGCATATCGAAGATGAATACTTGATACTTTTTAAATGTTCGGGCCAAGGAGAGCAGTTTTAAGTACATAATGATTTTAACATACCTGTTTTGCCACACTACCATGAAAGTTTGTTACATTACATTGCTACCAAATTTTAGTATGATAATCTATGGATCCTTTGGGACTATAGAATAGGAGTTGATTACCCTTGTGATAATGGACTAAGAGATGGATGTTTAAGCTTGCTTAGTTTCTCCGTATCGTGAAATATGTCTTATCATAGATTGACATAGCTTTTAAAAAGCAAATTTAACCTGACATAAAAACATATATAGTATATGTGATATATTAATGTTTATAAATATTCATTGCCTCTTCAACATTTTTATTTTAAAGGATTTTAAAATAATAATAAAAAAGTTCACTTTGACCTCGAGAAAATTTGATGTCAGAGATCATTTCTTTTCTGTGATGGAAAGAAAGCATATCTTCCAAAGTATCAGCATTCACAACCAGAAAGCTTCCATCATTCAATCCAACTGCCAAGGCTTTCCCATCAGGGGAGAAGGCACAGCAGCGTCCACCTAAAAAAGTTCAGAGAAAGTCTGTACCTAAATCTTACAGACCAAGGAATGAAATTTTGGGGCAACAAAGAGCTCTTCAATCCCACCCAACACAAATGGTGATGGTGTTGGAGACATAGCCAAGTTCCCATGCTAAAGAGAAGGGGGACATTTTAAAAAAATATAATTGTTATTAAGAATTTTAACTACAATGGTAAAAACTAATACAAATTAAATTAGAGAAAGAGACAAAATAAAACAAGATTAAAAAATGCAGGGGGAAAAAGAAAAAGAAGAAAAATGTAAAAAAAATGATTTCCAAAGTTCACTACAAGTATAAAAAAAGTAGCAACTTTTCACCCTCTGTAAAGTTAAACAGATATTTCTTCATCCCATATCCCATTTCTTACTTATAAGCAAACCCATAAAAGATCAACTTTTCAATCCTGGTGTCAATTGGTTCTGCGAGGGGCAATGAGTATAAAAAATGATGTGCACCAAACAAATGTTTCCCATAAGAAAAAATCACAAGGCCCCCAACAAGCCAATCGCTTGTGCGTTGAGTACCAAACAAACCATGAGTACTGGAAGAAAATTTTTGTGTCAAAATGTGTGGAGAACCAAATTCAATGAGTTTCAAAGCAGTTGAGTACCAAGGTATCACTGTAGTATCTAGTAGCTATACTGAAGATCAAACAGTGCTCAAAATGTAATATTCTAGTTTTTTGATTATTTCTCTTAATTTGGACTGTCTCCCTTAATTTGGATAAAGACTGACATTTTATAAGGAAAAATAGTAATTGATGATGTAATTCAGACTTCTTAAATCTGTTGGTTTTAAATATTGCAAATATCACAATTCCTATCTTCCCAATCATAAGCGATGGTCATTCATGCTGAGTAGGAGAGGAATTGTACTTGAATACAGTGTTCAATGAGTAATTAACAATCCAGATGTATGATAGGAACATATGTCCATCTTCACATTTTGAAATGGTTTACCCCCCACACCCTGGGTGTATCATAATTCATATTTTCCAATGAGACACATTCATAGCCAAGAGTCATCAATCATGTTCTCCAATAGAATTGTGCGCAGCAGAAACTTCAGTCACCTGGATACTATCTTTGAAAAATATTTATGGAATGCACTTTGATTTCCAAGCTGCCGCACTGCTCTTTCAAACCCCTTTCCCCCCTTCCTTTCTGTTGGCAACTCTAAAAAAAAAATAGAAATATTTTAAGAGTTGACAAGATGTTTAATAACAATGGGTTTATTACTGGTTTCAAGTAAAATCCTTCTTATTGTGATTCATACAAATTCCAGACGTTTGCACAAATTTGAACTATTAAGCTACATATAACTTTCCAGGCATGTACAAGAATACAAATCTACACAATAAAATCAAGAGTTCAGCTAAATTTCTGGTGGACAACTAAACATACAGACAGTCATGTTTGGCTTAACTGATCAAAGATTATGTGTACCTGATATAAAAAAATTCCTCATAAACAAGATACTAAAATATATAAAATTAACTGTTACCTTTTTTAAGTTTTCGCACTGCCAGCATACGATGTTGGGAGGAAAGCTCCCAGATCCTTAGAGTTTTATCATCACTCACTGTTGCACAGATAGGCAAGAGGGGATGTGCTGCTAGACCCCAGACTTCTCCTTCCATATGGCCCTGTTTATAAATAGGGAGAATATGCCTTCAAGAAGCAAATACTATGCAACTGTTTCTAATTCTAAGCTGAGACTGATTTCTGAACAACATTTTGTTCCTCTTAAAAATTCATAAATCTACAATGTGGTATCCACTGCTCCTATATATATTTATATCAGTGTTTGTACATTCTTTAAGGGTATAATAATTCATACAGCTATTTTTTTTTATATTTAAGCACTGGTTCTGATTTTCCTCTGCATTCTTAACACAGCAATTAATTAGTCCAGACAAGCACACTTATTAAACTAGTTGCAACTTGTAGTGTGTATTCCTTAAGAAGCATAAACCCGATGAACTTCACAACTTACAAGCTTGGAAACCTTTTTGTCAATATATGGGGACAACATCCAATCCAATAACATCCTGAATAGCTTGTTTATTAAATTAATTAAATTGCAAAAAAGTACATAGGGCTACAGTGAAATAAAATAGGAAATAGATTAAATTAAGAGCAAATGTAGAAATGCTGGTTATGCTCTTTAACATAGCTTTTGATACACAAAACAAGCAATTATACCTGCACAAGTAGAGTCATGGGACCAGTTTTATCAATCTCAAGAATCTCTCCATTTTTTGTTCCCACCAGTATATGTCCATGTCCTAAAGTGATGGCACGGATTGATGGATTATCCTCCAGCAGCAATCCTGAAAGAAACAAAAATAAATAAACCTACTTTCATTTAATTTTCTTAATTTTAATAGAGCTTCTCAATTGCTAGATTTTATCTTGATTTAGATTATCTCTTGTTAAACCAAGGGTGGGATTCAATTTTTTTTAACAACCAGTTCTGTGGGTGTGGCTTAGTTGGTGGGCATAGCTTGCTGGTCATGTGACTGGGTAGGCGTGGCCAAATTGACATCACTCACATCAAGGGGTGCTTCTCCTCGCCTGGTCTCTCATGACAGTGGGGATGCTGCAATGGTCACAAGTGTGAAAAATGGTCATAAGTCACTTTTTTCAGTGCCATTGTAACTTTGAAGGATGACCAGTTTTAGACCAAAACTCAAAAAGGGTATGTAAAGTCATGTGTAAATGATAGCTAGCCAAGAAGCCTTTCTGAATGTCACTCATCTTGGTTCCTTGTCATGAAAAGCTTCTTTCTGGCAGCTCTGCTTCATTATTCAATTATTTCTTCAAAGTGCTAACTCCAACAGTGGAGTATTTCCTCCCAATAGCAGTGTAAAAAGCTTAAAACAACCCCTCCCCTTTAAGAAAGTACCAGCAAAGAAAAAAAAAACCTCCTTTGGAGGCAGTAAGTCTAGGCATACTGTCAAGAATGTAAGAAGGGTAGAAAAAAACAAAAGGAGATTTCTTCCAACAACCGGTTCTCTGAACTGCTTAGAAAGTTAACAACCGGTTCTAGGGAATAGCTGCGAACCTGTAGAATCTCACCTGTGTTAAACATTTTAAAACGATTCATATAGTAACATAAGACTTGGGCTACATATACATACTATTACTGTGTATTGTATGTATTGAGGAATGTCTTCTGAATGTTCAAAAACTTCAGATAGCACAAAATATGGCAGCTGGCCTATCACAAATAGGCATTGTGATCATATTATGTTAGCATTACTTCTTACTGATTCTCCTTAGCTCTGGGCTTAGTTCTAAGTCTTGTATTAATTTGTAAAATCTAAAGTATCTGCAGAAATACTCTTCATACATTTCTATTTCTACATTTCTATTACAGATAAAGCACAAAATTTTTTTACAGAACCACTTCTCTCCGAGAGTACATTCAACAGGATGGATGTGCTCCAGGTTCCTTTCCTTAAATGTTGTCTTCTAGCAAGACCTAAGTAGTGTCCCTTTTCGGTAATGGTCTCTGCTCTTTGAAACACCCTTCCTCCTGAGTTCTGGCAGGCCCCTAACTTGCTAAACTTCTAAAAAGCCTTGAAGACCTGATTTTTCCCACAAGCATTGGAGTAGTTTGTGGCTGGAGGTCAGAAAAGTTGTTTGTTGGATGCAAGTGATATGTTGCTTGGGGGGATGGGGTGGGGGAGGGGCAACCAGGAATTTTTATTCTTGTTTCCATGTTTTCAATGGTTTCTATTAGCTGTTTAAATAAAATAGATCAATACATTTAAAAAGCAATTATTGCACTTAAAGTCTAGGTGTTCTTAGTGGTAGCTAAGTGAAGTTTGTATCCAATGAACACAATAGGCTTCCCCTTATTTATCGCCACAATAATTTATGGATTTAAGTTGATCAGAAAGACATTGCCAGACCCAAAGCCATCACATAGCACCATGGTCAAATGGGACTGGTGTTTCTGTCTCTTTCAGGTGTTCATACAATGTGGAACTACACTACTTTTTTTTCCAGGTACATTAATGTCTAAAATTTAAGTTTGAGCATAAATTATCAGTAATATATTAAACCGAAGGCCTTAATATATTATGCAGCAATGAATTTCCATCTGATAGCATGAATTTCTTTGACTGCATTGTTGCAAATTTTCACGACAAGTTATCCCCATGAAAGTTTACATAAAATGAATATATTGCATACTTACATAAATACTCATTATGCTACTGACTGTCATGATCAATATGAAAAGAGTGGAAAAAGGTAAGAAATAGTAAGCCACAATATTAAAGGCATAAGAAAGAAAAGAGAAAAAGAAATATGGCTAAATCTAATTTATACCAATATCTTTCACTGTATTTCCTCATATGTTTCTAACATACAAATCATTTTTGTTTCTACAATGTTCACAACATGGTTTGAAAACTGGTTTTTTTTTCTTCAACTTTTTAATACTCTTTTTTTGGAGAGTGGGTGCGGAATCTCATTAACTCCATCTAATTCTATGAGTTTTTGGTCCTTCTCTTTCTATTTATTTTTCATATACTTGTTTTGTTATAAACAGGACAAATATATTAGTCACCACTATATTATAGAATGTTCATATCCCAAAACAATGAATCTTATATTTTAAAAAAGTATGATAATTACTAATCAAATTATTTTTTAAAAATGGTATGGTCTACTGCCTTAGTAAAAAAATTAACATGTAAATGAAAATCAACTGAAGAAAATGAATGAGAAAATGATTGTGTATGACATGATTTTATATGTTTTCATCCAGTCTCCCTCCTCTCCATTTGCAACTACAGAGGATTCTGGGGGAATTGATTATCTGGACCCTTTTTAGTCAGGTTTCAGGCCTGGATGTAGAACCAAACTGCTTTGGTTGCACTTGTAGATAATCTCTGGCAGGAGTAGGATGGAAGTGGTGCATCCATTCTTGGTTTTCTTGACCTCTCAGCAGATTTCGATACCATTGACCATGGTCTCCTTTTGGGCCTATTTAGGGAGATAGGGATGGGTGGCACAGTTTGGTACAGATTCACCTCTTTTCCATAAGAAAGGTTCTAATTGATATTAATAAGGAGTGAGAGGTCCTGCTCATAGCCCCTGCTGTGTGTGGTGCCATAGGGTTCAGTGTTCTTTCCTCTCCTTTTTAACATCTACATGTCACTATGGATGAGGTATCACCAGTATGCTTATGATACACAGTTATATACTATATTTCCATCCCGATTGAAGTGAGTGATGCAGTAGATGTTCTTTCTTGGTATCTGGAGGCTGTGGGACATGTATAGGGAAGAACAAACTTCAACTGAACCTTGGTAAAATGGAGTGGCTGTGGGTAGACCTCTCTGTATACAAGAGTTTATCATCTTTGACCTTGGATGGGAATGCACTACCCCAGAAAGACCAAGTTCATTGGGGATCCTCTTGGACTCATGGCTCCTATTCAAAGAACAAGTGGCAGCCATAGCTATGTGAAATGTTACTGTTTGTATAATTATTATATAAATGTAACAATATAGAAGGACATAAAAATAAACAATTGCTTTGAGATTTGATCCATATTCGTTTTTTCAATAAACCATCTCAGCATACTTATTTTGACCTGGTAGCTCACTTTTGTATTACATTCAGGTTCAATACTCATTCATTCTTCATCCTGTCTCTTTTTGTTTTCTTATTTGCATTTCTTAAATATCTCATTCTGTGTTTGACTTATTTTATGTTGACATATCTAATCCAAACATTATATAAGGAGACAAAAACATATTTTATTCAGAGCAATTTTTATACTTTAAACATCTATTCTTCACATCAAACCAACTTGTACTCACTATCTTCCTACCAATGATTATGTTTTAAATTTCCTCAATCATTTCCCCATGTTTAATAAGCCTTTACATTATTAAGTAAACAGTTAAATACATTAATTCACCTAGCAATTGTAACTTGCAATTGTTTATTCTATTTTCTATGTCAGGCAAAACAATCTTTATCTTTGATACTTCAATTTTCAGATCCATATTTCTCATTACATCATCAATCTAATATTTTTAAACATTTGTATTGTTTTATCACCAAAGATAAAATACAAAAAAAAGGAAAGGAAAAAAAAAGAAAAAAAATTGTCTTGCAAATAAATATTCAACACTAACAGCAAGAAAATCCATCAATCTAACATTCTTTGCAAATCATGAGAACTATTTAGGTTCTCATCTAACAATATGGAAATCATGAAAACTAATTCCTACAAATTGATATCTGTAAGAAACACACTTCTAATGTCACTGCAAACATTCCTTACACCTTTATATGTACAGTAACTACATTAAACATCACATAAACATGTCTTGGTCCCTACTCAGTTTTGACTCATTTGCTAAGCATTGCACTGATTCTCACTCATGCTTTAGTTCAATTATATATCACTGGTATCATATATACATACACAATATTCCACAATTCAACCCTAACTCACTATCTTGTATACAGATATCCCTCCATGTATGACCATAACTGAGCCCAAAATTTCTTTTGTAAAGTGAGTTTTGCCCTATTTTACAACTCTTCTTGCCACCGTTGTTAAGTGAATCATTGCAGTTGATATGTTAGTAACCCAGTTGATAAATGAATCTGGCTTTCCCATTGACTTTGCTTGTCAGAAGATGGCAAAAGGTGATCATATGATCCCGGGACACCTCAATGGTCATATATATGAACCAGTTGCCAAGCATCTGAATTTTTTCCATATGCTCATGGGAATGCTGTAGAGGTCGTAACTGAAAAATTCACATTTTTCAATGCCATTGTAAATTTGAACAGTCACTAAATGAACTGTTGTAAGTCGAGAACTACCTGTATTCTATAAATCAATAGATACATCGTAAATTTTCTTTCTCACATTCATATGTATCTTAATGGCCTGTTGAGGATCAAAAATCTGGTCATTAGACAAGCTAAAACTCTACTGCACTTCTCAAATTTTGGTCCTTATAACCTCTTGTATCCTTTCAATCAGAATTCTGCCTAACACTGTTCCAGACAAATAAGAATAGATTGTTTCAAGAATAAATGAATTCTTAGTAAACATTAATTGAACAAAAAATGAAAGACCATTGTAAAAAGAAGTATGTTCCATTTTTTTTTAATTTTATAGTGAGAATGAATGAGGACTGAATTGCAAAACAAATATATGAAGAATGAATGGTTCAAGAGGAAGAGGAAGGCCAAGAAAGTTGCTGGAAGAAGCTGATGAGGTTCTCATAATGTGTAAAGAAAATAATGCAATATATGTATATAGAGGAAGCAGATATAATTTACAAGAATAGAAAGGTAAGGAGAGGTATAATAGTGTTGCTATAAATTAGATTTAATTAGATTTCTTTTCTCTCACCTCCTGCCTTTGATTCTTTGTTACTTCTTGCTCTTTATTTTTATGATGCTACTTATGCCAAAAAACTATAGCATAATTTTCATGAACGTCATACCTTTCAGTCTTCATATAATTAGGTGATTATTCATAATGGCTGTAGCATAAATTATTGGTAATCACTCCCAAACTTAAGCAAATCAGCCATCTGCCGTAATCTCTGAGATTCACTTTTTAGAACAATGCAGAACTGGTGGCTTACAGATTTACTAGGATTTTGCAATGTCTCTTCATATGTTTTATTATAAGCAGTCTTTATTACTGCCTATTGTAACTTAGATTAGTTATACCTTTAGACCCAGGAGAGAGTGCTGCTCTTTTGATTGCATATGTCTTCAAGCATCTCTCAAATGTATCATCCCAAAGTGCCACAACACCATCCTTCCCACCTGTCACAAAGCCCTGTAGAGAAACAGATTTATAGATCTGCTTAATACACTGACAATATAAAGTTAGGTGATAAAAATTAATGTCACCAAATTGCAAAATGAAATACATTCACTCATATGCTTCTGCAAATCTTGTCTCCCCTAGCTTGCTGATGTTTTCCTCTTATCTATGAATGATGCTCTTTTGGCTATGCTACTCAATCTGAACATCAAATATTGAAAGAATGGTTGCAAAAATAAACCCTAAATACACTGTATCTATTTTCACGTTCAAAGGAGCATTTATTTAGTTCCAAATGCGACAACTAAGTATCCCATCCGTTCTCAAATTGTTTACTGGAAATAGGAATGAGAAATTTACTGTACTTATCTAGTTCAAATACTATTCTAGGGAATTTAAGCCAACATTTACCCAAATGATGTATGCATACTTAAGCTTGGTGGCACTTCGGTTTTATAGGTAAAACCGAAGAATTTGCAATTCTTTAAACCAAATATTTTGTTT
The DNA here is from genome assembly GCA_015471245.1 of Laticauda colubrina. Classification (NCBI taxonomy): domain Eukaryota; kingdom Metazoa; phylum Chordata; class Lepidosauria; order Squamata; family Elapidae; genus Laticauda; species Laticauda colubrina. The sequence continues at coordinate 60,349,750 of BLBF01000018.1, read as the reverse complement.
CCTAAGCTAACACCACAGTGACTGGAAATAGCTGCACAATCCCGTGAAAAGATGCAGCTGCTTTAATTGCATGACAAGATAATTTTTACCTTATCTAAAGCATGCATAGCAAATACAGGTCCATCATGAGCTTTTACTGTCTTAACCAACAAAACATCTTTCCAGATGTAAATATCTCCAGTTGCAGATCCAGAGAAAAGGAGATCTTCTATCCGTCCATAGGAAATACTCATCATGGTTTCCTGCTTCCCAATATTTCCAAACATGCCACTTTTTGAGGTAAAACCACCACCTGAATAGTAATGATAGACCAATAAGAATTATCATAAATGATTGCATACATTTCAATTATTTATTACAAAAAACCAATAGGGGTGGAAAAAGGTACGTTCGGGGTGAAGACAAAGAAAGAAAATCCTAGTTTTTCTTGAATTGTGTATCTTGAAAGAAACAATGTTACAAGTTGGTAGGCAGAATAGGAAGGAAACAGCCAAGTATAATTATACTATCCATTACATATTGGGTAACTTTTTGCTAAGGGGGAGACATTATTATTTTTTACAATGTTTTTTTATTTCTGAGCTGCAAAGGGTATGACAATAATATGACCGCATCTTCAAAATGAAGAATGATTTATGGTTTCAGGCAACTGGGTTTTTCCAAAGACAAAACAAATTATGTAACAGAATAAATCTTGTTACAATGCTCTTATTTTTTGGAGGGAAAAAAATCTAATAGTTGTACCACAGGCTGCCAAAATCTGATATCATGATTCCAAGGCATTTTAGAATCCATCTAAAATGGGACAGGTAGATGTCCAGAGTCCTTTCACCTAGTGCTAACTGCAGAGCCTAACTTTATTTTGTTTGTTTGTATCCTGATTTTATGATTTTTACATATAACTCAAAGCGATGAATATATTCAACACAATTTCCTCCTTTTGTTTTCCCCGCAACAACCTTGTGAGGTAGGTTGGGCTGACAGAGATTTACATCTGAAGTCACCTAGTTCTCCTTTATAGCTAAATAACCGGGCTTGAACTCATGGTCTCTTTCAAGCCTGGTGTCTTGACCATTAGATGAAATTATCTATCTTTCTATCTGCCTATTAAATTATAATTTAAATTATATCATATCATCATCATCATCATCATCATCATCATCAAATGTATTTGCCGCCCATTTCATTTCAAAGCAATTCTGGATGGATTTCCTAATCCTAACCCTAATCCTAATCTAACTTTATTATTGGATTGCCAGCATCCAGTACTACAATAGGAATAGAACCAAGGGCTACTAAAACTTTTCTTCCACTAATTTTTCCATTTCTCCCTTTTTTTTTCTTTTTTCTTTTGCTCCTGGGAGATTTAAGTCCTCACCATAACTCAAGACATCAACAAGACATTTAGCTCTATATCAAGCATGTACGTCCTCAAGCAAGAATGGTAACAAACAAAATAGACATAGGAAAATTTTGCTGTGTCTGTAATGAGAAACTAAATTATCTGAATCAACTTTTATCAATGAAGACATAAGATAAATTTTACTACCGGTTTGTTGCCAAAATTTGATGTGCTTTATTCCAACAGTCACCAGTTTATCAGCATGATGAGGGTTGCACTTTACTACGAAGAGCTTATCTCTGTGACCCCTTTAAATAAAGAAAGAATAAATGAATAGATTTTTGTACTATTATGACAGTAACATCCTATTTTTTAAAAGAAGATGTGGCACTTTAACAGTAGTGAGTATGTCTTACAACACTATTGCTAGATAAAATAGAGGAGACATTTAGCATGCATTTTCACCAGTATTTTATGAATGATTTTAAGAAAGAAGGATTTTAAAACTCCAAATTAAAAACTATTTTGACAATTGTGGGGGTTAAAAAGTTCAAATGGTTCTAGCACTATTAGAACTTTTTACAAACAATAGAATTAATAGAGATTTCCTTTAATATGATCAATATAGGTGGTTCTTGAATTACAACCACAAATTGACCCAAAATTTATGTTGCTAAGTGAAAGATTTGTTAAGTGAGTTTGCCCCATTTTATGACTTTTCTTGCCACCATTGTTAAGTGAATCATTACATTTGTTAATGAGGTTGCTGTGAATCTGAATTCCCCATTGACTTTGCTTGTCCGAAGGTCGCAAAAGTGGATCACATGACCCCAGGACCCTGCAACCGTCATAAATATGAACCAGTTGCTAAGCATCTGCATTTTGATCCTATGACCATGGAGATGCTGACCATGGAGGTCCTAAGTGTGAAAAACGATCATGAGTCACTTTTTTCAGTGCTGTTGTAACTTTGAACTGTTGTAAGTTGAGGACTACCTGTAAGTGACATTGTAGTCATTCTTGTTGAATCCAGTTTATACTATAAGATTCTCATACAAACAAATCAGTTTTATTTTAACTGTAGCTTCTCACTTCCAAAATAGTTGACTTAGTAAATAGTAGATCTTTGAAGGCATCATTCCTTAGTTAAATCTACCCAGTATTGTTATTTTATTGAAAAGGTACCTGGTCACAAACTGATGTATTAGTAGAGATATGATTCAGTGAAGGACTGCTCAATTGCAATTCATGATCTGATATCCAATTAATTTTAACAAAATCTTAATTTGCATGTTGAACAGGAATTAGGAAACTAATTAGGGACTGTTTCATTAAAATTATTTTGAATAATTTATTGCTTATTTGGGAAGAGATCCAATTACATAACTCACTACATAAACTCAATTAAATATTTATAAGATTGTATTGAATATATCTTTGATTATATTACAATGGACTGATTTTATCATACATAGTATTGTAGAGTTTATATTTATGTAACATGTGATTTTGTAATTTGATTAAAAATTGTTAATATGCTCATTGAATGCAATTATTAGCCAACTATTTTGGTGGTGAGAAGCTGTAACAGCTAGAGCATGAAATGTCTCTGGCTGATATACATTAGAGAAATATAGATTCCCAAATAAGTAAAAAAGTGGGGAATCTAATTTTATATAGCATACCAACATCAGAAATCCACTAATAAATAACTTGTAAGGGACAGATATACAGTTCTATTTGAATAAGGTCAAGACATATTTTCAGAAATGGGACATAGGTCACGTCTAACGTGATAATAAAGTTTGCAGATGATACCACCATACTGGGTCTTATTATAGGAGGAGATGAATTATCATACAGGGAAGAAGTTCAGAAGTTATCCATATAGTGCCTCAGCAGAGTGAGGAAAATCCTCAGGGATAATTCACATCCTAGTCAGTACTTCTTTTCTCTCCTATCTACCATTGGGCTGTAGATATAGAAGCATAGCCCGCTGAACAAATAGGTTGAAAAATGGCTTTTATCCATGGGCTGTCAGACTTCTGAATGCAACATAACATCATAATTAGGTTTAAAATGATGGACTTGCAGGGCCAGCGCAACATGCAACATGTTCATACCAGTGTAATATAATATGTTACATACATATTATGGGAATATGTGTTAGTTATTACTTATTTGGGTTTAGGGATTCTATTTCTTTCATTTATTGAGTTATTGAGATGTATTTTGTGTTTGGGGGGTGGCTGCACCAAGGGGAGCTCATTTCAATTTCATTGTACACATATTGTGCATTGACAATAAATGTTTAATTTGATTCTTTAAGAGAGCTAAGTTTGTATCACTTTTAATTCATCAGGCAACAAATAAGAAACCATTAAAAATTAAGCAATCTGAGATGAAAGATAGCCTCCTACATTATATATTAGAACAGAATAATAAAAAGAATAGCAACTGCCACAGACTCACATAAAAAATAAAAACGCTACTTCCTGAAAAGAGAATACATCCATTAGAAAACCAATGAAATTCATGACCCAGTTTTTACCAAACCCTTTGTTCATGCATGCAATTACTAGATAAACTATTAAGCTTCCACAAGTGAATGAAATCAAAGAATGCCAAGGAAATTCTTATTTAAGATTAGGATGAAAAAAGATAACTCTGGGGCACAACAGTGATTTAACAGAAAAAAAATGATTTGTAGATCCATTTATATCAGAAAAACTGCACGGCAAATATTTTCAGAGAATAGTCTTCCCTTTTAAGATACCACTGAATTCAACAAAAGAACAAATGTAGCATAGTTTGATTTAAATTATTTTGACTCAAGAAACAGCAAAATAATTTTGGAATGCCACAATAATTGGAATACCATGTTGCAGAGAAAAGGGAACGGTTTTGAAGGACGAGAGGAAGAACTGCTACCAAGGCAACATTCAAAAATGAAAGTGGTATTATCCGGGCCAGGAATGTCATCCTTGTTCAGTGACCACAATTCAGGTAAGCAACTCTATCACTAAGCAAAGTAATTGCTAAGTGGGAAATCATGAGTGCAACAATACTTTCCTGTTCCCCACTCCCCCATCCTTTGAAATGTTCACCTTAGAACTGAGATAATTAGCAAGAAAGCAATTAATGTTCGTATTTTATTTACTGGAGGGGGGAATTACAAGAGAGAAATGCTCCCTTTATTCGTATCTATTTCATGTATTAATGATCATGTTTATACTTATATATATTATCAAATGCATGCTTGACAAAATAAATTAATAAAAAATAAATAAATAAAATCAGCTGCACAATGAAGAATACACACTGAAAGTAAGCATGACCATACTACACTCGCAACGTAAGGGGGAGGGGAACAATTTCTGTAGGCAATTTCTCCTATGCTAAATCTATTTTCCTTCCTCACAGAATGGAGACAGAGGAGAGGGAAGCATTACAAGAACGTATGCAGGCACATAATGAGGAGTACAGAGGGCTGTTTGCGTAGCATGCTTGCGGCTACTGGCATCAGTGCTTTGCTTTTGATGTGTATTCTCTCTCATGTGCCTGTTTACTTTCTTGTAATCCCTTCCTCTCCAATTTTTCTGCTCTACAGGGGAGAAACAAGAAAAACAATAGGTCAAGCACAGGATAATGCATATTGACTGTAATGGAAATCACATAATGGAGGATTACCTGCAACGTAAGTAAATGCCTTTTACACAAAGATAAAGGGAGGGAGGGGGAAGCAAATTTAAACTTGCAAGATTCTGTTATTATAGCTTTATAATAAAAGTAATGCTGACCTATATAGAATTGCTTTTCTAGTCTGGTCTACTTTGAAAATTGGCATTATAAATGTAGTTTTAAAAAAGCCATGAAAATTACAGGAAAATTAGAGTAAGAACAGTTTGAAGAATGAAATAAGCAGATGCTATACAGATACGAACACTATATTATTTTGCAATAATACATTGCAAAAATAGTTCTGTTCTCATCCTCAAAATATATGGACAGAAATTAAGTGTATGATGCTGTTTCCTGTCATTTCATGTTCAGCTTATATATCTGACAGTATGTCTAGAGCCATATATAGATGATTTCTGATACAGCACATGAATGGATATCTTATACAAGAATGTGGGATATCTGATGTATCATTATCTGTTTCTATATTGGTCAACAGTAAAATAAAAAAAAAAAAACCCTCCTGAAATAGTATCAAAGAATACTTGTATTATACAAAATATGTAAAACCATGGATGCAACATGATAGTATTCTTACCTGGTCACTGCCATCTTTTCTCCTTTTTTCCAATCCCACAGTACAATGGTATGATTGTCATCTAATCCAATTGAAGCTAAACATTTCCCATCAGCTGTACAAAACCAATTCATAGTTCATCATATGATATCTTGAAATGAAATGTGGCAAATATAATATTCATTGCAAATTTTCATGTTATGGTGCTAGGAATAAGGAAGTTGGATGTTCTATAGTAATCAAACTTTCACAATGACTTAATTTGTACTTATTTCTTCCTCCTTCTCTTAACTAAAATTATTCTAGAAAAGGATTTAGCAGTTGCCTGTGACAGAGATCCCCAAATTTTTTATCGCCCAAGAGCCAGTTTGAAAACAATATGACTGCCATTGGGAGTTAAGCCCATTCATTTGATGGAGGTATTATCAGTTTACACAGACATGCACACAAAGTTTAGGTGAGAAATCAAGTCAAGGAATGGTGCCCACAGATAAGAAGTTAGGAACCCCACAGTACTGAGCTTGATATGTTGGAAAGTGATGGTCTTGTTATGTTTTGTGACAGAAGCTTAAACCAACTCAATAGAACTGAAAATACTAGCTATTGCCTGTTTGATGCTTCTATGTATGCTTCCTTTAAGTGAAAATCAGGAAAAACTCCTATAGTTTTGAATAAAAAATGTGACTTCTGGACAGGTCACAACAAGCCTTGCTGCACAGTTACTAGGTGGAATTTGTCTAGGAAGATAGAATAACTTTATGCATCTGAAGAAAAACACTAGATTCTGTTTGCTATTTCAGAAAAAAAGTTTTACTTTGAATATTTCAGAAAGCTATCCTGGAAGAGGAGTAGGATATGATCTTTTACAGACTAACATTAATTGATTTACCATATAACTAAACAACATCAGTTCCCATTCTAAAGCAGCATTCATTACACAGCAGCTCACCTGAAAAATCAAGTGCACATATTCCCCTTTGGTGCTGACCTCTTAGCAGTGACAAACATTTGAGCATCTGTATATCCCAAATGTGAATAGCTGCATCTCTTCCAACCTAAATAAGAACAATTATTTCAGTTGCCGTTAAATAAAAACCCAATGCAATAAGTATTTTCAGTCAAAAGAGCCTTTGCTCATAAACAGAGGTCCTAAATCAATCTGAAAAATGGTAATTCAGATCTTTTGATGATGTGTGTTGGGGCTCTAAGAATGAAAGTTGGAGATTTGCTGCATAATTTTTCAATCTGAATGTCATCTAAAAAAACATTGGAAAAGTGTTTGGCATCACCAATGCTACTGAAGGCAGTATCCAAAATTTGCTGCCCATCTTTCTATAACCAAACAAAGTTGTCTAGACAGCAATGGATTTTAAGATTCTCTGAACTGCATTATGTATTTTATTTCAAAAATTTCTTGTTTTTTCACTGACTGAAACGACAAAAATTATATTATCCCTATTATATGGTTCAATTGTCGCACTACCACGAAAATCCCCCAAACATTTTTGAGTTCATTTGACTCAGAACATATACTAAATAATTTGAACATTTTTAAACATATGTCATAGCTATGTTTCCTCTGAAAAAATGAAGTTAGTCCGAGGATATAAAACAATAAGAAACTCCCAGCGGGATAGTCTAGAATAAGAAAAAATGCCAAATCACATCGTGTTGGGCTCCAAAGAGTCAACCGGTTTATATCCTGAAGTGAATCATTATCTTGATTGGGGAATGAAAGTCCGATCCTGCCATTTACAATAGATCAACTTGATCGGAAAACGTCTCTTACTTTTGAAGATCTCATCCCGGTTCGACTTATCTTGTATCAGCATGAACATGCGACAAGGATGGGGTGGGAGAAGGTTTATCACTCCAACTCCTCTCATTACCCGAAACGAAACTCAAACAATCATTGGGGAAGTTACGGCACAAGCTGGGAATTGAAACCCCATTCTGTTTGGTAATTAGTTGTGTTTAGAATTGTGGGGTGGAGGTGTGTAAGACTAATGGGGAGGGCGGATGTTAGTTAGCTGCATAGGGTGGGGTTGCATGATAAATTGCGCTGAGAGACGAATGATATCAGTGCTGACTTTATCCGGTATATCCGTTGTTGCCGTGTTTGAAGGAAAATGAGCAAAAATAAACGTACCTATTCACAACAAATCCTGTGAGTAATATAGTTTATTGCTAGAATTCCTATGTGTACAAATGAAGGCTTACAGAATGTCAGCACTCAGCTTTATTCTCAAACAAACAAACCTACTTCACTGTGGATAATGGCAGAGGGCATAGATCCCGAATGGACAGTGGAGGAAGGCATAGGAGTAGCTGAAGATAATGATGGAGAGGGCAATGGAAAACGGACAGGGGAAATGGAGAGAGGGGACATGCCATTGACAGTACCACCTGTAGTAAAACCTAAAACAACTAAAGTGCGATTAAGTGACCCAGACCCTGGCTTAAGAGATGGAAAGTGGAAAGAATATAGGTAAGGGAACGTCCAATGGATTGGAAAGTGAAATGTTGGTCTGGGTCTGATGAAAGTCAATGGGCATTTCCAGGAAGTGACACATTAGAAATGTTAAGGATACAATTCGGAGAGGTGACTTTAAAAGGAACAAAGGAGAGGGGGACCTCAATTTGGAAACAAGTATTACAGTCTGAAAAGGACCCTTTATATGCATCCAGTCCATTTGGGTTTCAGGAGTCTGAAGTCAGAAGTGGATTGGACAGATTGGACTTCTGTTCTAGGAGAATGGAGGATTGAAACATAGGGGAAGATGGATATTCCATGAGACCTTGGTCAGTGGAACCACGGGACCTGGATTATGGAGTACGTTGGGGAGGTCAAGTACCAGGGAGGTGGGGACCTCCTCCTCTAGCAACCATGTTTGATGGGAACACAAGCAAAATGTGTTTTTTTCTTAACCCAAGTATTAAACCATTTTGATTTATAATCCCATTGTTACCACTCAAATTGTCAATGGTAGTGGCCGTTACTGGAGTGTTAGTGGGAGAAGCATACGAATGGGCATCTGATCTATATTGCCATAGGGCGGAGGAGTTGGGGGATATAGGACAATTTTTGGATGCATTAAGAAATTGATTTGAATATACATCTGCAGACAAGAAAGCAGAAGAGGATTTTGTTAATGATAAAACATAAAGGGAAAACAGCAAGAGAACATGTAAATGATTTTTGACGAGTGGCTAGTAAACTCCCGTCATTATCGGAGAGTTTATTAATTCATATATTTAAAGAAGGAATGGACCCTAAATTACATCAGGTTTGTTTATATAGAGGTTCGTATACTACATTGACTGATTGGTATCATGTGGCGATTGAATTAGATAATGGTTTGCGTTGTTTGAAACCGAGGCTGGAAGGATTAATACAACCATGAAAGTTTATAAATGCAAGTACAAAACCACAACCCAGGATAATATCAACACAAAATAATAGGAGAATATTTAAATATTTTCGCTGTGTTAGACCATGGCATCGGGCTATGGATTGTCCAATTCAACCTATGGCAGTGAAAGATCCACAATCTGCTTCAGAATTGAATAGGACTAAAACAAGTAGACGAGATTGGCATGACCAAGACAAGGTGAGGGGAGTAATGGAGAATTCATAAGATATTACAATGGATGATGAAAGATCAATTATGCAATCCACTAGTTGGGAGAAGCTGATATGGATAATAAGATGCCAGATGACCCAATGGTAAGTAAACCCATTCATCCTTTTATTTTACCTGTGGGCCTATAGAATAAATGGACTGATCAGGGAATTAAGGTGGGGGCATTGATAGATTTAGGGTGCACAAGATGTTTAATAACTCAAGCAATAGTTGATAAATTAAATTTAAGAGTTATTAAATTAGGTGTTCCTATTAAATTTGAACAGGTGGATGGATCAATACTGAGTGAAGCTCCAGCAACTCGTAGAACTGAATATATTAAAATGGTGATGGGGGAGCACTGGGAGTGGATTTCTTTTGTGGTGGTTCCTCACATGAGCAAAGCATTAATTCTGGGGCTAACTTGACTTGAAAAATGGGAATCCACTATACACTGGGAAGGGGGTTATTGTAAATTACGTCTAGTCATCAGTCATAATCCACCATGCCATGATGATGGCCCGCCTCACCTTTCAAATAATACAAATCAAGTAAGAGAGGGAACACTTCCTGAAAAAACCTATACAATTGAATATGAAGACTTAGTAGATGTATTCAAGGAAGATGGCATTGATTGTTTACCACCCCATCAACCTACGGATTGTGGCATCGAATTGATCCTAGGAGTGGCGTTACCCAAACCACAAATGTACTCAATGACCCAAAAGGAATTGGAGGAAATGAGAAAATACATTGATAAAAATTTAAAAAGAGGATTTATCACTCCAGGAAGATCCCATATGGCAGTGCCCATGTTATTCTGGGAAAAAAAAAAGATGGAGGGTTGCGTTTATGTGTGGATTATTGAGGGTTGAATGCTATCTGTGTAGAACGATTGTATCCATTGCCATTAATGAAGGACTTACTAGCCACACTAGCCAAAGAACGTATAATCACGAAACTAGACTTAAGAGAAACCTATTATAGAGTAAGAATTCGAGAAGGCGATGAATGGAAAACCATGTTTAATTGCCCTCTTGGTAGTTTCTACTATAATGTTATGCCATTCGGATTGCAAGGAGCTCCAGCAGTATTCATGCAATTGATAAATGAAGTGTTACATGAACATTTGCATAAAGGTGTTTTAGTTTATTTGGCTGATATTTTAATTTATTCTAATTCTAAGCAAGAACATATTAAATTAGTCAGACAGGTGCTATAAAAATTATTGGATGCCCAACTTTATGTAAAATTATCAAAATGTGAATTTCACACTAAACAATTAAATTATTTGGGGTATCGTATTTCAGAATGAGGAGTGGAAATGGACCCAAAAAAAGTGAAAGTGGTATTAAAATGGCAAGCTCCAAAAACCAGGAAACAACTGCAAACTTTCTTGGGATTTGCAAACTTTTACAGACAATTTATTCCATGTTTTGCTGATGTCGCTATACCACTAACAGATTTATTATGAACTAAATCCATTGGTACTGAAAACCCAAAAACAAGTGCTATGGTAAAGTGGACTGCCCAATGTCAAACAGTGTTTGATAACCTAAAAAATCTGTTCGCAAAAGAGCCAGTATTGAAACACCCAGATACAACTCTACCATTTATCATTCAAGCAGATGCCAGCGATGTAGTGGTAGGAGCTGTTTTATTGCAAAGAAATAAAGAAGGCAATTTACAACCATGTGCATATACATTTAGGAAATTTAGTCCAGCTGAACGGAACTGGGCGATTTGGGAGAAGGAAGCCTTTGTGGTCCACTGGTCATTACTGAACTGGAGACATTTACTAGAAGGAAGTTCACAACCGTTTGAGGTGTGGAGCGATCATAAAAATGTAGAAGCATTTCAGAATCCACGAAGGTTGTCGCCAAAGCAAGTTTGCTGGGCAATCTTTTTAAAAGGTTTAACTTCATGCTAAAATACATCCCATCGGGGAAAAACTTTATGAAGGGTGCTTTGTCAAGGTTTCCTCAGTATAATAGTGTACGAGAGAATATTATCCAACCATTGATACCAACTACTAATAGAATAGAATCTTTATGATCCAAAATACTTACAACCGACTTACCTACAATATTAGCAGAAGATGAATGGTTAATAAATAATAAAAATCAAATAGAAATGAAAGATGGGATTGCTTGGCAGGGATCTAAAATATATGTACCAAACACATAAAGATCAATAGCATTAAAAAAATGTCATGATGTTAAACAGGCAGGACATTATGGGTTCCTAAAAACATTACATTTAGCAAAACAACAGTTTTGGTGGCCAAGCATGAGATCACATATAGAGAATTATGTGAAATCTTGTCCTGTATGTATAATAAAAATAAAATTGGAAAGCCAGCAGGATTATTACAAACAGTCTCTGAACCGATGAAACCCTGGCAAGACATTGGAATGGACTTTACAGTTGATCTACTGGATAGCCATGGCTACACAGTGATATGTGCGGTTATTGATCTGTCCTCCAAACAAGCACATTTTGTCCCATGGAAAGGAATACCATCTGCTAAAAAGTTAGCCGAATTATTTATAAAGCATATATATTGCTTACATGGGGTACCTCAAAAACTAATATCTGACAGGGGAGTACAGTTCACCTCAAAATTCTGGTGGGAGTTTATTCATTTGATTGGTTCAACACAAGGACTAAATACAGCGTATCACCCAGCTACCAATGGAGCTGCTGAAAGAACAAATGTCACCATCGAACAATATCTTCGTTGTTAAGTTAATTGTCAACAAAGTGATTGGGCAGATCTGATACCATATGTTGAAATAGCATATAACAATTTGGTACATAGCAGTACTGGTCATTCCCCTTTCCAAATAGTAAGTGGTATGGAATTTGTACCCATATCCAAATGGCCCTATAATGAACAAGAACTCAATATAGCTTACAAATGCAAATACAAATTTATATACAAATTGTATACAAATACCTGGGCAGATAAAATACGTAAGCAATTGAACTCAGTTCGTCTCGCTTTGAAAAAAGTGCAGGAAATGTATAAAGTCCAAGCAGATAAAAAAAGATAAGCACAAACACAATATTGGAGATTGGGTATATCTATCGACTAAATACCTACACCTCAGTTTAACTAGTAAAAAACTAGGTCCAAAATACATTGAACCATTTCAAGTTATACGAGTAATCAATCCTGTAACAGTTGGTCTTCTACTTCCCTCTCAGTTCAAAAGAGTTCACCCCGTATTTCATATCAGTCTGTTAAAACCTGCAAATATGATACAACAAGAGCCTAGATTGCATACCCCAGGACCAGTCCATGATGACCATTATGAAATCGATGAAATACTTGATTCATGTCATAGATGTGGAGTATTGCAATATTTAGTCTGGTGGACAGGTTACCCATTAGCTGATGTATCATGGATACCATGTGTCTCGTTTGAGACAATAGTTCCATATAAAAAATCATACCAAGCCAGGTGGGAGGGATGAAGTACGATGTATACATGTAACTAATAATAACCTTTCTGTTACAGAAAGAACAATGGTAGAGGGGGCCGCCTGTCAGGCTTCAAAAAGTCAACTGGTTTATCTCCTGAAGTGAATCCCAACACATTATCTTGATTGGGGAATGAAAGTCCGATCCTGCCATTTACAATAGATCAATTTGATTGGAAAACGTCTTTTACTTTTGAAGATCCCATCTGGGTTCAACTCATCTCGTATCAGCACGAACATGCTACAAAGATGGGGTGGGAGAAGGTTTATCACTCCAACTCCTCTCATTACCCGAAATGAAACATAAACAATCATTGAGGAAGTTACAGCACAACCTGGGAATTGAAACCCCATTCTGTTAGGTAATTAGTTGCATTTAGAATTGCGGGGTGGAGGTGTGTAGGACTAATGGGGAGGGCGGATGTTAGTTAGCTGCATAGGGTGGGGTTGCATGATAAATTGCGCTGAGAGACGAATGATCTCAGCACTGACTTTATCTGGTATGTCCATTGTTGCCGTGTTTGAAGGAAAATGAGAGAAAATAAATGTACCTATTCACAATGAATCCTGTGAGTAATATAGTTTATTGCTAGAATTCCTGCGTGTACAAACAAAGGCTTACACATCTGCATTCTTGTTAAAAATATATACATATGCATAAAATCACTTTTGATTGAAAAGGGACTTTATATATTGACTTCTAAAAATTTTATGAAACCTGTTTTGAACATATTTAGCTTCTTCATATATTACTTCAATAACCTGTTGGTATTTAAATATGAATATACATGACAATAAAAGCTATAAAATCCATAATCTGTCTGGATATGTAGAGATTCAAACTGGAAAATTTAATTTAGGCATTCTTTAGATTCTAGATATATTTACTCCAGAGAATAGGGAGGAGGGTAGCCACAAATTTTAGTAGCCACAAATTATCAACTACACACAACTAGTAAATAACACAATTGAATTTGTGAATACACTTTTGTATTTCTGCATTCTGTATTTTTGGCATTAATTATTCTTCAATCTTTGATTACAGCCCATCCCAAGGTTAAGTGAATTGCTTGTAAATCATTTTTAATCTAACTAATTGAACAGTCCACAAAATTTGATTTCTTGCAAATATGTGCCAAATGTTCCATTTCCTGGATTGTTTTTCACCTACTCACCCTCTTCTTTTTGGCAGTTGAGATGCTAGACTTCTTTTTTATCTAATTGCTATTAATGTTATATTTTAACACTCCTTTTAGAAGAAGAGAACATTCTATAATATTTTATTGTGAAACCCATTCATAAAGTACTGAGATATATTATTCTTAAATAAGTGGATTTATTTTTTTAATTTGGAAAAAAGTCACAAGAATTAATATTGTGAGAAAATCTGCAATTTCTAACATTGATTTGCCGGTGATCATGTTTCTTACATACTCACCTGTCCAGTAGCAACATAATCTTTCATAGGATGGATGGCAAGGCTGAGAATGTCATCATCATGACCAAGATATAGTCTTTGGGTATGCTGTTGCCTATTATACACCACAGCAACAGCAGCAATATGATAAACCACTTCTCCAGTCTGTGTGTAGAATAAATTGTTTCGACAATCATATCCTCTATAACTGAACACAACAGAAAAAATTAATAGGTTAATAAGTTAACAAGACTCCTGTAGGTCGAGGAAGCAAAGGATCATGTACTATGATCCTAGTGTTACCATTTATACTGAATCTACCATAATCCTAGTGTTATTTATACTGAATCATACTTATTTATCAAGAAATTAGATGGCCAATTCACTCCCAGTTATTCCAAGCAGCTTGCAGAAGTAAAACATCAAATACAAAACTCAATAAAACCTCATCCTCATGGTGACAACAATTAAACAAGCCACTTGATGCACTCTGTATCATCCTGGGGTTCCCAGGCCCGCTGGCAAAACCATGTCTTCAGCCCCTTTCAAAAGAGAAACAATTTTATCTTTGCGGGGATGATGCTGCATATATAAGGATATAAGCTATTATATATTATGATATAATCACTAAGTTAGCAGAATAACATACTTAGTGTTTGAATATTTATATTGGCTTAAATATAAACTGATTTATTGCAATTTATATTTAAATCAATAATTCAATAAAGTTAATATGATCTGCAATATTTATATTAAAATGTATTAATTATTGTATTATTTATATTAAAATGTATTAATTATTGTATGTTGCTTTATCTATTTTAGATGTTAGATACTATCTAAAACCTCAGCTGACAGAGGTGATAAACCAAAAATTAGTACCATCCTTCTCAAATAAGTTTTTTATTTGCAATATAAACATACATATTTTATGAACATTGCATTAATTGGGTCCAGTCTTTTTTAAGCAACAACAATAATAATACAAATAGATATATATAGTTCTAATCTTTCAACTTCCACAACTTCAACAGCTAATCTCTTTTCATAATTCATTTGTCATTTTCCCATTAATTCGTTTAAGCATAAATAATATTTCTTTATGTCTTGTATTTATATTCCCTGAATACTTTAATATTTTCTAAGAATTATTCATAGTTCCACCATAACTTCAATATTCTACATGTGTAATGCTAAATATCGACAATATTTAATCAATCCCAACTGGATCTCAAAATCCCATAGTTTCTAGTCCTTAATTATTTTAAATTCAAAATATACTTCAACACACTATTAATATTCATAATACAGTTTAATTACCTAATCCTAAATTCCCATCTACTGTCTTGACTTATTTGAATTATATTATTAAATTATATTTTCTATTAGTACATATACTATTTCCCCTGTATAGTTTCCCATTTTATTGAAATGTTTTCCTATTATCCATCATCTCTTGACCTTTTTGAAATTCCATCATTTATTGCTTTTTAATCAACCTTTTATCTCTCTCTCTTGCAATCTTATATCTCTTTTTGGTTTTTTTGTGCCTGCTAATCTTCTCCTTCTGAGCACCTTTTATATCTTCTGTTGTATTTGAACTCCCATCAACAAAACTTCTTTTTGATTTTTCTTAAGATTTTTTCCTTTTCCCTCTATTCTGTTGTAAACCTTTATGAGGTTATGTTTTCAACTTATTAATCCTTTCTCCTCTTTATTTTTAACTTCTTGCGTCTCTTTTTGCTTTTCCCTTTCCTCTGCCTTTGCTAACTTCTCACCTATTTCTTGAGTATCATGTTCCCCCCCCCCCCCAATTGTTGGGTAGCTTCTCCATTCATTTCTGTATCTTCAAACGATCCCCTTGTCTCCTTATTGTCTTTCCAAAATTCACACATATTTTTTAACATAATCAATATTTCTCCATATAGCTCTGTTGTCTCCTTGAAGTCCATTTTGTAAAACCTTTATTTTACAATTTGCTATTTATATTTCCCCAATCCTATATCTCCCAATTGTCCAAATTTTAAAATTGTCCAAATTTTAAAATTGTCCAAATTTTAAAGTCTTATTTATATGTCCTTTTTTCTTTTCTTCTAATACTTTTCTTCTTTTGTCACATAGGATGTCCTCCTGAATAACCTTAAAAAACCAAGTCCAAGTCCAAATTAAGTCCAATAGTCCAAGTGCAAATTAAACCACTAGATTCCTCCCATCTCCCAAATCCATAATTAGTGTCATCCTTATGCATATGGGAAATGAACAGACTTGGAAGGATTGTAATATTTAAAGACTATAATGTTAAAGATATATAATAATTTCATTAAATGAGGAAACAAATCTTAATGGGATGGGGAGACAGCCTCAAATACAGCTTATTTTTTTAAAAAAGGAACATTCTAAGGAACTATAAAATATTCGGTGGCTATTGCTGGATAGTGAACAAAAAGAGGATTGGGAGAAAATATACAGCTGGCTTATACCACAACAGATGGACATTGTGTTAACAGATTAACTCTGTGTTAACACTGTGTTGCAGTCATACTTACTCTTATTTCAAAATCAACAGAAGATTTGGTGTTATACTCTAAGGAGGAGGAGGAAGGAAGGAAGCCAGAGAATATGAACAGAAAAATCAGTGTTCATTGGTTTATAATAATCAACAAGATTTTATACAAGGCATAATCTATACATCTTTCTCTCAACCCTGCATTCCAAGCAGGCAAAAAAATTAAAGAAGCAATTTTATCTTTGAGAATTAGGAAGTCATATTCACAATGAAGATTTACATGTATCAGCATGCAGAAAATTTGCCTGATTTACAGGACTCTCTAGGTCAAATCCTGGGACTCTTCCTCTCTCCTTTTTGAGTTAATCAATTTTTGGTTGCTGTTTTCAGCTCTGAAGCTCTCTGTCATCTTTGATCACTAAATAGCTTTCTCCAGTGTAAGAATCAGAATGTCTCACTTTACCCATTTCAATTCTTAACTCCAGGCACAGCCTTTAAATCTAAATGTTATTTTCGTTTAAGAATGAATTATTTTTTTCTGTCAGTAAACTATTGAAAGAGCTACTGTTGAAAATGTGTTATACCCATGTATAAATTGCAGCTTTAAACTGTCATCAGGGGCTCTTTCTCTCTTAAGGCAGGGCACTGAATGGCTTTTCTCTTTACGTTGTTGTTTCAGTTGAGGTAGATCTTCTTTGTAAACCTGCAAAAAACAGAGAAGAAAAATTGTAATTATAAACTTTTAATCTAGTAATTCCAATTGCTTCTTTTTGTTTGCTGGTATTAGCATGAAGTATTTGGTAATTTGAAAGATCTGTGTCATTGTCCTGCATCATATCTTCTTCTACTTTAATAACTGAAAAGTATTAGATTACAATTTTCAAAATTGTGTTTTCTGTATTTTATTATAGCCTAATATTTCTAGGGTAGAATTTCCCCAAATTGGGGAAGACTGCTATACTACATAACAAAATCAGCTTATTTGAAAAAAAAATCTATAATTTTATAATTGGAAATTGGAACTGGTAAGCAATAACATATATCTGTAGATAATGAGCCTGTTCCTGTAGAATTCTGGAGAAGGGGAACTGGATCAAGAAATACTGAATACAACAAAAGGTTGTGAGGGAAAGGAAAGCTTTTGGGGAAAGGCATCATTTGTATATCAATGCTCTAAGATCCAAAGATTTCCATTAATATTTCCAAAAGCAATTTCTGAAAGCAATAGAATAGAATAGAATAGAATAGAATAGAATAGAATAGAATAGGAATAGAATAGAACAGAACAGAACAGAACAGAATTCTTTATTGGCCAAGTGTGATTCGACACAAAAGGAATTTGTCTTGGTGTAAATACTCTCAGTATACATAAAATATACATTTGTTAAGAATCAAGAATCATAACGTACAACACTTAATGATAGTCATAGGGTACAATTGATGCATTAATCTATTTCATGAAACTTGTAATCAAAATGTTTAACTAAACAGAAAAAAATAAAAAGTTGAAGCTCTTGTCATCTATTCAAGCACTTAGACATAAAATAATATTTTCCCTAATTTTTTATTTTATGAAAAACATTAAAATACAACCTCCAAAAAAGAAACAAAATGCAAAAACAAAACAAAGATTGACACACAAAAAGTGCATGAAAATGGAAAACAAAACAGATACATAAATTGTCTCCCCTAGTGAAATATTGATATATATGTTCTCTTTGCTGATGATGTAAAGCTATTCAACACCACAGACAGTACTGCTACCATTCAAAAAGTCCTCAACTATGTGTCAGAATGGTCAAACAAATGGCAACTTCAAATCTCAATAAATAACTGCTCTGTCTTACATATTGGCAAAAAAATCAGAAAATAAAATATAAGCTGAATAGTCAAGACCTTGATGATGATCCAAACTCTGTTAAGGACCTTGGAGTACTCATCTCTAATGATCTAAGGGCTAGAGCCCACTGTAACTACATAGTCAAAAAGGCATCAAGAGTTGTTGACCTAATCCTATGTAGCTTTTTCTCTTCTTTTCTCTATAGAAAAAGCTATGTAGCTTTTTCTCTAGTGTAATATCACACTACTAACGAGAGCATTTGCTAGACCAATACTTGAATACTTGAGCTCATCAGTCTGGAACCTGCATTACATATCTGATATTAATACAGTTGAGAAAGTCCAGAAATATTTCACAAGAAGAGTTCTCCACTCCTCTACTCATTGCAGAATACCTTATGCCACCAGACTTGAAATTCTCGACCTAGAAAACCTAGAACTATGCCGCCTTCGGTCCGATCTCAGTATAGTACATAGAATTATACATTGCAGTGTCCTACCTGTCAATGAATATTTCAGTTCCAATCATAACAATACAAGAGCACACAATAGATACGAACTCAAGGTAAACCGCACCAAACTTTCTTGCAGGAAATACGACTTCAGCAACAGAATGGTCAATATCTGGAATACTCTACCTGTATTTCTTCCTCAAACCCCAAAAACTTTAACCTAAGACTGTCTACTATTGACCTCACCCTTTTCCTAAGAGGTCTGTAGGGGGCATGCATAAGCGCACCAACATGCCTACCGTCCCTGTCCTATTGTTTCTTTTTATTTTTCGTATTTGTATCCATTTCATGTATTCATTACTATGCTTATACTTATACCTGTTATCTTATAATCGCTTGACAAAATAAATAAATAAATAAACAAACAAACTTCTGCCCTCTTGTGAAATTGTATGTAAATTCATACAATTTATGAATTTCTGCTACACTGTTTACCCAACCCACTTAGCCTAACATTTGTCTGCTGTTTGGAACAGTAGATAGTTAACACATACAAAAATTGTTATTTATTTAGTTAAACTGCAGAAATTTTTATGGAGGTTCTTTGAATTTTCAAGAAACATTCTGGGGAGGAAAGAAGTCGGAATAAGAATATGGAAGGAAAATATTTCTTCTGAAATAGAAAGTAATTTTATACTTTTTGCTCTAAATCATGATATCCATAGCCCATCTCAGCAGCTAACATATATTGTGTATGGTGGTAGCAAGGAACTGAATTGGCTTATTCTAAAATTAATCAATAGGGATGAACAGTATATATTTTCTTATATCTTTTTGCATAAAATATGTAGCAGGGGATGTTCAAACAATATATTTCTAGTTCCACCAAATATACTGGAAAAAAGTGTTTAGGATAATTATAAATCTTTGGATCATAATTAACATTAGGACCACATCTGCTTCCTTCTTGGAACTTTCTGCAAATAATTGAGTCTTTCATTGATAGTGAACCACGATTCCTATTTGATTATTTGGTATTAATGATACAGCTTATCTTTTATTTATATTAAAAAGATGGCCTAACAACTAATTAACACAAATACATTGCAGCAGTCATAGCAATGATTTAATTATTTAATTACACAGACTGTATTTATTTAACATATTTCTCTGCCCTTTGGCAATGTGTGCTGCAGGGAGCAGTATAAATCTGCCCAGCAACCACAAGACTAAGCAGTGTCCAAGTGTGTGCATATGTGTAAAAACTATGGAAACAAGTTGGAGGATGTAGCATTATAATCAAAGATCTGTATTTTTTGCATGGATGATGCATACACTTAAAAAGGACAAAGCCTCAATTGCAATATTGTAAATATTATCTTGGCTGTTTTGTCTTCTTTACAGATCAGAGGTGGTAATCAGCAGGTTCTGACCAGTTCTGGAAAACTGGCCACGGAAATTTTGAGTAGTTCGGAGAACCGGCAAATACCACCTCTGACTGCAAATTTTACAGTATCCTTCCCTTGACAAGCCCACCAAGCCACACCCCCAGAACTAGTGGTAAAATTTTTTGAATCCCACCACTGCTACAGATGCCACTGAACCAACAAGTGTATTTTTTTTCCAAATATTTATTTTCAGTATGATGCAATGGCATTTCAACTGTTCCTTATCTAATAATCTGATATTGCAATGTTACTCACCTGTCGAACATAATTGATTTGAGCTTCTTGCTCAATATCTGAATCTAATTCTGGCACATCTGATAAATCAGAATCTGATTCTTCACTGTATGAATCTATGCCACATTCTGCAGAAGGGATGGAATGATATTAATCAGTTAGTGATTCTTTAAAAATAAGCCCCAGTGCCAGGAAAGATATTTAAAATCTCAGTTCTGACATGTTAAAACATTGGCAAAAGACCTTGAACATTTCTGACTTGACAGTAAAATATATAGAACTACCTTAGCCAGAAAAGAAAACAAAGCTCAACATTAAAGAAGCATATTCTCTTTTCAGTGATCTTTTTCATAATTCTTCAACTTGAGAGTAGAGATTAAAATAAAACGCAATGTATGTGTTAGATTTCAGTACAGGTAGTCCTCAACTTACAACAGTTCCTTTAGGGACCGTTCAAAGTTACAACACTAAAAAAGTGACTTATTATCATTTATCATAATTATGACCATTGCAGCACCTCCATGGTCATGTGATCAAAATTCAGACAGTTAACAACTAATTCATATTTATGACAGTTGCTGTGCTCCTGCATCAGGCGATCACCTTGTGTGACCTTCTGACTAGCAAAGTCTGATAAGCAAGCCAGTTTAACAATCATGCTACTAATTTAACAACTGCAGCGACTCATATAATAATTGTGATAAGAAAGGTTATAAAGTGGAGAAAAACCCACTTAGCAACTGTCTCATTTAGGAACATAAATTGTAGACTTAATTATGATCATAAGTCGAGGACTACCTGTATTCAGGAGGATTAATTATTAAAAATGACCATTTAACTCATTAGAACCTTTCTGTTCAATTGTATTTCAACCTTCTGAAAATCTTACCTATACGGGCTGCTTCCAGGATTCCAGTTGTTGCACCTTCTGGAATAAATCGCCATTGAAAAACAGAATGATCTGCACCTCCTGTACTGATTACCCATTGAAAGTCATGTGACCAGCGGACATTTGTAACATGAGCAGAATGGCCAACATATTTTCTGAATTTTGCACCTAAAATAAAAAAATAAAGATAAATGAAACCAAATCTAACTAAAAAGTAACCACAAAGAAGCAAGGCATATACACAACACATAAACAGATATACATGGAAGTTATTGCACATTTTATAAAATCACTTTTTATTATACTCTGCATGAAATTTCAAAACATGATGCAAATGATCCATATATAATAAATGTTCATTATTTCCCAATGGTTAGTAGTTTCGATAAAACACATATTTGGTCACCTATGTTACTTAATCCTTCTTCATGTGTTGAACAACCTATTTAAGTCAATACTGTTTTGTTCGGAAAACACACGAGGTAGACTGGGTTCCAACAATAAA
>BLBF01000018.1:60190250-60324684 GCA_015471245.1 Laticauda colubrina | reverse complement strand
GCATTGATACACAGTTGCAAACACATAAATGATACATAGTTACAACACCTATTATCTTATAAGCCAAGGACCTTCAAACTTGACAAGTTTAAAACTTGTGGACTTCAACTCCCAGAATTCCTGAGCTAACATGATTGGAGGAGGAATTCTGGGAGTTGAAATCCACAAATCTTAAACTTGCCAAGTTTGAAGGCCCCTGTTGTAAGTGATTGACAAATCAAATCAAATGAAAAAATAAATAAGTGTTGAGAAAAATGAGCTGAATCATTATCTGAACAGAACAGAATAACAGAGTTGGAAGGGATCTTGAAGGTCTTCTAGTCCAACCCACTGCTCAAGCAGGAAGCCCTGTACTATTTCATAGAAATGGTTATCCAATCTCTTCTTTTTTAAAAAAATCTATATCAAGAAGTCCCCAGGGAAACAGATAAGTCCAACTACAGTGAATTGGGTCAAAGTCTCTAAGGGAGAAAAACCTCTATCATAGCAATAATGAGACAATGAGAACTTCTAGATAATCACTTATTACTATTGTGAGAAAAAAGAAACCGTTCTATCAAAAATCTCTCTTGGATGTATAAATATAACTCAGAATGAGGATTAAGTTCCAATTTTGTTTTGTAGATGAGATTTGATTAAAAAAGATCTGTGAGTCTGGAAAAGGATTTTGATCTCTAACTTCATTAGGTATTTATACATTTCATCATCTTTCACTTGCAGACGAACTCTCCCATCTTTCCTTCTTATAGTATTTGTAACAAATCATTTGACTTAAAATACAGTAAAATTATTTTTTTTACAATAAATTAATTTTAATTCATTTCTGTATGTTGTTTTGCTGTCCAACATTTATTTTTACAGATCTTTTAAGTTTTGCCTCATAAATCCTTATTTCCATGTCCAATAATATGCAATCCATGGGGGAAAGTTTAAATATGACGGTTCTTCTCTTGGCTGAAAATGATACACTTCACTATTTCTTTTTCTTTCTCCACCTCCCCCAAGGTTTATATATATTTTTAGTTTTAAATATCTCTATTTCTAATGCTGATTTTTTCTAACTTTAAATATGTGTGTTTACATATGCATACACACACACACACACACACACACACACACACTGTACAATGTAAGTCACCCGTAGTCCCAGAGATGGGAAACTATATAAATTTGTTTAATAAATAAATACATTTTATTTGTAGTAGCTGAAGTGGTTCATCTCCTTCCTTAACAGTCAGTCCCAGTCCATGTTGACAAGAGAGAGGAGACTGTGTCTACTTATGTGGGGTACCTCAGTGTTTAATGCTTTCACCCCCATTTTTAACATCTACATAAAACTGCTTGGTGAAGTTAGTTCAGAGTTCAGTATTATTAATAATCAATTGTGCATTTCAATCTTGGGCTACAAAAGTGAAGCTGGAGACCTGGATAGGAAGAAACACTTCAGTTAGGATCCCAACAAGATTAAGTTGTATGTCTTTTTGAGGCCTCTGGTTTAAGGATATTTTCATCTTTGGATTGGGATGGGGTTGCATCTCCCCATTTAAGATTAGTGTACAACATGGAGGTCCTACTGGACTGGACTCACAGTTATTGTTTGAAGAGCAGATGATAGCTATGGTCAGGAGGGTCTTTATGCAGGTTCACCTTGTGTGTCAGTTGTGTCCTTTTCTCAACTACAAGATTCATCAGATGATTACTTATCTCCTAGACACTTCACAATTGAACTACGATAATACATTCTACATGGGACTGCTCTTGAATACCATCTGGCTACAGTTGGTTTAAAAAGCAAGGTTACAGGCAGGAACAGTTACTCCTTACCATGCTCATGAGTCATTGCTGCTGCACAAACTGTGTTAGTTATTGTTGGCTTCTGGCTGAAATTCAAGGTGCTAATCCAAGCCTATAAAGTCCTTAATGGCATAGAGCCTAGTTATTTGAGGGATTGTCTCTTTCCCATTATTTCTGCTCACTGGGCCAAGTTAGTGCACTCTGTGTCCCTTTCTACAAAAATTGATATCTTGTGCCTTCTCTGTCATGGCCTTTTTTTCTCTAACACAACAATCCAACCAGAGAAATAAATATGTATAATTCCATTATATCAAATGTAATTCAGATGAGGCAGTTACATTTATGTTAATTTTATCATAATTTTGTGATATGCTGATTTCTCTTACTGGTGGAATGAAACATTAAGGAAAATTGCAGAAATTGCCATTTGCCTAATGATATCATTGTACAAATGATAAATGGTGCTTTAAAATGAGGTTTCATTGTACTGTATTATTACATTGCATAGAAAAATAGCAATAGCGCTTAGACTTTTATACTGCTTTATAGCCCTCTCTAAGCAGTTTACAGAGTCAGCATATTGCCCCCAGCAATTTGGGTCCTCATTTTATCCACCTCGGAAGGATGGGAGGCTAAGTCAACCTTGAGCCTGGTGGGATTTGAACTGCCAAATTGTAGGCAGCTGGCTGCAGCAGAAGTAGCTTGTAGTACTGCACTCCAACCACTATGCCACAGAGGCTCCAAATTAGAAAAATGTAGTTCTATTACTTGATATTATTCTAAATTCTAATAAATTCTAACATTAGCTAGTCCAGCTTTCATAATCAAATCTATTTTCCATTGTTATGCCGATGAGTTCCAATAAATTTCAAAAACGAGGAATTCAGTAATTATTTCTAACTTTAGTAATACTGCTATTATATTTCTTTAAATCAATATGCACGATGTAAAATTTAGTATAATTTTAAACATAACAATTTTAAAATTTAATTTTAAGCATAATAATGAACAATTTTAAAATTAAGAAAATTCATATACAGCAGTGAAACTGATGGTTTTCAGCTAATCTATTTTGGTTAATTTTTAAATTTTGTATTTACTTCACACGCACACTCACACACACACACTACTGTTCATCTAAGGAGGTTAAGGGGATATATATAGTCCCTCATGCTCTGATCTAAGTTCCTTTGTTAGTTAGATGATAGATAATTAGATAGAAGATGAGATAGATAGAAGATGAGACAGATGAGATAGTGATAGAGATGGAAATAGAGAAGAGAGAGGCGGGGGGGGGGGAGAGTGAAATTGGTGGGGAATAATGCTTATTTCAAATAATCACAGTCCTAACTCTGGAGTATATTGATTAAACATTTTATGTATTTCTCATTAAAATTAAATGCATGTAATGAAGAAATGTTTACTTACATGGCATCCTGTAGAAGAAGCGTGCTCCTGCACCATCATTTGTTTGCAAAAATTTACTGTCTAAAGACCAGTCAATATGAGTGATAAAACTAGAAGACTTGCTGCATTCTCCAGTTTTCTTATAACGCTGAGCAACTGCATAGATATCTACCTGACCATCATTAGAACCCACTGCAAGATAGCAGCCATCTGGTGAAAACTTCATTTCATGAATTACTTCTTTCCGATCTTTGATATGAACAACTTCTGTCATATCTCTGCAAAGAGTGTTGAAAATATTTTTAGCAGTGGGTGTGCAAATGAAAAATGATAAGATGGTGGTATGCAGTTTTATTATCTACACAGATTCTGTTACACAAACATGCTCTTAAAGGGCAATCCAATACATATGTAATTAAGAGGTCCTATTAACCTCAATAAAATTTGTCCTTCAAAAGTAATACATAGAATAATAGCTTTGTAGCAGAAAATTATCATGTAGTCTAGGTACTGCTAACAAATCAGTTCTGGTTGGAAAACTATGCATGGTTTAATAAATTAAAGCAACTAAGATAGGGATGCAAAAAGATATATAGATTAGATCTACTATCATGGTAGTGTGATTTTGTTCGAATTTAAAATTAAATTATAATTTAGAAAAATTGCATTGGCTTACCATAAACTCTAAATCAGTGTTTTCCAAACTTTTTCAGTCCACTGCCCCCTTGGTGCTACAAACTCATCCTCAAACTCATCCAAGAATGGGATTCAAATTTCTTAACAACCGGTTCTGTGGGTGTGGCCTAATTTGTGGGTGTGACTTGGTGGTCATGTGACTGGGTGGGTGTAACCAGGTGGCCATGTGGCTGGCAAACCAAATACATGTGGTCCTTGCTTAATGACTGGTTGATTAACAAGTGTTCTAATTTATGACTGACCTCCTCAGCTACTTGACCTATTTTTGGAGTTTTGACAGCCATACACACACACACACACACACACTCCCTTCTAACCCTGCTGGAGCACGTGGTTGGACTAGATATCTCATTCACTTTCCCCTCCCTCCCTCCCTCCCTCCCTCCCTCTCTCTCTCTCACTTTCTTTCTTTCTCTTTCTTTCTGTTCCTTCCTTCCATCCCCCCTCTTTGTCTGTCTCTTTTCTTCCTTTCTCTTCCTTTCTCTCTTCCTTTTTCTTTCTTTCCCTTTTCTTTCTTTAATTTCTTGTCTCTTCCTATCTCTCTTCCTCTCTCTCTTTCTCTTTCCCTCTCTCTCTCCCTTTCTCTCTCTCTCTATCCCTTCCCTTCCTCCTTCACTCTCTTCTCCTAAACTAGAAAACCCATCTGGAACTCTCTCTCTCTCTCTCTCTCTCTCTCTCTCTCTCTCTCTCTCTCTCTCTCTCTCTCTCTCCCAACAAAGTAGTCACCTGGCAGCGTTGCACGTGACGAGTTTCCCAGAGTCCCAGGAACCGGGCACCAACGTCTGTTCATGCCTGGTGCCACATTGCCCAGAAAAGCCAGCAGGCAAGACTTCTGGGTCCAACAAAGGGGCCGTGGGCGGGACTTCCACCCCTCCTTCTTTTGGGGAAAGGGCTGGGAACTCCAAGCAAGGCTGCAGTCTCGCCCACCGCAGGAGCTGTGGGAGAAGTGAGCTGCAGGAAAGGTGAACCAGCCCACCCTGACTGGCACACCTTTCCCTCTGCTACCAGCTGCAGGAGGAAGGTAAGTTTGTAGGCAGTCAGGAAAGCCCAAACCACAGCGGTTTGGGTTTTCCTAGCTGCCTACAAACTTACCTTCCTCCCACGGCTGATGACAGAGGGAAAGGTGAGCCAGTTAGGGCAGACTCATCTCTACTCGGCTCCCCGCCAGCCTGCATCTCGTCAGCTGCTGGGGCTCATGGGTCACGTTTGCTGAAGAGGAGTGTGGGAGGCAACCAGGAAGCACGAAGCTTACGTCGCCTGCATCGGCCCTCTGCCAGACGCCCCTCTGAGCGTTTTAGCTGAGCGTTTTAGCTGAGCGTTTTAGCTGAGTTCAGGCTGCCGCTATGCAAGCTCCATGGGTGGAAGATCTGCTCTCACAAGGTTTGACTCGCATCATTCTCACAAAGGCTGCATTCAGCCAAAGTGCGTAGGCTGGCGGGCAGCAGAGGGAAGGGGCAATGCGGGAGGCATAGCATCATGGTCTCTGGGAGGCATAGCATCATGCTCTTACTCCCACCCCTATCAGGCAAGGCCCAGCAGCTGCGGAGAATCCAGGTGGGACCCAAGTGGCAACGGGTCATCCCTGACTCACGTTCCTCTCAGCCACCAGCAAGCCAGGCAAGTGGGGTGGGAGGGAAGCTGAATTGCACCCTGCAGGGGCCCACCTCCAGCACTCCTCTGCCACCCCCTTGCCTTTTAGTGTTCCCTTGCTGCCCCCTTGCCTCCTATCATCCCAAGTCACCCCACCATCCAGGTGGTGGTACCGTCCACTTTGGGAACCACTGCTTTAAGTGATGAATACTGGTGTACAGATCACAATTACTAGATTCATATATTGTTCTTGACCCATGGTCAATTTTTCAGAAAAGCTATCCTCAAGCTTTCAAAATACGTTTTATCAGACTATTTTGTTTTATTCAGGCCAACAACATACAAAACAACTCTCAAAAATTGCATTAATACATTTCAGATTTGGTCTGAATTATTCTTTTAAAGGCAGAAGTCAAGCCTACCTTACTCTCAGAACAATAAAAGAGCCATCTTTCATTCCCAGAGCCAGCTGAGATCCATCAGGGCTGAAAGATACACTCCGCACAGCTTCTTCCATATTGCATCGGGCAATCAAAGCATGATCAGCAAGACTCCATAAGCTTCGCAAGAAAGGAAAGATGAAAGAAGTCTGTTAATCACTACAATGTGGTGTTTATGTATTGCTTTTTTGGCCAGAGAGACATTACTCTAAACTTTATGTGCATCTCGCCCATTCTATTTTCTGCTTATCTGGTTCACAGAACAAATTATAGTAAAAAGGGATTGGATAGTTTGTAGTTCAACATGTGAATGAAATGAGAAATCATCTCATCATCATGTGATTCTATTCTCCATTATTTTTTAATAACTGGAATGAAGAGGTACAATGTTTATCAGATTTGAAAATGGCACTAAACTTTACAGGTATCTTAAATATTAATCACATTAATATTAATTACATAATCACTGTTTTTATTTGTTGATTTATAGCCCATCTTTGTTCAAGATCTCAAGGCAACATATAGAATGCTATCTCCAATTTTCCTCAAAACAGCAATTGTGTGAGGTAGGTTTGGAGAGACAGAGATAAAATAATTTTCACAGCTATCACATATTTTAACACTACTTGGGTTTTCTTTTAGCTAAGTATTAAAAATACTTGCACTTTAAGTACCTATTCTTTGGCTAATAAACTGGAATATCAATGCTGGAATAAATAATACATGACTAAAACAAAATATTAATTTTTCTTCTTCCAATTAATTGATCACCAGCATTATGATCTTCAAAGCCATGAGGATTTCCCAACACAACTGTGATGAAACATTAGGGATACATGCTGTTGCCTTACCGCACAGATCGATCATCACTTCCAGTAACAACTAATGGCTTTTTGGGATGGACTGCCAGACCCCAGAGTTCGCCTTCACAGTGACCTTGCATTATAAGCATTGGCTTGTCTCTTTCTCTCACAATAATTTCAAATATTTCACTGTCCTGTGTTCCTGCTAGAAGCCGGTCTGCTTTCCAACACACGCTTCTGATAGATAAACCTGAGAAAGGACAGAATTTGTATATTTATAAATTTGTATATTAATGAATAAATTATTTGTAGCAGGTACAATCCAGCTTAGGTTAAGCATTATGAAGCCCTATTACTTTTCAGTGGAAGATTTAAACATTTCTATAATTTGTCTTATCTGCAAAAGGAAATAAAATGCTTCGCTTTAGGAGAATCACGTCTTCAGTAACTTCCTATCCAATAATTGGTAAGCACTTCATAAGTAGTTTAAAAATCACAAAAAGAAATTTCAAAAATAATAAGGCCAGAGTGGATGAACTCAGATAAAATGGGTAGGGATTGGAAAGAACAGTGGGTCCATCCCGAGGAGAAGACAGTCATGGAACAGCAGAGACTCAGCAGACAGAAACGCAGAGACTCAGCAGAGAGAAACAACCAGCAGATGTGAATTCTAGAAAGGCATTTTGATCATTATACTTCATGCTACAGGTTTTCAGGGATATCAGGGCAGCCAGGCATGCAGCAATATCTGCAGAGAACTGTCAAAATCTGCAAGAAAGTAAACATAACATTATGGTCCTAGTATCTTGCAGTGGGTTTTGCATCTTGCAAAATTTTGGCATTCACACTGGATACTGTTGTTCTACTTTTTGCTTTTTGAAGCATGATTTCCAATTTCAAGTCCTCTTGAACTATTTGTTCAAAGAAATCATCATTCCTGACATGCTAGTCCAATCTTGCTTGTCTATATAGGTGCATGTACTGTATTATCTTACACTTTTAAAGTTACTAATATGGAGATTTTGATAATAACATTTAAAATATAATAAATGAATTCATTGACTGTTGAAAAGTTACACATTTCCTAATACCAACAATTAGGTACCCAGAAAATTACTATAACTCAGAGTAGACCTGTATCATTTACTCTGACTAACAACCAATTTCCAGGTTCAAGGTTTTTCCATTAGTTGCTGCTTGATCTTTTAAATCTCAGATGTTTTATATCCAAAGCCATGTAAACTGAATAAGATTCTTTCCCCAAAGTCCAACATAATCCAACAAGTTTGTTTTTTAACACCAGAGATCTCCAAAATAGAGAAAGGAGACTGAAGGGCTGTCAGATGCTACCCAGATGGACATAATGGATAGTCTATATCAGCGGTCGCCAACCAGTTGGGTATGGTCCATTGGTGGGCTGTGAGAAAATTTTGGTGGGCCACAGAGAAATCTCACCCCCAGAGCAACCCACAAAGCAATTAATCTAGGCTGCGCCGCCCACATGGCCCACGGGAACCCTCCCCGCCCACTCACTCCTTACCCGGTAAACTTGCCTGCTAAATTGCTATTTTTCCTTTTTCCGACCATCATCTGTTCTGCTCTGTCAGGAGATTAAGATTGGCTAGGAAGCAGGAAATGGTTGCATTTCTTGCTTTCTAGCTAGTCTTTAGGTCTTTGGCTCAGCACAGCCAAACCTCCCTTAAAGCCCGGTCCCACTGCACTTACGGATGCAAAGAGGATGTAAAACGTAAAAAAAAGCTTGCCATCCATTGGAAAACACTATGCATCCGTTGTGTACTCACTGCATATGTGTTTCATACGCTCTATCCGTCAAGCATCCGTCCACTGTGATTTCATCCGCCCAATAAGTTTTGAGCTGCACAAAACTTTGTGAACGGATGAACTTTCCGCCGTGTATGATGTACATCTGCGGCATATACGGGCAACAAACATTCTATGTCCATTATCATCCATTAAACATCTGCTATATCCGCTCTACATCCTCTGGCCATCCCCTCAACTCACATCTGCTGCAGCTGAAAACAGAAAGAGGGAGGAAACAAAAGGTACATGGAACGTCTACACAGCATTAGTAGCACGGAAATAGAAAGGATGTAAGCGTATGCATCTCATATATAAAGTATTCAAAAAGGACAAAACATTTGTATCTGGGATGTATCTCATATATTTAGGATGTCTGGAGTATGTCTAGAGTATGTAGAAGGCCCCATAGCGGACAACCGATATTTTCTATAAAAAGGGGGAGAAAATCATCTGGATTGCTGGGATGGTGGACCATACAGTCCCACTATGGTTGCACTGGAGGTTTATCTATCCCACAACTATCCTTATCTATTCCACAAGCAAACAAAGGCTTAACCATTTTTTCAAAGTTTTCACCAACACTTTATTAAGTAAAAAAAATGAACCAAGTAAACTAAGTGTCTTAAGCAAAGATAACCTTTATTAACTGTCTTAGGTAAACTTTATGACTTTATTAAATAAGCAAAATGAACCAAGTAAACTGTATTACTTGTCTTAAGCAAAGATAAACTTTCTTAGGTAAACTTTATGACTGTATTAAATAAGCAAAATGAACCAAGTTCATTTATTCATTTATTAACCAAGTTCATTTATTAACTGTCTTAGGTAAACTTTATGACTTTATTAAATAAGCAAAATGAACCAAGTAAACTGTATTACTTGTCTTAAGCAAAGATAAACTTTCTTAGGTAAACTTTATGACTGCATTAAATAAGCAAAATGAACCAAGTAAAGTGTCTTAAGCAAAGATAAACTTAACAAGTAAACAACTCAGTCTCTGACACTATTCTCAGTCACTCTGAGTCATGTCCATGGTCTCAGCTGTTAAGCATGCAGGGACTGTGGAGGTGGCTGTGGCTTGAGTGCTGGTCTGAGGCACCATTGGGGTGCTTGGCCCCGAGGGTACAACAGGGGATGGTATGTTCAGGAAGCTATCCGAGAGCTGACTCAGTCCTGTGAGGTTGAGAGGCCCTTCATCAAGGAAAGGTAGGAGGGCTTGTCCGAGTAGGATATTGTTAGATATATAGTGAAATTGACTTTGAGATAGAGAAAGGGAAAACAAGTGGTGCTAATTCTATATAATTATAATAAAGAGATTTAAAAAGATGAAGGAATAAATTGAAAGTAAGATATTAGTTTAAAACATATTGTAAAGGAGATAATAAAATAGGTAGAAATAAATAGAGCTTGAAAATAAGACAAGTGCCATGACATCAGCCTGGAGAACGGCAAAGAAGACAATATCTAGTCCAACATTGACAATTACATCAACAGCTGGTCAAAAGACAATTAAGGCAATGCCAGGGGCATAAAAACAAACTGTAGCCAATATGCAAACAATACAGGGTTTGTTAATGACCATTCAAGAAGCCATGCTTAAAATGCAAGAACAACAGATAAAAATGCAAGAGAATATTTTGCAAAATCATATGGAATTGAAAGGCAATATTAATAAATTAGAAGACAAAGTGTTGATACTATAAAGCAAACAATGCAAAAGAGGTGGAACTTAGAACAGCACAAAATGAAAAGAAACTGAAACTAATGGACAACAGGATGATGATAATAAACAAAAGATTAGAAGAACAGATTATCCACCTAGAGATGGACCATGCTGCCTATTACTTGAGGTTTCAAATATAATTGAAAATGGAGATGAAGATCAGAATGTGCTCATGCAGAATTATTTGCACCAGCTTTACAAAGGGAGACCCGAAAGATCCTGCTAGAAATAAACGAGGCCTACAGAGTTCACACAAGTTACGCTCGATGTAACAGATTACCCGGGGAAGTCCACATGCAATTTGCCAGGAAACAAGCATGTGACATAATATACAAGATAACGCAAGACGAACTGTTGGTTTATAAAGATAAAGAAGTGCAAACCCTTGAGCAGTTCCCAAGAAGGTGTGTGAACAGAGAGAAGACTATAAGTTTTTGGCAACACAACTTATCCAGAAGAACATAATGTTTTGATGGTTAATTCCAGAAGGCTTGTTGGTAACATGGCAGGAAAAGAGGATCAGGATAGATAACTTAGAAAAGGCACAAGATTTCTATGAGCAGATTGGAGGAACAGAAGAAGAAAGCAGCAGTAGAGAGGAGCTAGAGACAGAAAGCCAAGAAGAACAATAACAGCAAGATATAGGAGGCCTAGAACAAGAAGGAGGGAACAAGGAGAAGACAGAAGGAAGAAGATTAAGAACACACCTGCAAAGAGAGACGAGAATTAACAGAAGACAGATAATATCCCACAAGTAGAAAGAAGGAAATGGAAACGAAGCAATTATCATTAAACATAAATGGTCTAAATTCACCCATTAAAAGGAAACAGATACTATCTAGAATAGCCAAACAGAAATTAGAAATAGTATGTCTGCAAGAAGTCTGTTAGGAATATAAGGTATTTGGGTTAGAAATATATAAACCAGGATAGACATTTTAATACTGTCTCTTTAAGGGAATGCAAGAGCATTCAATTGGGTGTGGTTTCTCAAATGGCTATAAGATGGAGCCAGAAACCTGGACTGTCTTAGTCTGAGTCTCAGAAGAGAGTGTATCTTTATTTCCTTCTGTTGGAAAGTATTGCCGTTGCTCCATTTCTTCTAATTGACTGATATTTACTGAATTTAATGTAAATCTGATCCTGAACTGTTTTTGACACTGGACTTTGACATTTGGATTATCCCTGGATTGCAAACTGACTGATTTAACTTGTGAATTATTTTGGATTGCTTATTTTGGACTTTGCTTAAACCTTTCTGGCAGTAAAAACCTACATTTACTGTACAGTGGATCTGTGTACTGTGTGTGTGTTATTCCAACATTACTCTCTATACATCTCCCTGTATATGCTCATTCTCCTAACGGGGAATTACCTCAACAAAGTCCATATTAAAAAATTTAGAATATCCTAAATTAGGAAGGTTATTTGTAGCCCTGGCAAAACAAAAACAGAAAGGGATAGCGGTATATGTTAAAAAAGAAATTAAGGCAGTAGAAAAATATGAAGACCCACTAGGGAGAATTTTGACACTTGAACTAGAATTAGGGTCAATGTTAATCAAGCCAATGTTATTAGTTATAGTTTATGTGCCGAATGACAACCAAAGTCAATTCTATAAGGATTTACATGAGAGAATCATTGAGATGGGACAAGAGAATGCATGCATTATGGGAGATCTTAATGCGGTAGTAAATATAAGGAAGGATTATTTTAATAATGCAAAGAACAAAAAGAACAGGAAAATTTTGCCCAGGTCCTTTTTCAATATGACACAGGAACTAAATTTGATAGATCAATGGAGGAGAATAAATTTGGGGAAAAAATAATTCATGTTCTACTCTAAGATTAGACATGGCGTGGATGAACGCAGAACTAGGAAACCAACTAGATTCGATAGAAATAATGACAAATGTATGGGCTGATCATAACCCATTAAAAATAACTTGGAAAGGAAGGAAAAGGAAAAGTAGAAGGTGGATACTTAATCCCCAAATTTTAAAGGAGACAGATTTTGTAGAGAAAATTAAGAAAGAAATGGAACTTTTTAAAAAGTAAATTACAGTGGAGCAAACATCATTACAGAATATATGGGATATAGCAAAGGGAATCTTGATGGGGCTGGTAACAGCATATACAGCGAAAAGGAATAAGGAAAGATTGCAAAATCAGAATAAATTACAAGAGGAGATTAAAGACCTAGAAAGTAGATTACAAAAAAAACCCCACAAGATGAAAAGTTGAGGAGAGAGATGATTCTTACTAGGCATAAGTTGAATATTATAAATCAGGAAGAGAGAGTTAAAGAGGTGAAAAGGGCAAAACAGACTTTTTTTGAACATGCAAATAAACCAGAGAGGTGGTTAGCCCATAAATTAAGATTAGAAAGAGAAAGAAGGTTGATACAAGAATTGGAGGAGGAGGATGGAAAATTAGAATACTGAATGACTGAGAAAAAGAAAATAGTACAAAAATATTTTGAACAACTATATAGGGAGGATGGAATAAATCCTGAGAATATAGAACAATATTTGAAAAGGAAAGGTCTCCCAGAAATTAGAGAGGAACAGAAAGAGATATTAAATAAAGAAATAACAGTGATAGAATTGAAAAGGGAGGTTGAAAGATAGAAAGATAATAAGACGCCAGGGCCGGATGGTCTTCCAGTGGAACTGTATAAATGTATTTATGAATGTCTTGAACCAGTGATGTTAGATGTGTACAATGAAGTATTAAACTTTGCCAAATTACCCGAGAGAACTGAATATCTCACTAATTCCTAACGAAGATTAAGATCACAAACAGATTAAAAATTATAGACCAATCTCACTCCTGAACGTAGACTATGAAATATTCACAACAATAATGTCAGAAAGACTAAAAATTATTTGAAATGAACTTATTCATATTGACCAGAATGGTTTTCTACCTTCTAGACAGATAAGGAACAATATAAGGATAGTATTAAATGTCTTAGAATACTATGAGACCCACCAGGGAAAGCAAGCAGCATTGATTTTCTTGGATGTTCAGAAGGCCTTCGACAATCTCAGCTGGCAGTTCTTGATCCAACAGGTCGAAAATATGGGATTTGGATCTAAATTCAAGAAAATGATTGGCACAATTTATTCAAACCAAAAAGCTGGGGTAATTATAAATGGGGAGATTACTGAAAATTTTAAGATTATGAAAGGTGTGAGGCAGGGATGTCCAATGTCGCCTCTGCCTTTTATCTTTACCATTGAAGTGCTTTTAAATCAGATTGGACAAAGAAAGGAGATAACTGGACTGAAGAACAAAAAAGAAGAATATAAAGTACAGGTGTTTGCGGACGACTTAGTGTTTTTTGTGGAAGATCCAATGGAGTCAGGGACCTATCTAATTCAAGAATTAGAAGAATATGGGGCAGTAGCAGGACTAAAAATTAATAAAGATAAAACAAAAGTAATAACCAAAAACTTGATAGAAAATTAAAAAAAAATTGGAAAGGAAATTGATTACAAAGTGTCAAAAAACTTAAATATCTAGGAATTTGGTTAACAGGAAGATGCTCTTCCATAAAAGAGGATAATTATATGAAATTACTTTCACAGATAAAGAAAGATCTGGCCAATTGGGGAAAATTACAGCTATCACTATTAGGCCGAATAGCCGCCATAAGAATGAACATACTACCAAAACTATTATACTATTTTCAAACAATACCTATAAAATTGGATAAGAATTTTTTTGTGGAATTAGATTAATTAAATTTATATGGATGGGGAAAAAAGCACAAATAAAATTGAAAACGTTACAAGATAGCAGAACCAGAGGTGGCCTTGGATTTCCAAAATGGGAAACATATTATCAAGCAGCAATTTTATTATGGTTTAAGGAGTGGATAAATTTAAAAAATAAAAGAATTTTGACAATAGAAGGTCATGACCTCCAAATTGGGTGGCATGCCTTTCTATGGGATAAAAAGAACAAGATCCCCTCCTATTTTCATAGACATTTGACAAGGGACTCACTTTTACAAACATGGGAGAAAATTTTAAAAAAGCATTATTTGAAAAGACCAAACTGGATCTCACCTATGGGAGCTATATTATATCCAAATACAAGGGACATTAAAAAAATGATTAGATATAAAGAATTGGAAGATGAACAGGGGGAATTAAAAACACTGGATAAACTAAAAGAACAAGGGATAATATTAGACTGGTGGGTATATTTGCAAATTCAAACTAAATTTAAGAAAGAGGTAAAGGAGCTAGGCACAGATAAAAGATTTGCAAAAATTGGACCAAATCTTGACAAGCAAGGATATAAAATTTATAACACGAACATATAATTATTTACTGGAGGTAGAACTAGAGGAAGAAATTGTTAAGGGACCAATGATTGCCTGGGTGAGAAATGTGGGTCATAATATAAATTTGGATGAGTGGGAAAAGATTTGGACCAAGAACTGGAAGCTGACTTTGTCGATGGCATTCAAAGAAAATCAATATAAAATGTTTTGTAGATGGCACTTAGCACCGGCACGACTGACGAAAATGTATCCAACCTTGAAACCAGAATGCTGGAAGTGCAAACAAAAGAAAGGAATGTTTTTCCATATGTGGTGGCAATGTATAGAGGTCAAAAAATACTGGAAGAAAACACAGAGATGACTTTTTGAGATTACAAAATATAAATTGAATTTGGAGCCTGAAATGATTTTATTAGATAGGATCAAAGAGAATTTGAGTAAAGATAAGATACCTTATTACACACATTTTAACTGCAGCAAGAATCACGTTAGCACAAAATTGGAAGAGTGATAAAATACCACCAGATGAAGTTTTGATTCAGAAAATAATGGACTGTGCTGAACTAGATAAATTCATGATGGAACTGAAAGGCAAAGAGGATCGAGAATACTATGCGACATGGGAGAGGTGGTACGAATGAGTGAAGGATAAGGATAAAAATAATGCATAGTCACAAAATAAGAAACATACATACATACATACAATTATACAATAACTGTTAATGAGATTTTTGTATTTTTTATTTTTAAAGAATAAAAATTAAAAAAAAAGAAGACATTAAAAGATCACTCTGGAGGTGGCCAATCTTTGCTGAAATTATAGAGATGGAGGAGACCTGCAAAATTTTAGAGCCATAATAAAGATTGGGGTACTTTGCATGGTGGTAACCTGTCTTGAGTTTTCAAGAGATAAACAAAAAATATTAAAAATGAAGAATAACATTTATAATTCCACATTTACATTTAAAAGAGATCAAATAAGTTGGCTGTTTTCTATCATGGTTTTGTAAATAGCTTACTATTTCTTAAATAGAATATTTTAATATTGCTAGATGTTATAAATTGTTTCTGTGCTCTGGGGAAAGTATTATTAAAAACAATAAAATGGTGGGGAATTGGGTAAGAATATTATAAATAAATCAATAAAAATTTGCCTTCATTGATGTTTCTGCACTGCACTTATAAATAACATGGTTTTCTTTAATTACATTGCTAAACAATATAGGCTGTGTGTGTAAATCATGTGAGCCATAATATTATTAATATACTCCATCTGGTGATGTGCTAAACCTGCTCATATCAGCTTACAAAAACCAAATGTTAAATTTTCTGGAATTTTACAAGAAGCTTGAGAGTAGACCACCTAGCATGCCAAACAATTGTTTGGTAGCTCGTGGTGCAGTACAATGGCAGCAATGGAGCTGGCAGAGCCGGTTGTTACATATTCATCAACACACATTGATGACTGGACATACTGGACAATTACACTACTTTTTAGGCACTACATGGCAGGCCCATACTTACAGACAATCACCTAATCTGAAACAGATATTTACAAGCAACGGGATACAACAGGACAATGATGCTAACATATGCAATAAATTTAGATGTCCCCTTTGCTCCCACATTTATACCAACAGCACCATCACAGGCTTCAGCAACTTCACATAAAGGCGCTTTCTCTTCCTTTAAAGCGATATATACCATCATTTGCCTGCAATGTCCCCCTGGATTCTATGCTGGATACATGGAATAAACTTTGCACAATAAATGTGCAACATAACATAAAGTTGACATTAGGACTCAAAAGAAGGACAAGGTAATATGGGAGCAACTTTCCAGGGCACTTTATTGTGAGTACCTGATTTGGTGAAACAAACAGCAAGCTTTGTCAGCACAATGGAGTGAGAAGATGCTAAATTCATATAGTGTTCGTGAAAAGGCTTCAGGCTATTGTAGAAGACCTTAGCAAGCAGAATAGATTTTGAATGTCTTACAATTGTTATTTGATAATGTTCTTGTCATCTGTCTCACTTGCAACCTGCACCAGCACAAAACCTTACCTTTCTTTCCCTCTCATTTAATTTCAATTTAAATCTAGCATTGATTTAGCCATTGATGAAGTGAGCTGTAATTCACAAAAGCTTATAATGTCTTTTAATAATATTAGTTAGACTGAAAAAGTGCTATCAGAAGTTCAGAAAAAAATAATGTGATCTAGAACAGCGGTCACCAACCAGTGGGCCTTGGCTTGAGATTTCTTCTTTCTTGGCTTGAGATTTCTCTGCGGCTCACTGCTTGCCTTGGGCCACTGGTGGGTCATAAGAAAATTTTGGTGGGCCACAGAGAAATCTCATTCCCAGAGCACACCCCCAAGGCAATTAATCCAGGCTGTGCAGAAACACAAGGCTATGCCGCCCACATGGCCCACGGAAACATTCCGCGCCCACTCATTCCTTACTCAGCAAACTTGCCTGCTAAATTGCTATTTTTCCTTTTTCTAACCATCATCTGTTCTGTTCTGCCGAGAGATTTCGATTAGCTAGGAAGCAGGAAATGGTTGCATTTCTTGCTTTCTAGCTAGTCTTTAGATCTTCGGCTTAGCACAGCCGAACCTCCCTTAGGACTGAAGGTTTGCTTGCAAACAAATTCAGTGCAGACTCACGGCAAGCAAATTTGAGAGATTGAGCTAGCTGATAGATAGATCACTGAATGAATCTGTGAGCAACTCAATCTGCCTGCTTGCTTTGCCTGATTTTGGGTAAAAGTTGGTCTTTTTTAAAATAAAAAATTCAATATTTACATGCATGGTGTAAATATACATGCATCTGTGATTCTGTGAGCAACTCAATCTGCCTGCCTGCTTTGCCTGATTTTGGGTAAAAGTTGCTCTTTTTTAATAAAAAAAATCAGTATTTATATCAATATTTATAATATTTACATACAAGTCATGCCCAGCCAGTCACATGACCACCAAGTCACACTCACAAATTAGACCACTCCCAAAGAACTAGCTCGTGGTCCGTGGGATCTAAAATTATGAGTTTGGTGGTCCCTGAGGTCCAAAAGGTTGGCAACCCCTGATCTAGCAGCAGCAAAGCAGAAAAACTAGGATTATGGATTATACAATTAATGTCTATGTATACACAATACATATGTGTAGACAACTATACTTATAATCCAAAGAATATGTGGGGATGGAACAGATGAATTCAGAAGTTGAGTGGTGGAGATTTCCTCCTTCCCACTTAATTTCCTTTTTTGATACAAACAAACAAACACAAAGAGTTCTAGTACAATATATTTCACAAATATAATCCTTAATATAATAATTATATTAAGTATAATTATTACAAATATAATAATTAATTATTATTAATTATTAATATTAATTATATAATAATTATTATTACAAATGTAATAATTAATTAGCCAGTTTGAATAAATGGTTTAGAAGTTCTGTTTCTCCTTGTTTCTTTAAATATCTGTTTTTAGCACTTTTTTTATCCAGCTATAGCACCAATAAATGGCATTGTTTTAATAAATCTCTCATAATGATATCCTTTTTAAATTAACTTCCATTATCTTTAAAACAGGAATCAATTTCAGATGCCCTTTGGGAGGATTTCCTGTTGTACAGACACACTAGGTGTTATTGACATTTATAAATAAATGATGAAAATCTAATCTGCTTAGCTTTCTGAAGGAAAAAGAAGATATTTCTATATAACATGTCCATTTTCTCTCACTTTCCTGACTATGTCAAGATACTGTATATATAACATGAAACAGTTGCAGCATTTATTTAGCAAATACATGTTGTGGCTAAATTTTCATCAAGATACTGAACATTAGATACTAATCAAATATTTGCCTCAATAAAACACATCAGAAAGCAAATGAGTGAATGTCAGAGAAGCAGATACATGTGATCTTTGGTACCTTCCTACCTCCCCAGGAAACTTGGCCTGTGGAGGTGTGCTTGCTTTGGGTTGTTCAGATCTATATGGGAAGTCCTAAGAGTTGTTTCTCAAATGGAGCTGGAGACTATTGGGCTATGCCTGGCCATGTGGGGTTGGAAGGTACTCTGTTCATTTTCTGGTCCCCACTTATGATTTGAGGGAGTTGATGGCCTTCTTCTTTCCTCTCTGAATGGAGATGTCTGATTGGAGTCCTGCTTGGGCCTGGGAAGATTGTATTTCTTTGGCCTTCTTCACTTTTTGACCTTCCCCATTTTGGAGAGTAAGTGGTCTATGAAGCCTGATGTTTCTTCTCTACAGAGACCTGCATTCCGTACAGGTTATGGAATACTTGGGGAAGTGTGTCCAAGAAGGTGGCAGAGTTCCATGTGGGGTAAGGTGGATTATTGGGGCAATAGATTGAGTGTATGGACTGAGTTAACAGTTATATGATTGGTTAGGTTGTCCCATAGCCTGGGAGAAAGGAACAAAGGGTAAGATTGAATTGGAGAGGAGAAACACAGAAACATTGAGATGGATTTAAATTAAATTGTTAGCAAAGAGAGTAGGGACTGAGGTGGAATGCCCTTGAAGATGTTATCCTTATCTCTGTAGCATAGATATAGATATAGATATAGACATAGACATAGATATATATAGATATAGATACAGATATAGATATATAGATATTACGTTTTTGCAGGTACTTACATGTATGCTGTTCAGCTTCCTTCGGGTATTATCCCACGTCACTGTAGTTGTGCTTTTCAAGTTGTAGCAACGTTTCAGCAGAATCTCATCTGCCATCATCAGGCTTCTGTATTGAGTTCATCTGTGAGTCAGGTGTTTCTGGTTTCTTCTGTCTGTTTTGTGGCTTTGATTGGCTGGCAACATTGTGTTCCTGGATTAGAGGCTTTCAGTGCAGTTTGGCTTCGAGTAAAAGGACAGCTATCATCTATTAGGAAGCTAGGTTTCATCTGGGTGCCTGGTTGGGGTGTGTTTGAGCTGGAGGTATCAGGGGGGGTCTGTTTGTGCCCAGGTGTTTGCCAGGCTTGTGGTGTGGAGATCTTTCTGTTTGAGAGTGCAGGCTTCCAAATGATTGACAGTCTGGTGGAATCATCTCTTCTATTCATGCTTTCAGGTCTTTTTTCAATCTCTATGGCTTCTCTGATGATTCTGTGGTTGGGGTTTTCTATAGTGGCTAGGGTTTTGGTGCCATTGAAGTTGATGTTATGACCTGTGGTTATAATAGGTGGGGAATAGGTGGGGGCTTGGCTGTGTTCTGATTGGGTGGGGGTGTGTTCTCATTGGTTGGGGGTTTGGTTGTGTTCTGATTGGTGGGGGGGTTGGTTGTATTCTGATTTGCTGGGGGTGTGTTCTGTTCAGCTGGGGGCTTATATATATATATATATATATATATTCGTACATTTTCACAGGTACAGGTATGTAGGTCTAGATGTGTTCGGGTCTTTTCCTGTGTAAAATTAAGAGTATCTTGGCACCAGCCTGAGGATGGTGAGTGGGACCTCGCCAAAATGTCGCCAAGATACTCTTAATCTTACACGGGAAAAGACCCGAACATACTTAGACCTACACACACACACACACACACACACACACACATGTATGTATATATGTATAAACCTCTTCAATATTTCAGAATGATCCACTGACTTGCTTTATGTTACTATCAAAGAATATGTCCAAAATGTTATTGAAAATAAAGAAAACACTGACTCTCCATTTAGCATATTTTTTTCTATTAGCTTCCAATTAGGGTTCTTTTTAAATAAGAAATTCCTTCTTTTAATAATAAGATAAGAATAAGATAAGAATGAAAACTTGAAGGACATTAATGGAAGGGTCTACAGCCATATTGGTGCCTTCTGGCTTTGACTGAGGGCCCTCAAGATATACGGATAGAAACTCTCACAATCTAATTCTTTGTGACAGTGTAATTTGCACAGCAACTCATAAAGACTAGTTGAGAGTGTAAGTTTCAGAAATTTATCTTAATTCATATTACTTGCAGTCCCCTCAAATATATGTAACTTACAACAAATATGGTTTGCTGCACCAACATTGTTCAGTAACTATTTCTTGGTCAGTGTTCCCCAGAAGCCTTAAAACATAAAGCATTTTCACATGCACATCTCAGTTTTTGCAAAAGGGTGGGCTACAACAACAATTATCCTTCAATTGTCTCAAGTTGTCATAATTTACCAAAT
Organism: Laticauda colubrina; assembly: GCA_015471245.1. NCBI lineage: Eukaryota > Metazoa > Chordata > Lepidosauria > Squamata > Elapidae > Laticauda > Laticauda colubrina. Next base: position 60,303,923 of record BLBF01000018.1, on the reverse strand, counting down.
CAAATTCTGAAAGATATGTGAATAGAAGACAACACACTCTCATGTGATAGAAAATGCAGGGGAGACTAACTTAGGGAGTTTTATTTTTGTTGCATTAGGTTGGTTAGTCTTTGTTGGAATAACAAGAGAGAACAGATATTATTTTTTTCTTGGAAGAAAAGTATTGGTTCCCTTAGAAGTTTGATGAAAATTCCAGGTACAATGCAACAGCCTTCTCCTCTTATTTGTATGTGTGTGTATCTATATCTATATATCTCTTGCATTATCTCATTGTCAGTTCATCACTTCATTCCAAGAACACTGGAAACTGAATTAATACTGGCACATCCATACTAATATTAGTCTCCAGAACTATGCCTTATGTATCCAGATATGAATTCATGCTACCACCTCCACTGCAACTGTAGCAACATTCAACAAATAAACTGCTTTTGTAACATAACTTGCATAATACCAAACTGGCATAATGCTATAGTAAATAGACAAATTAAAATCCTCATTCACTCTGGCATAGTACACTCATTCAGCCATTCAATGAATGAAAACAAAATTCCACATTCACTCAATCCACCTATCCCAGATGCTTGAGAAGAGAAGTAGGAGAGAACAAGACCCAAGATTCAAGAGAGTGGTGGAAGGAAGAAAATTGTTTGCTTTACCCAAAGGGTTCCACTCAACTCCATCCTTGCTGGCAAAGGTGTTTTGAGACCAAAAAGAAGTTTGGCATTAAAGCTTTCCCTTTCCCCAAGAAATTAAATGATAGTATTAGGAAGTACTGTTTAACACATAGTCAGAAGTTGTTCCAAGGCAGGAAGGAGATGTGGCCTAAGGGCACAGTTCGGAGGCTCAAGGTCTCTTCTAGCACTGACTCATGATGTGCCCTTCTGTCAACCAATCTCTACAAGTATTGTGAACTGCACTTAAATGAAATGGTTTCAGCGATTCCAAAACATGCATTGGTTCTATCAATTTACAAATAAAATATATGTACAAATCAAAACCTTAATAAAAAAAAATGTATTACCTTTATATCCTTGCTCAGTCTCCCTGAGATCAATTTTAGCTATTGGCTTGAAATCAATATCCCACAGTCGAATGCAGCCATCTCTCCCACCAGTTGCAAAACCTTCTTCACATCCATACATACTAAAAATTCCAGCCTGCACAATAAAATAATCAAGTTTAAAATTTGTTTCATACGACAATGCTGTTTGCAAAGTGTTAAAATGCAATGCTTGTCAAACAGAATTACATCATAATGTTTTTTCCTATCAGATTCCAAACATTTATATAATCAGATGATTTAGTCATTCCATCATAAACAAACAAGCAAAACAAAACCAGCCTACTGGAAATATGTTTTTCCTTGCCAAGAGATATTAGGCAGCAAAACCAGCATTAGGCATACAGTCAATTGTGCACTCCTGAATCATATTAAAAGAATAATATTGTGTGACAATTCTATAATTTGAGTTCATGTTTATCACTCTAGCACTCTTTTCTTGATCAGCCTATTTCTATTTGTTGTTTCTAACATCTAAATCAGTTGTAACAGTTCTCATGATGGATGAGGGAATTTGGTTCTTCAAGTTTCCGAAATAGCAGCTTCCTTCCTGCTATTTTGTCACACAGCGATCCTGTGATTCTTACAAAGGCAGTTTGTAACAAGATGTATAATCTATGGTTTTTCCCATTTAAAATATAAAATTGTGACTGTGTATATATGCATAATATTTATACCTACAGAGTCTAATACTGTGTAAAGGTAAAACAGACCTTGGCTTAGATATTTAGATACAATTAAAAAAAGATACAAGCATATTATAGAATTTATCAAAAGTGTACATACGTTGAACAAATTGAATGGATAAGTTCACAAGAATAGAATAGAATAGAATAGAATAGAATAGAATAGAATAGAATAGAATAGGAATAACAGAGTTGGATGGGATCTTGGAGGTCTTCTAGTCCAACCCCCTGCTGTCAGCCTTCAAGATCTTCTACTATCGCTTTGCATCTTTCGTCTGTCATAAGAAATGGGGGGGAGGGGAGGTAGGGACAAGTCTGGGAAATGAGCTGGAGGTGTTACATTCTTCTGTTGTGTAAAAGTGGGGGGGGAGCATACAATAGAGTTAGGTTTCTATTTCTCGCTTAGCTTTCTTTTCTCTGCGCAACTGCAACCCGTTATCAAAGTATGCCAAGGTCAACGGACAGAGGCCTCATCATCACCTGAAGATGCCCACATGATCATACTCACAAGTTCTAATTGGAAGTTTCATCTGAACTATTGGGGGTGGGAATACTTCCATCACTTTGTATATGTGAATTGCACGCCTAATTTCTCAGATTCAGAATTCTTTGGTTGCTACCACTTCATTTTCAGTAAAAGATATCTTTTCTCTAAACTAAAGAGTCTAAGTATTTCTTTCCTGGATTTTGAATGGAGCACCGCCTGACATTATTCTGAATCTGCTCTACCAGCCCACCCGGAGAGAATACCCAATTTTCTTCCGAGGGGGCCTGGACATCATGTCATCTTCAACTAGTGATCAGGAAGACCTGGGAGCCATTGGAGGGCAAGATTCTCTGCTGGTACAGAAAGCCCAATCGCTAGCAGAGCTCAGTCTGGAAGAGGATCCAGCTGTGAAGCCCAGATGGTCGGTGGGGGTTGGTTGGAAAGATCCAGAGAAGGACCCCCCCCCCCCGCCGGAGACACAACTACCTGCCAGCGTGGAAAAGAGGAGCCATGGCAAGAGAAGGAAAAGAGAGAACTCTCACTGAATCAAGCCAGGAAACTCCTCGATGAAGCCTTTGAACAACTCCAAGCTGCACAAAGGTATGAAGGGGAAGGGAAAGTAGCCCCAGCCAGAAGAAGCAGAGCAGCCCCCTCTCCCATAAATCAACCCGATCCAGCAGCAGCCCCGGGGCCCTCAGCGGGAGGTGTGATTCCTAGAAGGCGTAGAGCTCCTAGGCTGCCTCCGTTAGAAGTAAGATACGGGGGAGATCCCAAAGCCTTGGGATTTTTCCTAGCCCAAGTTTGGAGCTATATGGAAGAATACGGGGAGAATTTTCCCTCAGAGGCAGCCAAAGTGAGATGTGTTACCAAGGCTCTGGAGGGAATAGTTGTGGAGTGGATGGTGACCTTGCATAATGATAATGCTCCCCAGTTGCTGAACTATAACCTGTTCATGACTGCACTGCGGGCTAGGTTTGAGGACCCACTGGCAGAGTGCAAGGCCCGGATTAAGATGAAGACCATAAATCAGGGGCAGAGGTCAGTGGCTGACTACACCCAAGAATTTAGACAGTTAACTGGTCATATCCGAGGCTGGCCCCAGGAAGCCCTGATAGAAGCATTTAAAGATAGTTTAAATGAAGATGTGTACCAGAGATGCATTGCTAGAAGAGACCCCAATGACTTGCAGATGTGGTACTTGCTGGCAGAAGAAGTGGAGATTGATTTAACCCGAAACAAACGGCGGGGAGATTCTGGGTGAAGCAAGCCTTTCCCCCCACGTCCTCAAGAGGTTCCCAAACCTCAGAGGGGAGGAGTGGCGGCAATACCCAATCCCTCGGCCTGCTTTCGATGCGGAAAGGAAGGTCATCGGGCTGTGAACTGCAGAGTCAAGCTGGGACCAAAGGGGATGCCAAAAGAAGGGAAGAAACCCGAAAAGTCCCCAGCGAAGCCTCGTGAAGCAGCACTAAAGTCGAAAGAGATGGCAGAGGTCGCTCCTCCCGCAGGAGAGGAATCAGAAACCCCAGTGATCCCTGAGGATGATTTCGACTCGGAAGACGACTTCCTGGTAAGTCCAAGCGTGGGCCCTATGACCATTCCGGTGAAGTTGAGGGTACCCAATTCAGGGGTTGAAGGGGAAATGCTAGCCCTGTTAGATTCTGGGTGCACAAGATGTACAATCAACACGGAAGTAGTGAAGAAAATGGGCCTAAAACTAAAACCTTTGAAGATGCCCGTTTCCTTTTGCCAACTAGATGGATCAGTGGCTGGAGGTTGCCCTGCACGTTTTGTCACAGAACCTATAGAAATGATCATGGGAGAGCATGATGAGACCCTGCGTTTTATTGTGGTCCCTGGGATGGAGCAACCATTAATACTGGGATTGCCCTGGCTCCGGAAATGGAACCCCCAGGTTAACTGGAGAAAGGGGTTGTTGCGCATACGCGCAAAGCAGCGACCAAGAGGAGGGGCCAGATCCCAGCCGAAGCCTGAGGACCTCATTGAAATAGCTTCCACAGGTACTGAGCCCGTGAAAGGGGAGGAGAAAATTTCCAAAGAGTATTGGGATTTAAAAGAAGTGTTCAGTGAGAAGGCCTCGGATGAGCTTCCGCCTCACCGGCCAACAGACTGTGCTATTGAGATTTTGCCTGGGGTGAAGCTCCCGAAACCAAAGTTGTACTCAATGACCCCACGGGAATTGGAAGAGCTAAGATTGTTTAAAGATAAAAATCTGGAACGTGGTTTCATTCAACCTGCTAGATGCCGGGTAGCAGCCCCAGTGTTGTTCTGTGAAAGGAAAGATGGTTCCAAACGTTTGGTGGTGAATTACAGAAATTTGAACGCTATTTCTGTGGAAAACGTGTACCCCCTTCCTTTGATGAAGGACATGTTGGCCCATTTAGCGAAGGGGAAGATTTTCACGAAGTTGGATTTGAGAGAAGATACTACCGAATTCGAATTAAGGAAGGGGATGAGTGGAAGACCGCTTTTAACTGCCCGATGGGTTGCTTCCAATTCAACGTTCTTCCTTTTGGTTTACAAGGGGCCCCAGCTGTATTCATGCAAATGATCAATTAAGTGTTACATGAACATTTATACAGGGGGGTTCTGGTTTATCTTGATGATATCCTTATCTACACGGAAACTCTGGATGAACATGTGAAACTAGTGCAGTTGGTTCTACAGAAACTGTGTGCCGCTAAGTTGTATGCTAAATTGTCAAAGTGTGAATTCCACCAAGACAAAATTGACTATTTGGGATATCGCATTTCATCTGAAGGCATAGAAATGGATCCAGAGAAGGTGCATGCCATTTTGGAATGGGCTCCACCACGCACCAGAAAACAACTTCAAAGCTTTTTGGGATTTGCAAATTTTTACTGGCAATTCATCCCAACGTTTGCTAAGATAGCAAAACCCATCACAAATCTCTTAAAAACAAAAGGGGAGGTGAAGCCAAGGCCAGGAAAGCTGCTGGAGTGGTCCATGGAGTGCCAAGCAGCTTTTGAAAAGCTAAAACGACTGTTTGCTGCAAAACCAGTGCTGAAGCACCCGGATATGGACACTCCTTTCGTGATTCAAGCCGATGCAAGTGATGTGGCTAGTGGAGCGGTGTTACTTCAAATCAATGAGAAAGGGACCTTACAGCCTTGTGCATATACCTCCCGTAAGCTGTCTGAAACAGAGAGAAGATGGGCCGTCTGGGAGAAAGAAGCTTTTGCATTTTGTTGGGCCTTGCTGACCTGGAGACATTTCCTGGAAGGAGCAAAACACCTATTTGAGGTATGGACTGATCATAAGAATTTGGAAGCCTTAAAAACGCCCCGGAAGCTGTCCCCTAAACAAGTTCGCTGGACCCAGTACTTTAAGCGGTTCAATTTCTCATTGAAGTACATTCCAGGAGGGAAGAACTTCATGGCGGATGCTCTCTCTAGACTACCCCAATATAATAGTATGCGCCAGGAGATGATAAGCCCAATTGTCCCAACCAAACATCTAGCCGCCCCCGTGATTACCAGAGCCCAAAAGAAGAAACAAGAAGTGGATTTATCGAATGATCTAACCGAACAATTAAAAGAAGCTTTAAAACTGGACGAATGGTTCCTGGCTCATTCAAGCGACGATACAGTTAGAGATGGTTTGGCTTGGGTGGGGACCAAGTTGTATGTGCCACGGGTGCTGAGGGCCCAAATACTACAACAGGCACATGATTCTAAAGCAGCTGGCCACTTTGGATTTGTGAAGACCTTACATCTGGTTAAGTGGCAATTCTGGTGGCCTACTTTAAAGAAGGACATTGAAGCTTATGTAGCTAGCTGTCCAGTTTGTGTTTCGGCAAAGAGACCTCCTGGTAAGCCAATAGGATTGTTACAAAATGTAGCTAGACCAACGGCCCCCTGGAAAGAAATCTCTATGGACTTTATAGTAGAATTACCTAAAAGCGGTGGAAACACAGTCATCTGGGTAGTAACCGATTTGTTTTCCAAACAAGTACATTGCATACCTTGTTCCAAGATTCCATCTGCTAAGACGCTGGCTAAACTGTTTATTTCACATATCTATAGGTTACATGGCATTCCAGAACGTATAATCTCTGACAGAGGGGTCCAGTTTACCTCAAATTTTTGGAAAGAGTTCCTGAAGTTGATAGGCTCCGCCCAGGGTCTAAGCTCCGACCACCACCCTCAAACCAATGGGGCCTGTGAGAGGACTAATGCAGTGTTAGAACAGTATCTTAGATGTTACATAAATTATCAACAAGATAATTGGTCCGACTTACTACCATTTGCCGAAGTGGCATATAACAACTCCGTACACAGTAGTACTGGATTTACTCCATTTAAAGTGGCTTCGGGACAAGATTTCGTTCCCATATCTGAACTTCCTCGTGAAAAACCTAACATCCATTCGTTGGATGAATGGATAACTCAACTCCAACTTAACTGGCCAGTGACACGCAAAGCCTTAGATGAGGCACATCAAGCTCATAAGAAGTTCGCGGACAAGAAAAGATCTCCACAGAAAGAATATAAAGTGGGCGACAAAGTTTTCCTGTCCACCAGATACCTGCAGACCACTCAAAAGTCAAAAAAGATTGGTCCTAAATATGTTGGTCCTTTCACGATTGAACGGATTATAAATCCTGTAACAGTCCAGCTGAACTTACCCGAGACTCTTCGACGAATTCATCCGGTGTTCCACGTTTTTTTGCTAAAACCTGAACATACTTCTGACTTAAGACCCATCCAGGCTGACCCTCCCATACCAATACTGATTGAAGGTGAACAACATTTTGAAGTTAAAGAAATTCTGGACTCTCGCAAACGGAGGGGTCGACTCCAGTATCTTGTAGCCTGGAAACATTTCCCTTCTTCACAAGCCAAATGGGTTAACGAAACCGACGTTAAAGCCCCTAAGTTGGTCAAGGCATTTCATTCCAAGTATCCTGATAAGCCTTAGGATTGTGGGTTTTTGTAATTATATAATGATTAATAATTGTCTTTATATTTTCTCCTCTCTCCCTTTTAGGATTGATGGTTTTCCCTTTTTCTAGGAGGGCCGAATGTCAGCCTTCAAGATCTTCTACTATCGCTTTGCATCTTTCGGCTGTCATAAGAAATGGGGGGGGAGGGGAGGTAGGAACAAGTCTGGGAAATGAGCTGGAGGTGTTACATTCTTCTGTTGTGTAAAAGTGGGGGGGGGGGCATACAATAGAGTTAGGTTTCTATTTCTCGCTTAGCTTTCTTTTCTCTGCGCAACTGCAACCCGTTATCAAAGTATGCCAAGGTCAACGGACAGAGGCCTCATCATCACCTGAAGATGCCCACATGATCATACTCACAAGTTCTAATTGGAAGTTTCATCTGAACTATTGGGGGTGGGAATACTTCCATCACTTTGTATATGTGAATTGCGCGCCTAATTTCTCAGATTCAGAATTCTTTGGTTGCTACCACTTCACTTTCAGTAAAAGATATCTTTTCTCTAAAATAAAGAGTCTAAGTATTTCTTTCCTGGATTTTGAATGGAGCTCCGCCTGACACCTGCTTAGGCAGGAAACCCTATAGCATTTCAGTCAAATGGTTATTCAATCTCTTCTTAAAAAGAGAACTACTAACAGTGTTAGTGCATTTATGATTAAAGCAGTTATCGTGCTCCTTGCATAATAGCAATAGGAATAGTACTTAGATTTATGTATCGCTTTATAGTGCTTTACAGCCCTCTCTAAGTGGTTTACAGAGTCAGCAAATTGCCTCCAACAATCTGGGTCATTTTACCCACCTCAGAAGGCTGGAAGGCTGAGTCAACCTTGAGCTTGGTGAGATTTGATCTGCCAAATTTCAGGCAGCTGGCTGCCAGCAGTAGTAGTTTGCAGTACTGCACTCAAACCATTGTGCCACCAAGGCTCTTTGATTGACTGAACCAATTTCACACTAAACAGAGTAAAATAATTGAAGAAACAAAATAATTGACTGTTCAAAGTTATGATAATGCAAAATCAGGGACTTACAACTATTTCTTGTTCTGCCCTTCACAGCCTGTAGTCATGTGGTCACAATTCAGGGACTTGGAAACTGGCTTACAATTACAACAGTCAACAGCATCCTGCAGTCAGATGTTCGCCATTTACAATCTTCACTGCTGGCTCCTACAAGCAAAGTCAATGGGGAAGCCAGATGATATTGCAAATGGAGATCATGTGACCATAAGATGCTTCAGCCACGTCGGATTCATTTAATAATGGCATTGGAGCTGCTGCAACTGTAAAGACACAGGATTTTGTGCTTTATAAGTGCATCAATTAGCAACAGAATTGCAGGTCCCAATTACTGTAGTTAGGCAAGTTAAATGATTCATGGCATTTGCACTTTAAATAATGTAACTATGAAATTAGTTGATTCAAATATTGTTGCAGGGATATAGCTTATATGATAGACAGATTAGTGATAATGTGAGTATTGAGTTCCATACTTATTCATATTACCTGAAATATTTCTCACATTAAATTATGTCTTAATGAAACTCATAAGTTCAACTTCCCCCAAACAATAATACTAACTAAATCACATATCCTGCTTCACTAGAATTTAAGATTACAGTACAAGGCTGTTTTTTTGTTCACAAAATTGTTATGGTAGAACATAGTCTTGAATCAAATGAATTAAAATTTGATGAGTTGTTTTTCCCCTGAAGAATATTTTTATGCCTGCCAAAATGTTACTGAGAACAGCAAAATCAATAGCAAAAAATTGCTTCTGTAAGTATGGCACAGCTTATTTAGTTATTATTTATATACCAAACAAATTTGTATAGCTGTGCAAGTCACACTTTAGGTGAGTCCAGTAATCAATCAGCATAAAAATCAATTGAGAATTGCTTGAGTGTCCAAAAGCAAATCAGGAAACATACCTATTTTAAGACCCAAGTTTTTGTACAGTAGCATATAAATGGTAACTTACACCATGAGCTCCTTGGATTGTATGGACTAAGGTAAGCCCTTTCCAGACATAGACATCTCCATTTAAAGCACCAGAGAATGTAACATCATCTTTTGCACAAGACAAACAGAGGATAGTTTGCAAGTCTCCTGTTTTGCCAAATATTCCTCTTTTGGCTGTCAAGGCATTTCCGCACAGTGTCCAAAACTATAAAATGACAAAAAGAATGTCGTCAGCATTTGCAATATGTGGCTGAATCATACCTTTAAGATGTTTGAAAACCCCCTAGCAGTTTACATAGTTTAGATCCCTGTTTATGTTGTTTATGATATTTACATCTAAGTATTTAAATGAATTATCAGGATGGTTTCCATTATCAAAATGCATAGAACAAGTACTCAGAATATATAACATCATATGATAAAAGTGTTCACTTAAAAGTTTTTTATTGCTTTTAAAATAAAAAAAAAAGGAAACAAATCAAAATAATTGAGTATTAATAATAAAAATTATTTGTTTTTACAAGTTACAGTGAAGGTATAATTTTACACAAGACCTTAAGGCCCTGTCACACTGGCCGACAGATGCAAAACGTTTATAAAAAGGACACAGCGGACGAGAAAAATGTTCCATCCATTGTTATCCACTCTCAAAAGGGGCAAAAATTTGCATAACCAGAGCGGATAACATGGAAAGGAATGGACTGGGGGAGGAGGCAGGGTGGATGGAAAGCGGATGCGGAACGGAAGCCTAGCGGATGGAAGCAGATGAGAGCGGATAGGTCCCCTCTGCGAACGTTTTTTCCATTTTTATGCTTTGTTTGCAAGCTGCATCCGCTTTCATCCTTTCTCCGTCCATGCTACTAACGCTGCACATCCGTTCCGTGTCCGTTCCGCTTCCTCCCTGTGTCCGTTTATCGCTGGAGCGGATTTGAGTTGCACGGATGCACAGCGGATGCCTAGCGGATATAGCGGATACGTAACGGATGACAACAGATGCAGAACGGATGTCCCCCGTATGCCTAGCGGATGCAGAACGGACGCATTGGATACATTTTCCGCTCAAAAGTTTTGAGCAGCTCAAAACTTTTTGAGCGGATGAAATGTCAATAGACGGATGCTGGACGGTTAGAGAGGATGAAAAACGGAGGCAGTGAGTACAGAACAGATGCATTGCGTTAACCAACGGATGGCAAGTGTTTCTCTCTGTTTTACATCCTCTTTCCATCCGTTGGTGCAGTGTGACATGGACTTTAGAATATTAGTAATCCTTTATTCCTTCTGTAATCCTAGTACCGAATGAAGTCCTTCCAATTGCAATCCACAGTGGCTGAAAGGATCAATGTATTTTAATAAATCCTTCATTTATGATAAAATCTACAGAACATGCCCTTTGATCAGAATCAGGCCCAGAGCAGGAGACAAAGGATTACAAATTCTTGATTCTTCACTATATACTAAGCAGTTTATATAAACTATATGGAAAGTACTTTGAGACCAGCATACTGCATTGTAAATACTATGTTGACCCTTTCCAAGAGACTTCTAACACTAATTAATATCAGACAGAGATGTAACCTCTTTTGGGATGATCTGTCAATACGTCCAACAGCAGGCATATTGCAGCGAAGCTTAGATCTTGACAGGGCCAATTTTGTGAACTGACTAATTCACAGAAACATCTTAACCTTTAGCTGTCCTCTCACCTCCCTTCTGCATCTAGAAATTTTTGCCTCCTATCTACTTTTTTTTGTTCATTCAAACCACCCACCATAAATTGTATTAAATTACCCCCCATACACATACCTGTTTCCCAACTAACCTTGGGATTACATGTTGTGACCTATATAATTGTCCTATCACATGTCAAACACCTACTGTAATTGACATTCGGGTTGTAATGTCATTTTCCTCCCATGGTAGTTTATTTCATTTCTTGTTTTGGTTTCCCCTCTACTTCTGAGGCAGCTAACAGAAATGTATAATTCATAAACATATTTTGGAAACCCGTTTCAGTTATTAGATGTTAAGCTTCTCCTCTCTTCTATTCATCATTTGCAACTGGATGTTGAAATAAAAGACAAATGCCACTCTGGAGCAATATTCTTCCATGAAATATTAAATGTGTTTTTGCCAATAATTGAGAAATAGCTGTTTCAGGTCAACTACATTTACTACCCATGCCTATAGCTACATGCTTCCCAGTTCTCCCCCATTCCAGAGGCACCCAGCACTCTTTAAAATCAAAGATTATCTGGCTCTTGCCAAGGCCTCATGCCAGCACTGTGGAGATCAAGCCCTATCTCAAGGGTCTTCAAACTTGACAACTTTAAGACTTATGGACTTCAACTCCCAGAATTCCTCCTTCAGTCATGTTAGCTCAAGAATTCTGGGAGTTGAAGTCCACAACTCTTAAACTTGCCAAGTTTGAAGACCCTTGCCCTATCCCTTTGAAGATCATATTTAGCTTTCTATCAAATCTTTCTCCTCCACATGGGCTGCCTAAAGAGTTGAACATCAAGTTTATTGGACTATTTTCCACAGTTACATGGACCATTCCTTTGCTTTCATCAGAGGCTCCCAATCACAGTGAAAATGGACATCGATCCATTGTACCTTAATGGTCCTGGAATGTCTTCCTGCCCCCTTGTACAACTTCGTTCCACTACCTTCAGTGTTTGTGAAATAGTAAGTTGAGACTGAATGTTTTTTGGGCTCTTGGCATAGAAGGAACAGACTAAGCTCTTTGATTTGCTAACGTGGTTGCCCAAATATCAAATGATACACAAATGCTTCACCTCCTTTGACAGCACCAATTCCTGCCAAAGCCAAAAGCACTGTGGATGATATTTAGAGACTCCTTTGATCATTTTCTGAGATTGGTAAGTTAGTGGCTATAATTGCACTTGCTTTAATATTGTTGGAATTCTAGAATTGAAATGCATCTTGGAAGTATTCCAGTCCAAACCCCTACTCAAGGTACAGATCCTTATACAATCCCAAACATTTGTAAGTGTGTGCGATGTCATATATACAGAATGGAACCAGCTTGTGGTGCAAAGCTTATTTTGTGATGTACTTCTCCCGTGGACATCTCTGTTTGTACAGCTACTTTATTTTAAATAGGTAGAAATGAATTATTGCTTTTAGTTAGATGTGTCTATGGAGATTCTCGGTCATCCTGATCATGGTTGTCCCAAACATGCTATTTCAAAAGGCAACTAGACTTTGTTTAACTTTGAAGATATTTCACTTTTCATCCAAGAAGCTTCTTCAGTTCTGACTGAATGGTGGAGGATGGAAGGCTTTATATTCCTTGCTGTCATCTGGTTATTAGAACTCTTTCTGAGAGTCATTGAGGCCACTTGGAAGTTTATCTGTACTCTCAGGGTCACATGAATAATGCAAATGGGTATGGAACCTTTGGTGGAACTACAAAAAGAATTGTGCTGTAAATAGGAAATAGGTGGTGCAGTATATTTCCTCCCTCTGTTGAGAGAGAACTGTTCAATCTTAATGTAGATAGCCTCTTTGACCCCTCTTTCAAATCAGTGGTCTTCTTTGTCCAAGGATGAGAAGGAAAAACAAAGTTCATCTCTCTTTTCTTCTCTGTTTCCCCCCTCCTCGGATAGCAATGACAAATATAGCCAATTAATATCAAACAGGGGAAAGACAATGGGGAGACTCCCTACACTAAGTTTAACTAGTGTTCCTCAGACTAGGCAATGTTAAGATGTGTGGACTGGCTGAGGAATACTAGGAAGTGAAGTCCACACATTTTAAAGTTGCTTAGTTGAGAAATACTGCTTTAATGTCTATTAACCCTGGTAGCCAGTAAGATAAGAAGATGCAATGGAATAATGTTTGTAACTATTAATTTTCCAACAATGCCTGGAGATTTTTTACAAAGTATTATTTTGTTAGCTTTGCTTTTCACAATTTCATTATTAAACAAAACCAAATCTTTTAAAATGTATTAAACTTCGGCTCAGTGAATGTTAATCTTCTGCTTTTCAGTGATTTTACTCTGTAAAAGACTGATTTGCTCGTTTTTTGTTGTATTTTTCTGATTCAGATATTTTGCAAATGTGGATTCCTTGCTCCCCTCTGAGTTTGATTGCTTTCTCTTCTACTAGTGTTTTGCAATTCTGACAATGCAAGCCACCTTGCACATCATTTCATTATTGATTTCATTTATGCAATATATTTGGCCATTTATTAAGAGTAGTCTATATCAAAGAAATGTGAAATTTCTTTCCTAATCTAATGAGGAAATCCTTTCCAAACAGAAAAATAGCCTTTTTTTTTTTCAGTATAGGAAAAGGCTTGGAAATTTTTATAAGTGACACCTACTAAGCAAACACACATACATAAAGTATGAGACATTGGAAAATTTGTTGAACTTTTTAAAAAATCATGTCATATATATAGAGCTAAATATCTTTAGAACTAAAAAAGAACTGCTGAGTGAACCAACTGACAGATTTATTCATATAGATTTAGTATATAAATGTCATCCATTTATACCTATTTAAGATCTCTTTATCAGTCTGCATGAATATGTATGCGAATTTTATTTCTAATATGCATATTAAACATGAGCAAAATGGCATTTATTTTGTTGCAGTTATTACAGAACTAATTATTTAATCAAGGCAATTTTCCTCATTAAAATGAGGAAAATGTCATTCAGAAAAAGATATAAAGTAGGTATCCAAAATTTGCAATAACCAATTTAGCAACTAGCAGTAACTGAATTTTATACTACATCAATATATATGCTTTTGTTTATTACAATAACCACATGAATGATGTGATTTTTTTAAGCTGCACATCTTTTTCTGTAATCAGATGATTACAGAATAATTCAATAAATTAGGATTAAATTAAATTTAAATTTAATTCTGAGTTAAAATGCAGCAACATCTTGCAGTTAATGACTTGATTCACATAAACTATCATTTTTTTCAATCATAATTTGTTAACAAATTACAATTTTATTTGCTAAAAATTCATAGTCATAAGGATAGTAGCAGAATTCAAACATGCTTAAATGATATCAATCAGAAATGAAAACTGTCAGGCACAAACAATCAGGTCCACATGCAAAGGGTTCAAAAGTACTGATTTACTGCTCAAGCCTATGTAAAGGAATCTTTGTGGCAACCCTGATACCTCGAAGATGGCATCAGCCAGATTCATGAAACTGGCTGATGCCATCTTTGAGACTTCAGGGTTGCCACTTTGGGGACTAACACCTGGGTAAAACTAGCATCTGGGTAAAACTAGAGAAGGTTCAAAGGCATTCGGTGGGGGGGGAGAGAAGGTGTACTTCATCCTCTTGTGACTATGTAGAGACTCTAAACCAATTCCTCACTTCACTCCTTCAGTTTAGTCTAGTCTAACTAGAATTGGATATAGGAGCATTAAGCTAGTGTGATCAAACTAAATCAAGAGTTTTTTTCCTAAATAAGCGTGCAAAGAATTACACTGTTTAAATGGATGGAGACATTTGAAACACTTTAAAGTGGGTGGAGAGGACCAAAAAAATATGTTAGTTTTAAAATCTTTCTTCAAAAATAAATAATTATTTAAAGTAAAAATGTTCATGTAGCACAAAAATAAATCATTAATTGCCTTATACAGTGTTTAATTGTGAAAAATATTTGGCATACTTTTGTTATATCTTGGCGTTCACTAAAATGACATCACATGTACAAATTAGAGATAAAGGCTTGTCAAAAAGATTATGTATCCTGAAAGAAAATGAAATGTATTGATAGTTTATAATAACCCTTCATCTCTAGTGTGGACACAAAGTTAGAAATACATGAACATAATAATATAATCAAGTTATAATAGAACAGAACACTCACAATTGAGTATTTAATTGAAATATTATGATCATGAAGTGTAGGATGAAAGTGCAGGGATGAAGTGCAGGATAAACAAGAATTCTAATAAGATATGGAATTTTTTGTTTTTAATCACTAATGTACATTTAAGAGTCTAATTTAGAAAAACTTTATTTTAAATAATGAGTTTGTAGCTTGACACCATGTTATAACTCCCAATAGCATAGTTAGCATGTACTGTACTTCAGCAACTTTTACTTGTTTTCCTCTGTTCTAAATAAATCTGTTCTGATTAAAAACATGGGGAAGACCTATACATATTTGAAACTCACACTATATGTCCCTTCTACTTATCCTGATAACCTATTTCTCTCTGCAGCAACTCTATGTGTGAGGAATTTACTTGCATTGGCTATACTAACTTGTATACTAACTTGTATAGCTTAAAAGAAGTTAGTAAGAGAAAATATGTCAAATAAATATAACATTTTTCTCCACTGATAATGCAAAGCATCAAAACCAATTTACCTTGATATGTTATGTTACCTTGATATGTTTCACTCCGCAGCTAGCCACTCGGTTAGGTTGATATGGATCCCAGGAAATATCAAAAATCTGTCAAAACATATTCAAAACTGCTACACTAAATTAAAAACCAAATGCATTAAATCCTAGAAATGTCTATTTTTCTCACATAATTTCAACAAAGTTCTATAGCTCTATTAGCAAGATTGTTAATACCATAGTTACATCATAGCTCATAATTTTTTTTATGAAAGGCAAATGCATTTGAAAAGTAGTCAGCAAAAGAAACATCTTACAAGGTTAATTATACATTTGCCTTTAATTTACGGTATTTGTACATATAATATATAATATAATAACAATTATAGGTAAATATTTATAAATACCAAATTGTACAGACCTAAAGAAAATAGATGGGATTTAAAATAAACAGTATTGTTATAAAAGATTGTCCGTATTTATTAGACCTTGCTGTATAGATATCACTCTTGAAAAAACTGGTTTTACACTATTTTTCTTACATACCTATTACTATTGAATTGACCCACCCAGAAAATTATACAAATATTTGTACTCTGCATAATTTAAATTGATATCAGAATCATTCAGTACTGATTGCAACTTTAGCCTGTCACATTTTCAAACAGTTGGGGATTGCTTCAAAATTCCATTTTAATTTCCTAAAATAAGAACCACAGTAAACCAAAGAGATATAATGGGAGTCTCATGAAATGAATTTTTGCAAAGAGCTCCTTCAGCATTATATACAGGAATAAACCAATAGTGATGGACAAGCTGACTTTCAGGGAAATTATCAATCAGTAAATCTTTTCAAAGAGGCAATATTGTGCCACTTTTTACAATACCACAGATGCAATTTAAAAAACAGGTTAAATCTCTCAAGTGGTCCAAAATTGGTAAGATTTTTGCAATCTCATCCTCATAAACCTCACACCTTAATGCATGAAACCATGTGTGATATTCAATACTCAACTCTCACAATGCATTTTTTAATTTCCATTCAATCATGTCTGATTCTCAATGACTACCCAAGTCTTTCAGAAGTGGTTGGGTGAGAGAAAGTGACTGGCCCAAGGTTACCCAACTGGCTTTGCATCCAAGGTGAGAACAAAATTCAGTCTTCTGGTTTCTAGCCTGTTACTTTCCCAACTATGCCAAACTTTTCTCTTTCTGTTCTAAATGATACTTTATGCAAAGGAAGCCTGGTATGTTGGATATGACAACATACACCCATGAAAATATACATTTTAACTACTATTTATGGAATAGATATACTCCACAAGTAAAAATTTTCAGAGCTATTTCCTTATTGTTGTGATCACCCTCCAGTTCAAACATCTATAAGGTAAAAGAAGAGGTGCTCAGAGGGGGAAGTTTAGGTTTCCCTATTTTATTACTTGACCACAACATTCCAGGTTTCTTTTAGTCCATGAAGCAAAAAAGAGAAGGTGGAATCCATTTATCCATATCATATGTTATATTTCTCTTCAATAGGCTGGTAACAACTTGGAAGTAAAATGTATGAAACCAAAAAGTGAATTAAACTAAGATAGGATAGGATATTAACCTTTTACAATCAAATTAGTAGCCTAGCCAACTGTTTTCAGTAAAATAACAGAAACAACAAATCACTCCAAATTATATTTGGTTCTCAGTGACATAATCCAGGCAAAAATCCTAATTGTTAAATTACCCCATCATTATATGAAATAACACCATTTCCCATAAAGAATTTTATAAATTAATTTGTATTCTTGATACAAACAAAAGACATGCTCACATAACATTACAAGAGAAATATATGGCAAATTCATCAGCTGATTACCCTATCTGAGTGGCCAGTAGCTGATGCCAGTAGTTTTCCTTTCTTCCAATCCCAAATGCAGACTGTGTTTTTGGCATCCAACCCCACTGAAGATAAACGCTTAGGAAAAATAATACACAACAGTTTTTAAATGAATAACAATTCAGGAGTAACTTACTACAATACATCAATGCATAAAGGGGTTGAAAAGAGAGGCTGAAAGTGTTGTATAGACAATGCTGAAAGATTCAAATGCATTATAGGTTTCACTATTCAGCACAAATATTCCTTCCTTCCAAATATGCTTGTAAATGGAATTTAACGTGTTTGAGAACAATCTATAGCATCTTCCTTTTATTAATTTCATATTTTAGAAACAGATGGCAACAGACATAATACATCTTGCTTTGCTAATGTAAAAAATAAATGCCTTAAAACAAGTCATCCACCCAAGCAAACAGAATCTGGATATGCAATCTTTAATACCACTTTGTTAACCAAAATAACAACAAACTGAAAGACAACTGCATCTCTCATGCAGGAAGATAATTTCTCTTTTTCAAAAAATGGACAGTTGAATATGTCACCAACATCTTGGGAATTTTTTTTTTTATTTCTGGTAGAAGATTCTTTAGTTGAATCAAGCCACTGGTCCAAACTAGCTCAGTAATGTCAGAACTACGGCTTCAAAAGTAACTAAGTTACTTTCAGCTGTGAGACAGGCACTTAAAATCAACCTGACTACAGGGCCTATTTGCAATGGTCTCTCTATATACTGCAGTTCTTTCCCTGCTATCACTGTCAGGCTGAATTTTCACCAAGTATTCAATGCTGATACTTTTAGAACTGTTGAAAATGTCACCAACCATTAATGATGCAAAATTAAAACAAGTGAAATTTTAAAATGTTTTACTGGTATAGTATTTCACTGTTGGGCAATGTTGAGCTTTAATGACCATAGGTTAGACAGCAAAGTCCCTCAAGTTCCACCAGTATCTTCACCAGCATATTTAAAGATAAAATGACAATTAAGGAAGGACTGTTTGGATTCCTGTTTTTATTAGTCTTTAGATAAACTGGTTTTCTATTGGTGTAGGTTGGTGAGGGCTGGTCTCTGATTGGTTCTTTCTTTGTGCCTGATCCTGACTGATATTTTGGAGGGATTGGAACCTGATTGCTTTATTTCTGAAATGTGTTTTATTTCTGAAATGTGACATCAAGTAAACATGATTATACCCTTTGGCTAAGCTCTAAACTAATCTCGTTCTAATAGTATATTGGAAAAAATAAATTCTTTGTATTTTACATCTAATCTGTATTACAAGCTTCTTTTTATGTTCTTAACCCCTCTTATCAGGAAAATAAATTTACATGTAGATTACTCTAGGTTATCTTGTTGCTACTACATAAGTTTAAGTAAGCAAACATTTTATAAATATTACTCTTCCCAAAGGATTATCAGAAAATTGTAACACTGTCATTTTATAAGAGGAGACTGCTTCAAAAACAGGGGAATTGATATTTTGGCTCCACTCTACTAGAGCATTAAGTTCAACAGAAATATAAATTCAGTAAATACACACCTGGCCATCTGAATCAAAAGCCAAGCAGGCAACTCCATGGGTATGTACATCTTTTAGGACAGAGACAGCCTGTACATTATAGGAATCCCAGATGCAGATATAAGGATCCTTGCCAACTTGTCCTGTAGCAACAAGGGTTTTATCAGGATGCAAAGCTAGGCTGGAATAGAGTTCAAAAGTTAGAGTTTGTTATCACATTTTTTATTATTGTGCAGATGTTCAGTGATGTTTTTACAATTATTCTGCTACTATATACATTCATTTTCTGTTCATATGCATGTAAAACATTGCAACTTTTTTTGCCTTCTAATGAATGTATTCCAACTGACATTTCATTTTCAAAAGATTACTGTAACTTGGACTTTCTAAGTGCAAACTGGGTTCTAGTCTGGTTTGCACTATACCGCTACTTATGTATAATAAGTGGAATATAAGTTTCCACGTGACTTATATGATTGAGGTATTTAATATGATCTTGTAATTTCTGAAGTCCTATTCAAGCCTATTTTTCCATCATTTAATAATCTTTGACTGCTTAATATATGTTTTTCAAATGATGTTTAATGACACAGAGGGTGTATCTACCCTATATGGTTTTTAGACAATGACATTTCTGAACTGGCATACTGTAGAAAACAAAAGTAATGTTCAGGCACACTTCCTTATATTTTTCTTCTCACAATAAATTACAAAATAAAAAATGGATGTAAATGTGTGTTTATTATGCATAGAAATTCTTCAAAATGTCAAAGCTTATTAAATAATGCTACTCAATGTCATAGGTTTTGAAAATAATGTTTGTAAAGTTATGTTGAAAGTGAAATTTATGGATATTTTAAACAATATATTACAGAATAAACTGACTTGACAGCAGGGGAAAAAAATCCAAAAGCATTTTTAATGAATAGAAATGTTTGAGTCTATTAATTTTCTATTCCTTATGTTACTTACAAAGAGCTATATGTGAAATCACAATTCGTATTTCATTGAGAAAAGCAGTGCTCTTTTCCTAAAAATAACACTGATCTTTTAAGTGTGCATTTTCAAATGAAAAAACAGTAATATGTTTATCATGAATAATTTATCATTTAAAATGTCCTTCCTCAATATATATTTCCTTCAAAAGGAACGTATATTCACACTTATTATATTTATTACGTTCATCTGAACAACAATGAGTTTTCACCTATTAAAATAGTTGTTTCTTGAAAATATGTGAGAATCTATGTGAGAATCCAGGCTAGTTTTATGAGAGCAGCAAGAAAGCAAAATTATTTTGAAATTTGATAGTTAACAATTCTATATTTCAATGTTATATAGCAAAACATGTAATAAAACTGCTGCAATACAAGTCAATCCTATTAATGCAGTTTTATGTCATTTCCATACTAGTAATTGCTAGCATCTTTATAGCAACACTCAGCCATTGTTTAAGCGATATAAAATGATTGGGTGACTTTAGAACTGTGATGGCGAACCTATGGCACATGTAACAGAAGTGGCACGCAAAGCCATTTTCTGACGACACACGAGAGGTCAACAGAAGAGCCCCACTGCACATGTGTGCATGCCCCCCCACCAGTCAGCTGATAATCAGGTATCTGCCGCTAAGTGCGGGGGGAGATGCGCATATGGGAAAGGCATGCACATGTGCAGGGCGTGGCGTGCGCATATGCAGAGGCACACGGTGCATGGGGGTCGCATGTGTAGAGGCACACGATGCATGTGCAGGGGGCGGAGATCACACGTGCATTGCATCATGGCTGCAGACACGTGAGCATGCAGGCGAGCACATTTTCGGTACGCAACATGGAAAACACGGCTATAGAAGATGATATAAATTGCTAGTGAAAAAATATCACCTCAGATTGAAACCTCATACATCATACACAGAGATAATGCAATGTTCAGGAAAATGAAGATTTTTCTTTCTCTATGTCTATGAAGAAATTAAGGTGATTGAAATGAGATTGAAATTTACTGTTCTATTATGGGCGAAGGAAGAGCAACAGCCTAAGGTAACAATCCAACTTGTTTATTCAGCTAACAGTGAGAACAGAACTGCTGAACCTGTCTGACAGTTTCCCTTTTATTGGGACTGTATTTTATTTTCCCTTTTATTCCCTTTTATTGGGACAGACGAGCCAGCCAATCACATTCAAGAGATTTTCCCACCTAAACTGCGGACCTGAGTGAAAACTTCAGTTATACTAAAAACACAACACCCATCCCTTCTGATTCTGAACTATAACTAATGAACAACAGCATCACTTAACATAGTCGTGCAAGTAGATGGGGCTTCTATGCATTTACTCTGACCTGCGCAAATCATTTGGGAGTGAGGAGGTGGTCAGACCTGTTGGGTCTGCTGCTGCTTCTTGTTCCGCTCCTGGAACCTGCAGGAGCTCCCCTTGGGATGTGTTTACTTATTCCAGAGTTGACTCACAGTTGCCTTGCTGCTGGTCTCCAGCTTCCTCAGGTACGTGTGGCTGTGGATTCTCTGGGTTTGAATCCGCTGTAATGGGGAATTTGAGGACTTTATTCTTCTCTATTGGAAAGTTGTTTTTTGTGTTGGGTTTCTCTTTTCTCCCCCTTAATTGGTTGATGTGTCTCTGCCATATTCAGCTGTCCTTTAATTCCACTTTGTAAGATCTAGGGCTCATGATGGCTATTATTTGTCCTGGAATCCAGAGGGGACCTTCCATGTAATTTTGTGCATACACCCCATCCCTTATTTTGAATTCCCTGACTTTGCTGGTGGAGTCAGGAGGTTTCTCGTTGGAGTAGCTGGGGTGCAGTCTATCTCGCCTCGTTCTCAGTTTCCTCCCCATCAATAACTTGGAGGAGCTTTTATGTGTGGTTGCATTGGGTGTGACATGTTGTATTAATAGAAAAGTGTCTATACACGTTTGCCAGTCTCCTGGGCCCGTTCTTGCTAACACCTCTTTCATGGTTTTCACCATTCTCTCTGCTTGGCCATTCGCCAAGAGGTGAAATGGTGCTGTTACTGCGGGGTGAATGCCCAATTCCACTAGGAACATCTTACATTGGGTGGAGGGAAATTGAGACCCATTATTGGAGACTAGGACATCCGGTAGGCCATGTGTCGTGAATAGTTTTCTTAGGACTTTAATAGTGGCCTCAGTTGTTGTAGAGTGCATCAGTATAATTTCTAGCCATTTTGAATACATGTCCACAACTACCATAAACTTTTGCCCGTGGAATGGTCCCCCGAAGTCTATATGAATCCTATCCCATGGGGATTTTAGGGATCCTAAAATCCCATTCCTGGGGTTGCATTGCCAGCGGTGCAGGTCTTGATTCTTGACAGTTCTTACAGGTTCCTACCCATTCTGTGATATCTTTATCTATATTGGGCCACCACACATAACTTCTAGCTAACATTTTCATCTTAACTATTCCCGGGTGACCCATATGCAACAATTCTGAAATTTGTTTCTGTAATTTTGGTTGAACAATAACACGCTCCCTCCATAACAAACACCCCTTGATTGCAGATAATTCATGTTGTCGGTTATAGAATGGTTTCAAGTCTCCCAATACTGGCCCATTAGGCCATCCCCTCCCAACCCAACTCAGTATTTGCCCTAAGGTTTTGTCCTTTGCTGAAAAATGAGCAATCTCTATCATGGAGATCAGCCTGGGTAAGTCCTCAATGAGGGGTACGGTTGCTGCTGGATCTGGGTCTTTTGCTATTTCCAGCAATGGACAGCGGCTGTGTGCGTCTGCATGCCCCAGGGATTTTCCTGGGTGGTAGATCAGTTTAAAATTATAGGCAGCTAGAAACATTGTCCATCTTGTGAGTTGAGGGGATAGAATAGTTGGAGTGGGTTGGTCTCTGGTGAGTAGTCCTAGCAGCAGTTTGTGGTCTGTAATGAGTTGAAAGTGTCTGCCGTACAAATATCCATGGAACCTTTTAATGCCAGCTATTGAGGCCAATAATTGGCTGTAGTTTCTTTCTGCCCCAAGAGAGTCCTGGAGTAAAACACTATTGGAGCCTCAGTGCCATTCGGCATGTGGTGGCTTAGGACAGCCCAACCCTGAAAGGGGAGGCACTGCAAGTGAGGGTGACAGGCAGTTTCAGAGTATTGGACTAGGATGCTGTCTGAGAACAACAGTTTTTTGACAGCCGTGAAAGCGGCGGCTTCCTGTTTCCCCTAAATCCATTTAACCTGTTGTCCCAGGAGTTCATGTAAGGGTTCTACTATAGTGGCTTTTCTTGGGAGAAAAATACTATAAAAATTGAGGAGACCTAAAAATGCTTGTAGCTCAGTTTGATTTTTTTGGAATAGGTGCTTCCTGGATAGCCTTAATCTTTTCTGCAGTCGGGTGGATCCCTGAGCCATCTATCAGGTATCCTAAAAATTTGACCCTGAGGACTCCGAATTTGCATTTTTCTCATTTTTTAATCCTGATTCTCGAAATTTAGTTTGTACTTCCCGTAGCCTGGTTAGCAATTCGTCTTTATTTTTTGCAGTTATTAAAACATCATCAAAATATGGGACAACTCCCTGAATTCCCAGTAGGAGGTGCTCCATGAGGCTTTGAAAGATACCTGGAGCCACACTGACACCAAATTGAAGCTGGCGACATTTAAAGGCACCTCTATGGTTTAAAATGGTTTGGTCCTCAGCCGTGGCATCAACTGGGAGTTGTTAGTATGCCTACGTCAGGTCTAATTTGGTGAAAATTTTACCTTTCCCCAATGAGTGCAATAAGTGCTGCGCTATGGGGACGGGATAAGCATTTTGTTGAAGGGCCTTATTTAGGGTACACTTGTAATCTGCACAGATGTGGACTGATCCATCTGCCTTTATAGGAGTGATGATAGGGGTTTCCCATTTTGCATGGTCTCCTAGTTCTAATATCCCTTGCGTGATTAATTTGTCAAGCTGTTTGTCTATTTTTGGCTTAAGCATGAATGGTACTCTGTGCAGTTTGAGTCGGATTGGGGCAACCTGGGGGTCAAGATTAAATGAAATAGGGGTGCCCACATACTTGCTCAAATTGTCATCAGAAACGTCCTCAAATGCCTTGATCAGTTCTTTGATGCTGTTATCTGGTATCGCGTGGATGCCAGTCACCCCCAGTCCCAATGCTTCAAACCAGTCTAGTCCAAAGAGGCTGGGTAATTTGCCTTTGATGATCGTCAGATGCAGGGGCCCTTGAAACTGTTTAAATGTTACCTGAAATGTTCTCATCCCCACGACAGGGATATGATTCCCTTGATAGTCTTTCAAATAAATTCTCTGCTTTTGCAGTTTATTTTTGAAGATGCTGGGCTTTATCTTCTTCATTGTGGCTCACAAAACTATTGATAGAGTGTCCACTTCCATATCACAGGGTATTCCTTAAATGGTGATGGTTGTTCGTGTTGAGCTGGCTTTCCCAATGGATGTCTAGAACATCACAACTGACTCGGAATGCTGGTTTTCTTTTTTCTGCAGTTTCAGGCTTGTTCGACTTTGTACCCTGTGTATTGGATGGATTGTTTCTGTGGGGTGCCATCTGGCTGGCTTTGCATACTCTTGCTAAATGGCCTTTTCACTCGCAATGTTGACAGATGGCTTCCTTGAATCTGCAATTCACTCTTGAATGATTCCCGCCACAACCGGTGCATGCGGACTATCCTTCTTCAGTTTTCGTAGTTTTCCTATTACTTTTGAGTCATTAGACATCTTCTTCTTCATTTGTTGACTCCTCCAGTTCATTGTGATCTTGTCGGACTGTGTTGCCACAATGCGTGTTATTTGGGCTTTTGTCCTTTTGAATTGTTGCCATTGCTTTGATTGAAATCTCAGTGACTCTGGCTTCATCTAGTGCTATCTTCAGGGTGGGGTTGGGCTTTGCTAGTAATCTCTGTTGAAGACTCACATCCCTGACTCCGCAGACGAGTCTGTCCAGTAGTAGATCTTCGAGGTCTCTAAATTCACAGTACCTGGAAGTCCTCCGCAGTGTGGCAATGTAATCATTTATTGACTCTCCTTCATTTTGGCTATGGCGGTGGAATTCATGCCATCGGACAATCTTGGATGGTGCTGGTGCATAATGCATTCGGAGTGCATTTTGGATTGTGTCCCATGACACTATTTGGACTGCTGCTGGAGCAACCAGTGCCTTGGCTGTATAGAAGATTTCAGAGCCACAATAACTCAAAAATAGCACTCTTTTTCTGTTGTCCAAGAGTGCTTGTAGCTGTTGGCCTCTAGGAAACAATCAAATCGGATCATATAAGTGTCCCAGTGTTCAATGGACAAGTTGAAAGGTGCTGATGGAGTGTACGTGGTCATCTTGCTGAATTCGGGACAAATCTTTCCCAATTACCAATTCTGCTATGCCACCTTTTGATCAGCTCTTTTGTTACTATTCTTCCTAAGATCCCACCTTCGTTGCCAGTGTTCTATTGTGGGTGAAGGAAGATGCGCAGCCCAAAGTAACAGTCCAACTTGTTTATTCAACAGTAAGAACAGAACTGCTGAACCCGTCTGACAGTTCCCCTTTTATAGGGACTGTCAGATGAGCCAGCCAATCACATTCAAGAGATTTTCCCACCTAAACTGTGGACCTGAGTAAAAACTTCAGTTATACTAAAAACACAACATTTTCTATTTAATTAATAAATTAAAAATTAATGTTGGCTGTAAAGTAGAGGGGTTAATCAACTGAACTGTTATCTAGATCATTAACAAAAGGAGAGAAAATAGCTTTTTAGCAGGCCAAATGAAAAAAAACCAAAGGTAAGGAATGATATATTAAATTAATGTACATTGATATGGATTGTTGGGAAAAATGCATTAATTCTGGAATTCTGTGAATTGTATAAGAGTTTGAAATAAAATAAAAATGAGAAGTGGTAACTTTGTGCTTAACATATTATACAAGTGCCACTTTTGAGTACTGACTCATGACAAATTTGATGGAGAACATCCCTGCTCATCATGTTTACCTCTCAAGAATAACTTACATATATTAATAATATAATTAATATAATGTAACATATAAAAACAGCATAGGAGACAAAGTAATTATAAATTCAACAATAATAAGTCAATTATTTTTTGTCAATCAGGCTTCTAAGCTACCAGACTTTGAGTGGATTAGTATTCTTCTTCCATCAATTAAGCTGCAAGCCTAAATCATAACAATTGTGAAAGCCAGTCCTCAGATTGATAAACCTTGCAGTTGTTCCTCAAATAATCAAGAGGGACAGTTTGTCCTCTTTCTGTAGGCTGGGGATGGACTTCCAATGTTCATACATTTAACAACTCAACTCCGACATTCTGGATTGCCTAATAAACATTTGAGTTTATTTATGGTAGAGTGATTTGTAAACATAATTTGCTGCTAGAAATTTTCTTAAGTTTGACTAAGGTATCTGTTTGATTAGGGGCACTTCAAATTTTGATCTCTGGCTGAGGAGATTGTTCTTCAGATCCTTATATTCTCAGAGTTACAAACAAAACCACATAGTTTTATTGACATGGAAAAATATCATTTTCAGAACTTTCTCAAATATTTTGGTGGCAACCAAAAATTTTAAAACAATTGGATTCATTATGGTTTTTATTATGCAGTAAATAAGCAAGTCATTTTGAAAGTAGGGAAAATGTCAACCTCTTGAACTGTATTGTTTTTAATTTCTTCTGCAACTTCTATAGACTTTCAGCAATTAATAACTTCCCAATCGCTATCAGCTATGAGGACATAAACAATGTTTTATTGCATCATTTAGCTAACATGGTTTTACCTCCACAACAGCCATTAGATGCACTTTTCTTCCTCTGCACTTATCATGGGTAGTGCCCTTGAATACTTTGGGAGTCTTCCCTTAGTCTCATTCATCATCCTGCAAATCTTATTTTTATAAACTGCTAATTTTGTTTTAGAATTACCAGCCAGCCTTATTTTGGATATGGAATAGACAGACAATTGGTCCTTTTTCATCACACACATTGGAGCTATCTAATCCATTTTAGCTGTTATAGCAACTTTAGCTGCCAGCTAACGGATTTGCTATTTAATTACAGTCAATGGCCAACATGTGAGGACAATCTGCCTGTGAGAACTGTCACCTGTAATTATATGTGGGAATGACCTTGGGAAAGGAGAAGGGAAAAGATGCTGTCTAGAGAATGATCACATAAAGGGAGAATATGCGGCTATATAAAGGGGAGAGAAAGAAACTTAGAAAAGATCTGCCTTAACTGAACAGTAAAAAGAGACAATAGGAGGTTTGTACATTTGGGCTGGCAAGATTCTGATAATCATAACCCTACAATAAAGTAGAATTAGCTCATTTTGTTGTGTTTCCTGACACTCCATTGATTGTTAGGATTGAGTTACTGTATCACTAGGCCATCATCCAAACAATTCTAAAAAATATGTATTTTGGGATCAACTCCAAGCTAATGCAACTCTTTCATTTTCCCATTAAAATATTTCAGGAGTTAGGCCTTTGGGGCTTAGAAAAAAAGGGGTACAGGGAGACTTAGCAAAGATACATAAGACATGGAAAATATAAACTTCTTTTTCTTCCTTCACACCATGTTAGGTGGGCTGCTAGGCATGGTTGCTAACTGGTAAGCGGGCAGGAACTAGGAATAAACTAGTGCTCTTCCCATTGTGTGATGCTTGGGTCTCGAAACAGGGCTACTTTCCAGCCAAGCTCAGCATCTTAACTACTGAGCCATTGCATGGTTATGGAAAATAGGATGTTGCTTAACTCATCCTGATCCAAAAAAGTTTTCTTACACTTTTTTTTGCAAAGCTCAAAGTGTGTCTCTTCAAAATAGACAGACACTTTGTTGGCGTTAATCAAGCATAATCAAGTCACCATGGGCGAATAGGTGGCAATAAAAATTCAATAAATAAATAAATATGCTTTCAACAGTGATACAAATAAAAAGATTTGGATATTGCATGGATTAGAAGATTCCCCTATGAAATAACTACATAAATGAACTCATAATACTTAGTTCCTGTTATGCAGCTACAGCACATAAGGTCATTAAACATGTTGGATGCTTAGGTACCATCTTAAGAAGGACAGGATATATAAATGTACCTTTCAATGTTGTATTTTTCAGAACTAGAAAATACTAATAAATGGAATTGAGGATTTTGATTTTTTAGATATTAAATATGTATAATAAAATACAGATTGAAAAACATTCTTAATAATTTTAGACCATGCATTTTCTATTATTCTTTGAGTCCAGAAATATTTCTTTGGTTTATTTATTTGCAAAAAAACTATTTAGTTGACAAAATTATAGGAGAGAAAGGAAGAGATTATTTATATTGGATTTAGTTCAGAATTAGTTCAGTTAGAAAGATTGTCGGTCAGAGTGGTAAATGATTTGCTAGCAATTTAAATTCTTTCATTAGCAACTTTAAAGGCTGAAGACGATCATTTCCTTTTCCTGGTTTCCTTCTGATTGCCAATAAATACAAAAAGGGGAGAAGGCGGAGCTACGTCTCGGTGTTACAGCTGCGATCTCGGGGCTCTGAGATCTCAGCTGATATTTTTGCCTCTGGTCGGTTCTAACGGACCTAAACCGTCCTGTAGAGATGGGGATTGTGAAGGGCACAGTCCCAGGATCCCAGAGATATCGCAAAATCTCTGGTTTGATCCGGGAGAAGCCCTTTTGCTGGAAGCAGAAAGGCAGCCTCTAAAGCTGCTGAAGTCGGGACAACTCCGGAAAGAAAGGGATTTAAATGAGCGTGTATCGGTTGGGTGAGAAATTCTTTTGCATTATAAATTGATTAAGACTTGAAAGGACATCCTGAACAAAGAAGAAATCTGTGGCTTTATTTTTCTTTTGACTGAACTTTGGTTGAGCGGCGTTTAAGTTATGTCAAATTGAGACTTGGATTTTTTTTTTCTTATTTTCTTTGAGGACTTTAAGGTGACTTTGTAGGTAACCGGACTGAATTTTCTCTTATATATATTTTTATTTTTCACTTGATTTTTATTTTTTATCTTTTTAACTTTCTTTTTAGGATAGAGGCTCCCTTTGACTATCTTTTTTTTTGTTTGAGTTCTTTATAAATATTTTTTCTTTTGGCTGGGGGGGGAAAGAGTATTTAGAGATGCTGTAACACTGCCAACTAGAGGCTTGAAAATATTTTATTTGAATTGGGGAGAAAAGCACTTCTTTTCAAGGACATTTTAATGTGATAAGATAGAGGGAGAATACAGTAAAATATTATTACAGGTGCTCTCTTGGACTCTTATCAATATCTCAACATTTGAGGTTTGGCTTTGAAGCTGCTGGAGAAGACAGTCATAATAAGAGCCTTGGATAAAGAAATAAAGTGCAGTGTACAGTGCATATATATATATATATATATACCTTTGAAACTCCTACTTGCCAGCCTTTTTGGTTAATTTTAACTCTAGTATTCTTGCTTTTTATTTTAAAGGGAAAGCCTCAGAGTTTCTTTCTTTTTTCTTCTCTTTCTTTTTTTTTTCTTCTCTTGCTTCTTTGCTTCTTCCATTTATTTTAATTGGATTAGGGTCTAGAAGAACCTGAAGACCTTTCTTTTTCCTTTTTCCTTTTTTCTTTTTTGGTTTTGGGCTTTTTACTGTTGGATTTTTTTTTTCTTTTTGATTTTTTTGGACTATATTTGGTTACTATACCAGCTGGATTTAAAGTCAAAGAGAGCTTGAAGACTTGGAAATATTAAAATGAGCAGGAAGCCAAAACCATTTGGCGTTTTTGCTTCTACCTCTGCTTCCCCACCACTTGAAGGACAACTTTCAATTCAGACAATGTTGAAGCAAGATAAGGAACAAGAAAAAGTAAATTTACAGATGATTATGCAAGGAATTCAAGATATTAAGATAAAAATAGATACCATGGACAAAAAAATAGAGAAATCTGATGAAAATTTTAAACAAATGATGGGAAAGTATGAGGAGAGATTCCAAAAAATTGAGGAAGAAGGAAAACAAAGAGAGGAGAAGATTGGAAATATTGACACTAGATTAACAGTGATAGAACAAGAAAAAAATGGGATGTTGAGGTGGGAGATGGAAAGATCAGAATTTTATCTTAGATTTCAAAATATAGAAGAGGAAAAAGGAGAAAACTTGGCTGTGATAATGATAGAAATATTGGCAGATCTTCTGGAAATTACTGAGGAAAAAATGATGGACGGAGTAGATGAGATATACCGAGTTTATACAAAATATGCGATGAGAAATAAACTACCAAAGGAAGTACATATTAGATTTACTAAAAAATCCATCAGAACACAAATATTACAAGTGGCAAGAGAAAAAGCATTGAAATATAAAAGCAAAGAGATTGTAGTTTTAAAACAAATACCTAGAAAAGTGAGAGAGATGAGAAGAGAATATCGATTTTTGACCAAAATGCTACTGGAAAATGAAGTGAACTACAGATGGCTGATACCAGAAGGACTAATTTTTACGTGGCAAGAGCAGAGACATAGAATTGACTCGATTGAAAAAGCAGAACTTTTTTATGCAGAATTTTTTGGAAGAAAAAAAGAGGAGGCAGAAAAAGAGATCTCATTAATTGAGCTTCTGGAGGAACAACTGGAGATTGAAAAAGAGACAGGAGTTGTAGGTGGACAGGTAGACAGTAAAGAACAACGTGAAGTGAGAGCTACGAGAGCTGTTAGACCTAAATATAAAGCATAATCATGGAAGAAAAAAAACTGATTACAATGAATATAAATGGACTTAACTCAGCTGTTAAAAGAAGGAAAACTTTTCACAAATTAGAGAAATTAAAATTTGATATAATTTGCTTACAAGAAGTTCATATTAAAAAGCAACATGAGCATTTGTTAGTACAGCCAAAATTAGGGAAAATATTTACTTCTTTGATTCAATGTAAGAAAAGAGGAGTGGTTCTCTACATTAAAGAAGATATTCCAGCAAAACTGATCTACACGGATGAAGATGGAAGAGTATTAATGGTGGAAATAATGGATAATAATAAAAAAATACTCTTGATTGCAATTTATGCTCCGAATGATAAACAAGAAGAGTTTTATAAAAAACTACATATGGAAATAATTAGACTGGACTATGTTAACATAATCATGATGGGAGACTTTAATGGAATTGTGGACAATAAATTGGACTATATAACAACAACAACAAAACAAAATAGAAAGATTCTCCCTAAATCTTTTTTTAAAATGACAGATGAATTAACCTTAAAAGATATTTGGAGAGAAAGAAATGTTAAAACTAAACAATATACTTTTTATTCTAATAGACATTTATCATGGTCCAGGTTAGATATGATTTGGATCTCAACAGAATTAATATCTACTATTCAAGAAACAAATATTGAAATAAGTACTTGGGCAGATCATAGCCCAATGACAATTAAATGGAAGGGACAAAAAAAAAGATCGAGATGGACATTAAACAATACCATTTTAAAGGAGAAAGATTTTATACAATGGATGGAGAAGGAATTGGTCTTTTTTTTTAAAGAAAATAAAAAAGAAGATACCTCAATACAGAATGTTTGGGATACAATGAAGGCATATGTAAGAGGTTTGATAATAGACTATACAAGAAAAAAGAATATTAGGAAAAGACAAACCTCTAAGGCCTTGGAAGATGAATATATAAGACTTGAAAAAGAATTACAGAAAATACCACAGAAAAAAGATATTAAATTGAAACTGGATGTAATTAAGCATAAAATGGAATTAATAGAGAAAGAAGAACTGGCACAGAAAATTAGAAATTCTAAACAGAATTATTTTGAAGATGCAAATAAACCAGGTAGATGGCTAGCATATAAACTGAGAAAGGAGAAGGAATCAAGAAAAATATTGAAACTAATAGATGATCAAGGTCAAGTTTGTTGTGGTAATAAGGAGAAAAAGGAAATTATTCGAGATTATTATGGACAACTATATAAACAAGAGAATATTGATGAGAAAAAAATTAAACAGTATTTACAGAATGTTAACTTACCGAAGATACCTAAAGAGACTGAAGAAATGTTAGAAAGCAATATAACAATGATGGAACTAAATGAAGCATTTAAAAGACAAAATAATGGGAAAGCACCAGGTCCAGATGGGCTTCCGGCAGAATTCTATAAAAAATTTCAAGAATCATTGAACACTCCATTGTTAGAAATTATGAATGAAGTTATGTTAAAAAAGATGACACCCAAAACATGGTCAGAGGCTTATATTACACTTATTTTAAAGGAAGAGGCTGACCCGTTGCAAATTAAGAACTATAGACCTATTTCCTTATTGAATGCAGATTATAAAATCTTTGCTTCAATCTTAGCAGAAAGACTGAAAAAATATTTAAATAATTTTATCCATCCAGATCAAAATGGATTTCTACCAAAGAGACAAATTAGAGACAACATGAGAGTAATTTTGGATACCTTGGAATATTATGAGGCTCATCCTGAAAAACAAATGGCTTTGATATTCCTAGATGCTCAAAAAGCATTTGACAACGTGAACTGGAGATTTATGTTATTATTATTGGAACAGATGGGCTTTGCCAGAAAATTTATTCAAGCAATAGAAGCCATATATAATAAACAGACAGCAAAGGTAATGATGGAGGGAGAATTTACAGATCTTATTAATATAAGAAGAGGTACAAGACAAGGATGTCCCCTATCTCCTTTGTTATTCGTATTAACTTTGGAAGTGTTGAATAGAAATATTAGAGATGACAAAAATATAAAAGGAATGAAAATTAAAAAGGAAGAATTTAAACTACAAGCTTTTGCTGACGATTTAGCTTTTATTCTGGAAGACCCGTTAGAAACCGCTCCAAAGTTATTGGAAAAGGTAGAGACATATGGTGAGATGGCTGGCTTGAAAATAAATAAAGATAAAACAAAGATTTTGACAAAAAACATGTTATTGAGACAAAGAGAAGAATTGACAGATCTTTTGAAAATTCAAATTACAAACAAGGTTAAGTATCTGGGGATATATTTGACAGCAAGATGTAGCACATTAAAAGAGAATAATTACATTAAACTTAAACAACAGATAATTACAGATTTGAAGAAATGGGAAAATTTACAATTGTCATTAATAGGGAGAATTTCAACAATTAAGATGAATATTTTACCTAGAATTTTATTTCTCTTTCAAACAATACCAATTAGACTTGGAAAAGACTATTTTGAAGATTTAAATAAAACTATGTTGAAGTTTATATGGCAAGGTAAAAAAGCGAGAATAAAGCTAAAACTTTTGCAAGATGCTAGAAATAGAGGAGGTTTTGGCCTGCCTAATTGGGAATTGTATTATCAAGCTGCAAGTTTGATGTGGGTCAAAGAATGGATAACATTAAGAAAACATAGATTGTTGACATTAGAAGGACATGATTTACTGTTGGGCTGGCATGCTTTTTTATGGTACAAGGGAACTAAAACACAGGGGTATTTCAGAAGACATTATATACGGGAGTCTTTGTGGTTAAATTGGGAGAAGATAAAAAAACAATGTTATTTGAAAATTCCAGTTTGGTTATCGACTATTGAAGCATTTTCCTATCCTATGATCTATAAAAAGGAACAAACAGTTAGATATGGGGAACTGTTGGATGAAAAGGGTGGACTTAAAACGATCCAAAATTTAGAGGAACAAGGTATAAGGATGAATTGGTTTTCATATGCGCAAATACACTCAAGATATCTTGAAGATTTTAAAACGGAAGGATTCTATGATAAACAGACTGATTTAGATAAGATATTGATGGGTACTGATGAGAAAGTGATTAAAAAGTTATATGGTTATTTATTGGGAATTAAGCTAGAGGAAGAACAAGTTAAAGAAACTATGATTGCATGGGGGAAGAATTTTGGATATGGAATTGATTTAGAGCAATGGCAAAAATTGTGGTCTCAAAATTATAAAATGACAATGTCAATAGCATATAAAGAAAACTTGTATAAGATGTTTTACAGGTGGCACCTTCCCCCGACAAGAATAGCAAGAATGTTCAAGAATAAATCTGAAAAATGTTGGAAATGTCATCAGATACCTGGCTCATACTATCATATGTGGTGGACTTGTGAGAATGCTAGAAAATATTGGACTAAAATTCACATGTGGTTGGAAAAAATGACAAAGAAACACATAGACTTGAAACCAGAGATCTTTTTATTGGGAATTTTACCTGATATATATAATAAAGACCTGAAATATTTGATTGTAAATGTATTAACAGCGGCTAGGATTGTATTTGCTAAAAACTGGAAGAATGAGAAAATGCCATTGCAGGAAGAAATTATTGAGAAAATATTGGAATGTGCTGAGATGAGTAGATTGACATTTGAAATTAGAGAACAAGAAGATAAACAATTTTATGCAATTTGGGGTTTTTTTTATCAATGGTTAGATGATAAAATACAATAATAGAGCATTAATATTATATATATGAAGAGGTTTTAGGATTGATTTGTTATGATTATATGATAAATTATAGAATAAACTGTTTGAAGTATTGTTATCTCGCAAAGCATGAATGATTAAAGGTATAGTCAGAAAAAGATTTTTTTATTTTTATTTTTTTTTAGTAATATTAGAATATGGATTGACAATATGAGTGGTTATGCAATATAATTGTAATTGACACTATAAAATGAATGCACAAAACTGATGAACCAACCGATACACCGGAAGTATATATGAGAGTAGATGTTTTTAATGTTTTGTATGTTTGTCTGTTTGTAGAAAATTAATAAAAACTTTAAAAAAAAAAATACTATACTAGTGAACATATCCACACACAGTTCCCTCAAAGAAAGTATGATATCCAGCAAAGTCCCTGTATGAACATTACCCATCCAGATCTGTCAAAACATGAGATATTAAGATACATTGTTCATCATATCTGGAAGACATCACTTTGGAGATATCTATTTTAGGAAGTATATCAATAGATTTGACAAGCTTACCAGGAAAGTACACTAGATTATGAAAGGTTTAAAAGTCTCCAAAGAAAAACACGATATGATATTATTAGGTGAAAGTAACTTATGGAGCTTTGTGAAGAAAAGAGAAAGGATGCAATGAAGCATAATAATGATTAATCTTCCCTTGCTAAGTAAGCAGCATTAGTTCATTGACAAAAAACCTATTTATAATCATGTGCATCAGTGGTGGGATTCAAAATTTTTTACTACCGGTTCTGTGGGTGTAATTTGGTGGGTGAGGCAGGGGAAGGATATTGTAAAATTTCCAGTCAGAGGGGGTATTTGCTGGTTTTCCGAACAACTCAAAATTTTTGCTACCGGTTCTCCAGAACTGGTCAGAACCTGCTGAATACCACCTCTGATGTGCATCTGTGTTTAGTAAAATTCTTCCAGGAAAATACATGTACAATTATTTAACTTTCTATTATTGAGAAAGCTATTGTTGCAATCTGTTTTATATAACTAGGTTCTATAGAAGAAAAGAACAGTCTGATGTATAGAAATGGTATGTCCTTTTGTAAAAGCAGATGTTCTTTTTAAGACCTTTACTATTATCACTCATTGGATAATTAGAGTCTACTAGTAACTGAAAAGTAACAACATAAAGAAATGCAAAATGAATGTAACATTATTCTAGGGCAGAGGTCCCCAAACTAAAGTTGCCAAGTCTGGGGGACCCCTGTTCTTGGGAAAGACAGCTGATGGGATATTTTTAAGGCCATTGAGGAGGTTTTCAAAACACATCTGGCCTACTTAGGCTAAGTATCCTTTAGCAATATGAAACCACTTTTCATTTCCTTCTTTCCTTCTTCACATTAAGATGGGAGAACCTACAACTGAAAGTGCTGAGGAAAATTTCTGTGAGAAAAATAAATGTCTTATCTTACATAATGTCTTTATTTCAGACAATACCAGCTGTACATAACCATGCACTATTTAAAACAATAGCAAGGGGATATATCTAAAATTGTGTGGCAGGAATATGAATTAAAGTACAATGAAAGGTGTTGGAAGATGTAAAGGAAAGAGGAGTGGGTCTACTTGATTTCAAATTGACAATCTGTGTGCTGAAAAAAATTATTGCATATTTCCAATAAATCAAGCAGGTTGGAGTAGTTGGAAGGAAGAAATATAGCTGCACAATGTTTTTAGACAAGAGAGCATATATCCAGAAAACAATCTATATCGCACTTGCATTGTTGCAAAAATATTATAAATTGTAAGAAACAGACACCTAAAAAAAGATTAAAAACCATAATTCACAGATTTAACATCTGAAAAATTTCACTATTCAACTTTTCAAAATGTATGCTATACCATATCTTAAACTATAATCTTCTTCAGTAATAAATTATACCTGACACAATGAAATTTGTCATGATGTCACTCAGTTCAGGAAAGTCAGTACAATTCAGTTTTTATTTAATGAATGAAATAAAGCAGAAAAGACTTTGGAAAGGTGTAATCAATGGGGGCAGGTCACATTAACACCCACACGTGAATGGAGCACAGAAGAGTCCAATGTGAGGAAGTTCACATGTACCATATTTTAAAAATATCACATCTCATGATGGAAACATGAGAATATTATGAAAATCATCTAAAGAGTATACTGCGGAAGTCTCTTACAAAGTTGGAATGCAGGGCTCCATATATAATATTTCTAGGTATATATCATTCTAGCAGAGGGTTATGCACTTTTTTGTATTTGAGAGAAGGCAAATATCACTGCATGTGGAATAATGGAAAAAGGGGACTGTGGCATACACAGAATGGAATTTTTCTGCATTCAGGAGAATAGATTTGGGGAGGAAAGCTATAGTATGTTAAACCTATTTTAAGGATTGTACTACATTTTATTTCTTTATTATTTCTTTGTATCCCATCTTTATTATTTTTACAAATAAGTCAAGTTCATGAACATATCCAACAAATCTTTTTCCCCCTATTTTCCCCTAAACCAAAAGACTCAGTTACCAAAGAAGAAAAAATAAGAACAATTTATAATAAACTGTACAAGAATAAGGATTATTAATAGCAAACATGTAGAATAAACAGAAGACTGGCAGACTGCATTCATGAACACCAACTATTACTCAGAATATATGATGAAAACTTCTTACTCTCACAATATATGGACAAAGTCAGCCACAGTTTCAGCTGGAGAACTTAATAGTTTAGGTCAAGTCAAATTCAGAAATTCTAGGGAATTTTTACAAGCTGGGCCTTCAGACAAGTCAGCCATTAATAGACACACAGAAATAAAACCTATTTATACATAATTTAAAAGTTATAATCAAAAGCCTAGGAAGAAACAAATAGCCTAGAACACATCAACTTGGCAACTAACATTCACATAAAGGCCCTGTCACACTGGCCGATGGATGCAAAACGTTTGTAAAAAGGACACAGCAGACGAGAAAAATGTTTCATCCGTTGTTATCCGCTCTCAAAAGGGGCAAAAATTTGCATAACCAGAGCGGACAACACGGAAAGGAACGGACGGGGGGAGGACATAGAGCGGATGGAAAGTGGATGCTCCATGGAAGCCTAGTGGATGGAAGGGGATGAGAGCGGATGGCACATCCTCAAGGCTTCCGGGGGACCGCAGCAAAGCAGATGCGCAACGAAAAGAGCAGATGCAGAGCGGATGCCGAACGGATGAAGCGGATGCACAGCGGAAGCCTAGCGGATGAAGCGGATGCCTAGCGGAAACCTAGCGGATGCCTAGCGGATGTCTAGAGGATGCCTAGAGGATGCCTAGCATTCACTGCGCATGCAGGGAGGATGCATTGGGTCAGCCCCGCAGATATAAAGGGAAGCAGCTCCCAAGCAGATCAACATTCAGAGGAAAGACCTGCTTCCAGACACAGCTCTCAAGCCTGCCTGCATGCCTGCCTGCCAGCCTGCCTGCCTGCCTGCCAGCCTGCCACCCCACAACCATGGGGAAGAAGAGAAAGCCTCAGCCATCTGCTGGCAGCCCTGGCAAGAGGGACAGGGCCATCCTCCCACCCCCTGGCCCTCACTCTGCTTCTGCTGGGGCTTCTGCAGCATGGGCTCGCTCTTCTGGGGCTGGGGCTTCTGCTGATGCTGCTTCTGGAGGAGCTGATGATACTGCTTCTGGCGGTGGTGCTTCTGCTGGTGCTTACTCTGCTGATGCTGCTTCTGGCAGTGGTGCTTCTGCTGGTGCTTACTCTGCTGAAGCTGCTTCTGGCAGTGGTGTTTCTGCTGGTGCTTACTCTGCTGGCACTGCTCCTGGTGCTGGTGCTTCTGCTGGTGCTTACTCTGCTGGCACTGTTCCTGGTGCTGGTGCTTCTGCTGGTGCTTACTCTGCTGGCGCTGCTCCTGGCGCTGGTGCTTCTGCTGGTGCTTACTCTGCTGGCACTGCTCCTGGTCCTGCTGGT
Organism: Laticauda colubrina; assembly: GCA_015471245.1. Classification (NCBI taxonomy): domain Eukaryota; kingdom Metazoa; phylum Chordata; class Lepidosauria; order Squamata; family Elapidae; genus Laticauda; species Laticauda colubrina. The sequence goes on along the minus strand of BLBF01000018.1, from coordinate 60,265,575 downwards.
GCTCCTGGTCCTGCTGGTGCTCCTGGTCCTGCTGGTGCTCCTGGTCCTGCTGGTCCTGCTCATGCTCCTGGTCCTGCTCGTGCTCCTGGTCCTGCTCGTGCTCCTCGTCCTGCTGGTCCTGCTCATGCTCCTGGTCCTGCTGGTCCTGCTGGCGCTGCTGGCGCTGCTGGTGCTTACTCTGCTGCTGATGATCCTGGTCCTGCTGGTGCTGCTGCTGCTGCTGCTGGTGGTCCTGCTTTTGCTGCTGCTGCTGCTGCTGCTGGTGTGGAGGAGCAGCCCCTACAACCTCGAAGCCCCTCTGATGAGGGCCCATGTGGTCCTACCAAAGGGAGGAAGAGGCATACGCGAGAACGGGAGAGGAGGCAATACAACATCGAAGAGGAACATGAGGATGAGGTGCTGGAGTGGCTGAGAGAGAATGAGTATCTGTGGTGGAAGGGACACAGGCTCTATAGGGACACCAAAAGGAAGCAGGCTGCTTGGAGAGAGAAGGCGGAGAACCTGGGCTACACTTCGGAGGTGCTCCTCGGCTGGTGGAAGCACATGCACACCTGGTACGGGAAGCTGCACCTCAAGAAATCTGGCCAGGCCGCGGTCAAGCTGACGGACAGAGAGACCTACGTCATAGCCAAGTGCAGCTTCCTGGAGGGTGAGATCCACCACTGAGGAGCAGCCCCTCTCACAACCCTCTCTCTCAGGCAGCCTGCTGAGAGCCAGTCCTCTTCCGACAGAGTCAGCTCCTGTCTCCAGGCAGGTATCTGTGAAGCGTGCCACGACGGAGAACCTGACAGCTGTAGTACCCGTGGCGGAGCGCGTGGAGGACCCCCTGACGCAGTGGGAGAAAGGAGACGGCACTTCCACCACAGCTCAACCCGCATCCACCTCCAGCTCCACCTCCACAGAAAGGCAGAGAGACAAACCGGAGGGACAGAGCCACACTGTCCTGCTGGAGATAAGAGACACCATCAGGAGCAGCGTAGATCTCCTCTCTCAGCTGGTACACACCGACTCCTCATCCTCCAACCGCAAGCCCTTCCTCACCTATGTGAACCAGACCCTCATGGACATGGCGGAACCCCAGTACCAGGTGGTGAAGGACAGGATCGCCAATCTGCTTCACAACCCTCCAGACCCAGATGAACCTGCTCCCACCCAGTCCAGGTCTGCTCCTCCACCCCAGGTGATGTCACTCCCATTCCAAGGCTTTCCACAGGCCCTCACCGACCAAGGCTACGGCTACCAGGAGGTCCAGCAGCACAGGCAGCAGCCCTTCTCAGTCCAGGCACAGGTTCATCGGATGCCAACGTTGCCACCGGTTCCACTGATGCCACCGATGCCACCCATGCCACTGATGCCACCCACGCCACCGATGCCACCCACGCCACCGATGCCACCCACGCCACCGATGCCACCGCCAGCCCTCACCCAGCTACAGACCAGACAGCCCCACTACACTGCTCCTTCCTCCATCCCACAGCCAAGCCCGGCCTCAGTACATCTGTCATCGGTACTGGGGCTGACACCCCATGGCATGGAGGAAGGGGCTCTCAGCATCACGGGGCTGAGCCAGCTGTCTGAGAGCTTCCTCAACACACCGTCCCGTTGCCCGCTCGGGGCCAGGCACCCCAGTGGTGCTTCAGACCAGCACTCCAGCAACAGCCACCTCCACAGCACCTGGACCCTTCACCCCTGAGACTGGGCACACCTCCAGTGACCAAGAAGAGTGCCAGAGACTGGGTGGCTTCCTGTTGACTTTATTTGGACACTTGACTTGGGTCATTTTTCTTTTACATAGAAAGATAGCAGTGGGATGGGCAGGGATACCTTTGGGATGGGTAATAGCTGTGGGATAGATAAACCTCAAGTGCAAGCATAGTGGGACTGTATGGTCCACCTTCCCAGGTGCCACACCTATGGCTCTTTATTATCAATAAAAATTTAATCATTCATCAACACATTTCAACATAAACACAACTCTTTATTAAATGCCCTGTTCATTGTAGGGCCACTCAACATACATGGCACAATCTCATCAGTGTGATGAGACAGGCTGAAGGAAGCATCCATTAACCATCTATCATCCTGTCTTGTCACTCCACTGCTCCAGCTGGGGAGTTGCACCAGTGTTCCAGGAGGTTGCGCTGCTTCTTCCCTTCACGTGAGACTCTGTTGGGGCCTTGCACATCCTCAGTGTCTATCAGGTTTTGCCCTTGCCTCCATTCCCCCAGGCTCCATGTCCCCATTGCCTTGTTGGAGGTCCACGAGCCTGTTCTACAAGACTGGGTAGTGGGTGCGCATGAGATTGTGCAGGATGCAGCAAGCTTCCACGATCCTCCTCACGGTCTCTGGGCGATACTGCATGGTGGTGAGAAGTACCTGGAACCTGTTGGCCAGGATGCCAAAGGCGTTCTCCACCACCTGCCTTGCCCTGGACAGCCTGTAGTTGAAGATCCTCACTTCACGGGTGAGGAGTCTGGAAGTGTATGGCTTCATGAGGTAGGTTCTGAGGGAGAAGGCGTCATCCCCCACGATGAAGTAGGGCACATCTTGCGTGTCGTTGGGCAGGGGGTCTGGATCTGGGAAGCCCATGATGAGGTTGCATTCCAGCCCCTCCTTGAGGTCACTGGCGTTGTATACCTGGGCATCTGAAGCTGACCTGTTGCCTGAAGCATCGATGTACATGAACTTGTAGTCAGCATCGATGTACATGAACTTGTAGTCAGCATCGACCATGGCGAAGAGGATGATGTTGAAGAAGCCCTTGTAGTTGAAATAAGTGGACCCTGACTTGGCTGGAGCTTTGCAGGCCACATGCTTCCCATCTATGGCTCCAACGGTGTGGGGGAAGGTCCACTTCTGATACCACTGCTCTGCAACATTCTTCCAGCCTTCTTCAGTGGAGGGGCACTGGAGGAGCTCCTCCAGGTATTCTTCGATGATGGCCCGCACCACTTCTCTGACCACAATGCTGATGGTGTTGTGTGGCACCCTCCAGCCGTACTGCATGCTCCTGTAGGTGGTCCCTGAGGCCAGGTGGAGCAGAGTCAGTGCCACCTTGAGCCCAGGGTCCAGGCTAGGCCGGAAGTTGGTGCTCTGCTTGGTCAACCTGGGTGTCAGCCGCTCCACAACTTCGTCAAACATGGCTGGAGGCATCCTTATGAAGTTCTGGAATGCACGAGGGTCTTCGTTCCTCAGCTCCACCATCAGCTTGTTGTACAGTCCATACTCTGCTCTTCTCCCGATCCATCTTCAGACCCAGACGCTTCTTAGCCGCCTCCTTTCCTTCCCGTAGAACAGTTGAAAGAGCCTGTAGATGGCTTCGCACTGTTGCAGAACGATGGTGGCTACCAAAAGGACTGTGTTATGATCCATGGTGGACATCAATGGATGTTGTGGAAGAGCAAGAGCCAGATGAAGGCTGCAGAGGTCTGCACAGCAGGGCTGCTGGACTGAAAGTGAGATCCAGGTGAGTTGCTCCCCCTTTTTATAGGCAATGTAGGTTTTCCACTATGTGTCCTTTTGCATCCTTTAGACATCCTCTAGACATCCTTAATATCTGAGATGGGTCCGCTCTGCGAACGTTTTTTCCATTTTAAATGCTTTGTATGCAAGCTGCATCCGCTTTCATCCTTTCTCCATCCGTGCTACTAACGCTACGCGTCCGTTTCGCTTCCTCCCTGTGTCCGCTTTCCGCTGGAGCAGATTTGAGTTGCGCGGATGCTTAGCGGATGTAGCGGACACGTAACGGATGATGACGGATGTAGAACGGATGTTCCCCGTATGCGTAACGGATGCAGAACGGACACGTTGGATACATTTTCCGCTCAAAAAGTTTTGAGCAGCTCAAAACTTTTTGAGCGGATGGAACCTCAGTCGACGGATGCTGGATGGATAGAGAGGAAGAAAAACGGATGCAGTGAGTACAGAACGGATGCATCGCATTAACCAACGGGCGGCAAGTGTTTCTCTCCGTTTTACATCCTCTTTCCATCCGTTGGTGCAGTGTGACATGGGCTTTAATAAGAAACTTTACCAAATAAGCAGGAAAGAAAAACTACTTTCATAAAGGAACCATTGAGGAGGAAACCACTCTCCAACCATGACTTGCAGGGCAAGCTACAATATATAAATAGCTTATCAGCCCCCCCATCCATCTTGAATTGGATTTGGGGCTGCCACAAGGGAGGATGGGTAACTGTGGGAATGAAAGTGAAGTCAGAAGGGAGGATAGCCACAACAACATTCTTTTGCCAGAGCTCAAGGCCGAGTCACTGTAGTTTGGAGGGGAGTGACCGAATTTGGTGGGAGTTCAGAATGAAGGTGGATTGAAGAGTGTGACTTGTGGATCATTAGTAAGGGGTTTGGATGCGAGTTGAATTTAGCAGGGGAAAATGCAGGATTTCAGATTCGGGTTTTCCCAGATGTGCCAATATGACTTCCCTAATTCTTACTTGGATGGACTTTGTCTCTGAATGCTGATTTGAGATGGACAGTTTAATTAGAATGCTGATATAGCTAGGAAATTCCACTCTCCCCCTCATCCCCATGATAATGATAATATCAAGTAGGTCAGGGAGTACCAAGAACCCAAAAGAATAGCATACTTATTACAGAATTCTAGAATTGGAAGAGAGAACCACCAAACTTTTCCAATCCAGATATCCAGTCATTTCTACAGAGCATGATTCCTTTAGCCCAGGGGTTGCCAACCTTTTGGTCCTCAGGGACCACCAAACTCATATTTTTTTTTATAAAAAAGAGCAACTTTTATCCAAAATCAGGCAAAGCAGGCAGATTGAGTTGCTCACAGAATCATTCAGTGATCTATCTATCTGCCCTCGGCTAGTTCAGTCTCTCAAATTTGCTTGCTGTGAGTCTGCACTGAATTTGCTTGCAAGCAAACCTTCAATCCTAAGTGAGGTTCGGCTGTGCTAAGCCGAAGATCTAAAGACTCGCTAGAAAGCAAGAAATGCAAACATTTCCTGCTTCCTAGCTAATCTAAATCTCTCGGTAGAGCAGAATAGATGATGGTCAGAAAAAGGAAAAATAACATTTTAGCAGGCAAGTTTATCGGGTAAGGAGTGGGCGGGGAAGGTTCCTGTGGGCCATGTTGGCGGCGCAGCCTTGTGTTTCTGCGTAGCCTGGATTGCTTTGTGAGGGTGCTCTGGGGGTAAGATTTCTCTGCAGCTCACCAAAATTTTCTCATGGCCCACCAGTTGGTGACCACTGCTTTAGACCAGTGGTCCCCAAATCTTTTGGCTCCATGGATTAGCAGCACCAATGGCAGAGAGGAGAGGGAGGATTGTTTCATGTGTATAACCTACTCTCATGTGCTTACCCACTGCAGACCAGCACTGGAAAACCACTTGATGACATATAAATACCTAAATTCATATTTCTTCATGGGAATTACTGTAGCTTCTAGTCCTAATACAGTTCTCTGTCAATCATTCTCCCAGGGATTTTGTCTGGAAAACACCAAAGTTCGATGATAACATGTAATGTTTATCAATGCTTAATTATCATATGTTAGGTCTACTTGTCCTATCATTAGATTCATGAGAATTTTAGTCCACCACATCTAGAGGACTGCAGGTAGAGAAAGCTGATGAAAACCAGCTAGAGTAAATTGCATATGGAACAATGGGCTCATTTAAATGTCTGAGCTTTTATATTCTCGACACATGATGTGGTTCCCTCGACACCAAAGTGGTAAAAGAGGAAATAAAGAAGAAAAGCTTTTGTAATCCTTGTTGTTTCTTATTTTACCCAGCAACCTTCAATCTATTTAGGTATGTTATACCCATGTTCATTTAGCTCATTATTGCTATTTCTATAAGAGATGCTTTGCTCTTGTATGAGTGGGTTGTTTCTGGTTGGTATTAATTTTTTTATAAAAGTTTATTCCCCTTTCCAACAAGTCCTTCCAGGATTCAGAAATAGTATTCTACCTGATAAGAGTAAATCTTAATCTTTACTTTTCAAGAAGGATGGTGTATAGTCATAATTATTAGCAAATTCCTCAATAAGTGGATATTATCAACATTTCCAGGGATACAGATGGCCAAATTTGTCTATTGGTTGTTTATTTGTTCTCTCTTCTACTCTTCTCTCCCAAATTTAAAAAACATAATACAACAAATGATTTGTCAATACAGAGCAGCATACTTAACTCAAGAAATAATCTCTTTGTTACTGAAATAGCTATCAAAATTGTTTCCAAGTGGAAGCTGATGTGCATGGATTAAGAATGGATGTAAAAACAAGATATTCTTTTCTCCAGTCTATTTCCAAATTACATCTTTGAACACATGAAACTATGACATTGCTTTAAGCATTAACTTCTCCCCTCACAAGAAGAAAAAGAACAAACTGCAGATATACAATATGGTTCTTACCTACTGAGATAATCAGTATAACAACTTAAATTGTTCCTGAAGCTATGAAACCTAAATGCTTACCATTCCTGTAGATGTATACAGTACGTATACATGCAAAATGAACAAATCAACATAAAATAGGGCAGTGTCCAATTCAAATATGATAAAAAGCATATTATATGACACACTATCATAGTTTTGTATGTTATGTTTTAAATTCTTTTCAGTATTTTTGTAATTTTGCTTTTTATATTACCTATTTGTAAGCTATCTATTAGATTGCAGTAGGGTTAAAAATGTAGCAACTTCTCATTCTCAAAATGAGAAGACAAAGTGTTATAATAAATCATGTAGATAAATGCAACAAACTATATGGAATTGGGTTAACAATAGGATCATTTGGCTTCTTGTCAAAAATTGCATAAGAGCCCTGAACAAAGCAAGGTTACAGCTTATATATATTTGGTTTCTTGTATTGCACAAGAAAGATAAAGAAAATGTTGTAGACCACAGTGTGTGCCTTATTCTAGAAGATCTTTGATAAGTAGTTGAGGATGACTTTACTATGGTATCCCAGCATTCTTTCACACTGTAAAGATTCTATCCTGCCACATATTTTAGTATTTATACATACAATACATATTGTATGCATAAATGCTATACAACAACAGCACTTATTGTATCTGCACACATTTCCCTTTCATACCATTCCATTTGCACTCTAGGAAAGCCTGCTGTCTGGTTTCCATTCTGTGTTCCAATGCTAGGGACCTCTGCTGTTCCATTCCATTCCAGTGCTAAGGACCTCAGATTGGGCCAAAGGTTCACTTTCCAACATGACAATGATCCTAAGCACACACTCAAGACAACACAGAAGTGGCTTAGGGACAACTCTGTGAATGTCCTAGAGTGGCCCAACCAAAGACCTGACTTGAATCCTATTATACATCTCTGGGGGGATCTGAAAATGACTGTGCATTGACAGTTGCCATCCAAACTGACTGAGCTTGAGAATTTGCAAGGAAGAATGGCAGAAAACCCCCCAATCCAGGTTTGCAAAGCTTGTTGCATCATATCCAAAAAGACTTGAGGCTGTAATTGCTGCCAAAGGTGTGATGGTAGTTAAGCAAATACAGCTGTCATTAAGTGACCCCATCGTTCATAAAGAGTGGTTTTTACCGGAAACTGTAAGTAAAATGTTGTAAATCCAGCAAAAATGCCATAAATCATGGTCAAAGCATGTTGCAAATGGCTGTAAATGCTTGCTGGTTACCAAGTGCCCAAAATGCAATCATCAGATCATTAAACATAAGCACAATTATGCACAGTGCCAGAAAGAGAAGTTAAAATGTACCAGTGTTTTTATTTAGCCAACATGAAAAGCCATGATGTATTGTAACAGATGCAGTAGCAGTAACTTCAGGTTCGTACACTATCCATTCCCTTTTGCTAAGGCACAAATAACTAGTTAAGAATAAACTAATTTAGATTAATTGCAATTAAACCTGAGATCCCATTTTTTGGCTGAAAACAAAAATCAAACCTGATCTGCCTTAACAGAAAATATATTTCAACGATTTCAGCAGAATCTACATCTAAGTAAACATCCTGAGGATTGAATTACAAAAAATAAATATGATATACATAGATATGACAAACTGTTTTTGAACAACAACAAAAATATTACCCCACAATTAGAACAAATATACAAAAAGTATCATACACATGTTTATATAAATTAAATACTATATGATAGATTTGCAGAGAGGCCTGTAGCATACAGGTATTGAAGACAAGTTATTGATTTTAATCAAAAATTAAAGTAAAAATTAGAACTGTTTTTGGTGGACAGGAATCAATATAAAACTTAGTCCAGAAGGCACAGCTGAACAATTTTCCTAAATAAAAATTATAAATCAGATTCCAATTACACCAATCACCCCTATACTCACAAGTTTGGGTGTACAGAACATACCCTAGATGAATGCACAGGTGAATTTAAAAGAATACAGGATGATCCAAAGGACAGATCCAAATTATAATAGTATTTTGCTGGCAAGACACAAAGAAAAAGTTTATTGGATAGGACAAACAGCTACCATACAATATTTAAAGATCATTAACTAGCAAATTGAGAAAGGATGATCCTGATTTTTAATATTACTTTTACAAAACACAGCAGCCAGTTTCAGAATAATTCCTATTTCAAAATAAATAAAGATTGTTGTTTCAGACAGAAAGCATGTAATCTGGAAAGTTCACTTTTACATATATTTTTTCTTTAAATAAATAAATAAACAGGTCTGTTATGCTCCTGCTGTCTGATATTATAGCTATAATACTGTCGTTGCTTTCTTGGAAGTAAATTCCACTGAACTCAATAGGACTTATTTCTCAGTCAATATGTATAGCATCACATTCTAAGTTCCTTTTCCCTCAAAATGCAACTGATATCAGAATCATGAACATATAGTACATAGCTGAAAACAAGTGGTACTCTGTAGAAAACATAATCAGTACGGAAACATAAACAATATAACCATACTGAAATGATAGGATCAGAGTAAAAACTGCTTTGATTGGAACACCAGATGTTACAGCTCCTATATATTACGTGTAACCTGCATCTTCCATTCATATACCATCTATTAAGTTTTAGCTATTACAATTGGGACAATAATGAAGATAATAGTGAGCTATCTGTAAAACCGCCTTAGTTTTTCAAAAAATGAACTCCAGATCTGAGTTTTAGGATACAATTTTTTTCAAAATCTTGGGTAATAAACACACAAAAATAAAAAACTAAGTAGGACCCAATTGCATTCAGCATTCCTGTATACATATTTTGACATAATCATTTTTTAAAAATGCAAGATATATGCTAAGCCATGTGAAGTTGGGGAGAGCTGTTTAATCAAACATTCCCTCCTCATTGCACCCATTTCTTACCTGATAATGTCATCATTGTGCCCCAGGAAAAATTTCTGTGTATGCTCTCTGGTGTTATAAACCACGCCGACTCCAGCCACAAAGTAAACCACTTCTTTGCCTGCTGTATAGTACAGATTGTTGCGGCACTGATGACCCCTATACCCATATACCCACTCCAGATGGAGCTGGCATCTCGGAGCTGTCCGATCTGCCATAATAATCAACCCCCCTCCCTGGAAGCACAGAAAAAACTGGAGCAATTGCCCCCAGCCCCACGTTCTTCCTTTTTCTGTTTCCTTGTTATTAATGCTCTAAATTTTTGCTCAGCTGCCAAATCATTCAGTTGCCCTTTCTGATGTTGAGGATTTTTAGTGAAAATGCATCCAGAGTCTTACTCTGCTGCTGCTGGATTCCTAGTGCTCAGCGGCCACCATAATCTTCTACTGCCAAAGATGAGCAGCCGTTGCTGCTTTCCCAGTTTTGCAAGCCAGATAACTTGGAGGGGGGAGCACACGCATTGAGGCAAATTCCAAGTCAAATACAACAGAAGACATGAGCCTCTCTGCATCAAGTGCAGAACGCTGGTGCTGTGGATATCATTATGCCTTTTAAGTCTTGAAAAGAGTAAGTCACTGCCTTTCAAACATGGTTATAGTTCTTAACTGTGGAAAAAGTGCAGCTGACATGAAAAATAGCTTTTAAAAAAAACAACACTCAGCACGTTCTGTGACTGGATAATGAAGAAAGTAGTCTTCTACAGATTTGCAACTCAGTGTAAAGACAAAATATATCTGTAAGGAAAAAGAAAGATGTTTATATATATATCTATATATTCTGAGGTTATATATATATATGATATCTGCATACTTTTATATTAGTTTACTATTTAAAAATATTGCAGCCTGAAAGGTAACACTTTGAGCTAATTTGGTATAGTGATTGAAATGCTGGATTAGAAACTGGGAACTGTGAGTTTTAATCTTCCCTTAGACATGAAATTGGAGAAGATTTACCTATTGGTCACTAGGAATTGAATATATCTCAATGGCACATAACCAATCAATCATAGGCATGAAAGCTGACTGGGAACCACTGAGTTTTTCTCACACCAATGCACCTTACAGGATTGTTGTTTTGGAGAAAATAAGAGGCAGAACCAGTGCCTTGTATTGTACAAAATAAAGACAGAACATAAATATAATAGGAACTATTAAAGAATGATTTGAAAGCAATGAAATGATTACTTTTCAAATAAAGGTGATATATTAACCTTTGCAAGGCTATGCATTATAAATCAAAGCAGTATATTAGTTGCTTATTCCATTCTCTTCACAACAGGAGGCAATTTTTCTCTGTCCTCATACTGTGGTTTCCTTATATCCACTCTACCAATAAAAGTATAACTCATCTGTATCAAAAGAATAAAGAGAGGGATATAGGGGGGATCAGAACAGCATACAAAATTCTACATGGGCATCTCTGTAAGATGCACTGCCTATTACAAATTTTCACCAACTGCATCACTGCTGCTCTCTGCACTTCTGGTTCTCTGTTCCAGTGCAAAGGTAAAAGATAATAATAATAAAAAGGAGAGCTCAGTGTGTGGAGGTGAATCCTAATTTTCTTTCAAAATAAGAAAAGACTTTGTTCATTTATAATGTTTAAGTAATGGTCTGTAATGAATATGTAATGAATATCAAACATTTTTAACAGAGAAGTTAGCTATAAGTTGTACAAGCAAAGAAGCAACCAATTAAACTCCCATAGAGAAGAAATTTGAGTCCCAAAATCTGAGAAACACAGGATCACTTATTTACCTAACACTGGCAGACATACTAGAGTAATAGGCAGTTGGAAGAGAACCCTGTCTTAAATACTTTTTTTAACCGGGGGTTGGGAGGGAAGAACTTAATAACTTCCTGTTTTTAGAGGCAAGTCAAAGGTAATTTGATTGAATTTCACAGTGAAACGAACAATCCCTTTGGGAGTTTCTGAGGAACTGTAGTGATGCTATATTCTGGCAACATATCAAAAACAGGTTGTCAATGCCAAGACTCTCATTTTGCAGTAGTGGATGAAGTATGTCTATGAACAGACATCAGTCCCAGAATGAAAGCTATGAGTTTCTCACAGACCTCAGTCTTTTAATAACCTTTTGGTTGTTTTGTATATCTTAATGCAACGATATCAGTGCCATGAGTCAAACACATGTAGGATGCATCTTTATACAAAGGATGAAAATTAGGATACTTTTTGACTCTGGTTGCAACCTATAAATGTTGGGGTAAGTTCTAGTGAGTTCAACAAGACTTCATTTTCAGTAAATGTGTATAAATGCTGTTAGACTGGTTTACAGGCTGATAATACATTTCAGAGAACTGCCATATAGTTCAATGATATATTTTATGTTCTGATAATTGCAAAGTAGACTACAACACTTCATAAACTCAGATATGTGGGCTCCCATCGGTAAACCCCATAAGATAAAATATAGTATAGGATTCCTCTTTAGATTGTAATCAATTGTTATAAGAGGGAAAAGCTCAACTCTTCAAGACTGAAATTCAAAATTTTATTGCTTAGTGCTTTGGCAGTCTTCCCTTTTACTGCTTGAAATCTTTTCATGTAGAAAAGTGAGACTAATTGCAAAAAGAAAATACAGTGATAATGAGAAGATAGTCCGCATAGGCTCAGAAGCTTCTTTCTTATTGAGAAAGAGATCTCAATATCACACAATCCTATACTAAATAAATCAATTTGGATTAATGGGTTTTATTTTATGAATAGGATAAAGGTCCAAGTTTCATAGTTTCCAATAAAATTATTTGCAAAACAAAATGTTCCAATTCAAATATAATTTTAATCATGAAATTATCCAATGGCCTTAGGAGAGCAATGCCCCTTCATAGCTTCCTCTACATCAATATATTATGCAGGAAAAACAGCACTGGTGTTGATAAACTAATGCTTGTGAAATACTTTTAAAAGTCTCTGCATGGTACACATTATTGCCATAGTCTGAGGACTGAACTCTAATAGTGTAATTGAAACTTGAGAGGAATCAATAAATATTGGGTGAATTTAATGTGAAATTGTTTAGGCTGACTATATTCTAACATTTATCCCTGTCTAGAGGATAAGGCTCCTGCTAGGTGGGGAAAAATGCCTAGATTTTGAGCAGAAATTCAATTTGTAAAAAAAGAGGTGGGCTTTTTTCTTAATCTTTTGTCAATTCCTGAATCAATTGCTTGCCCACTAAAATTGAATAAAAGGCAAAACCTAGGCATCCGTGAAACTGGAATACCGACAGATAAAGATTACTCCAGACTTATCCTGGTCAAATCCTTGCTCAAAATCCTTTTTTTCCCTTTATGTGAAATCTAACAGAACCCCACAGGAAGAATCTCCTCTCAGCTTTGCACAGGAGGGAGGCTACTGGTTTCATGCTCTCCAGGAAGCCCAGAAGCAGAGCAGGAAGGCAAATAGCTCTTCCCAGCTGCAGCTCTCTAGTATCTGATCTGATTTTTTTAAAAAAACAAAAAACTTCATTATGGAGAAGTAATCTTCTCTGAAAGCTGTCTGAGCTAGTGACCATAATCATTTTTTTCCAGTTTTACAAACTAAATGTGATATGAAGGGGGATTTTCTCTACTCTTGTATAGAGTTGGTCTATGCCAGATATTATGAAAAGGAGAGAAAATATCTATCAAATTCCCCATTCCATACCGAGTTTTTGTATATGCATGGTCCCTCTCCCTCCCCATTATAGATTTGCTTGAGAGTAAGATTCACTAAACTGAGAGTGATTTGGGAGTAACCCTTTTGCAACCACATGCAGAACAGCAAAGCAAATAATACCCTTCCCCCATCACTGTCCACATCACCCTTGGCTATCAAGGAGCTAGCATCTCTCCACTTCCCTAGCAATAGTGATAATAAATTCATATCCCTGATGGTTCGCTGACGCACCCCCATGCACGCTTCTGGTTCACTACATTAGCTCCCCGGCTATGGCTACTTCTCTCCCTGTATAACGGTTTAGTTCTGAATAATCTAGAATTATAGAGCCTTTCCACAGAGGAGGGGAAAGGACTTCGAGCAATTTTGTACGATTGCTGTGCAAAGCAACCTTTATGCCGATAATAACATGGCAGATTAATCATCCCTGCCACTATTATTAACATTATCAACCCGAGGCGGGTTCCCCCCGAGCAACCACCCCAAAGACCGTGATTTGACAGTCACCTGTCAAGAGCAGAAGCAACGGCTATGAACCAGGAATCCTGTAAAGGAGGGAGGGAGGCAGGCAGGCAGGCAGGCAGGCAAGCAGGCAAGCAAGCGACTGCACCAGAAGGCGAGTGAGCCGTACTCCCACCTCCTCCTCCTCCTCCTCCTCAACTTCTCCCCAGCCCATTGCTGTTCTTCCCCGCCCTGCTCGCAGTGGCACGTCTCCTAGGCAGCCTTAGCATGAAACCGCCTCATCATTCGACGGGATGGGCAAAGAAAGCAAAGCTGCGTCATCGCTCCACCAGAGCCTGGTTAAATTCCCTTGGAAACCCCTTGACTCAAAGGTCCCGCCTCCTTCAAATCGATTAGATTTGGGAAGAGGCTCACGGGAATTGTAGTTTGATTCGCTTGTTTTAAGGCGCCTCAGAGGGACTTCAAGTCCCCCGAGTGTTACGCGCGCCCAAGCCGGCTCTTGCCGGCCTTCTTTCCCCTGTTGCTTCGGAGACGCTCTACGGAGGTGGCTTCAGGCGCTTCTCATGAGAATGACTTGGTAACGAGATACAAAAGCTCCAAGATTCAAAGGCCGAGCGGATAACGAGAGCGCACAAATCTGGACAACTATTAAATTGCAGCACGACCGGTTTCGGAATCGCTGTGCTGCCATCTAATGTTTGACCTGAATTTTGCAACCAGGTTTTCTTTAGCCTTTAATAAAATTACAACCAGGTGTTACATAAAAGCTGCAAGCAAGACCACAGAATATAGAATAACAGGGTTCAAAGAGACCTTGGAGGTCTTCTAGTCTAATCCCCTGGTTGAGCAGGAGACCTTATACTATTGTAGACTATCTCTTCTTGAAAACCTCCAGGGTTGGAGCACCAGCAAGTGTCTACTCAGGTGATCTGATCTCCAGGTCGCCTTAACAACTCGCTAAAAGAATACAAATTATCAGTTGTCTGCAAGGAGCATAAATCCTTTCATTCCTCATCATCCAGTCAGAACTGAAAAAGCTTCTTGGATGAAAAGTGAAATGTCTGCAAAGAAAAACCAGAAAGTCCAGTTGCCTCTTGAAAAAGCACCTTTGGGACATTCTGAAGGCAAACTTTTCCTCTGATTGATTTGTTCTCACTGGAAATTTCTCCTTAGTTGTAGATTGGCTCTTTCTTTAATGATCTTCCACCTGTTACTTTTTGTCCTGCCTTCAGGTGTTTTGGAGAATAGGCAAACCACCCTCTTGTCTATAACAACCCCTCAAGTAGTGGAAGTTGTGGAATTTTTTTGCAGAGCATTGTGCAACAAGGGCACATAGTGTAATAAAATTAGGGCTGGGTTAGGGACTTCTGCTCTCTGTGTGAGTTGTATTGGGAAGGGGTGCATGAAGGGAGGCTTCACTGATATCATGTACTCTAATAATAAGACTGCTATAATGTCACCTTTAGTTCTCCTGTTCATTAGACTAGATCTATCTAGTTCCCTCAACAGTTCATCTTTGCTTGGGGGGGAGGGGAGAATCCACCTATCACACTTCACTTGCATTTTTCATTTATTATTGGATTATTAATTGAATCCTTACAAAACCAATATGCATTTCCTCTGCATTCTCCCAGTTTGATAACTATAGGCAGAGATTTGCAACAAAACAAATCAAAACCACTATCTTTCCTATTTCTTTTGTAAGCAAGAATATTTTTCTCTTTTACATCTTCTTATACAGTATATGCCCAAATCAAATCATACTAGGAAACAGTCAATAAATATAGTTGTTGCTTGTATCCTAATGATTTTATTGAATGTTTCCTAGTATAATTTGATTGCTTATTGTACCATATGACTACTAAGTGCTGTACCTTATGATTCTTGACTCTTGATGAATGTATACTGAGAGCATATGCACCAAGACAAATTCCTTTTGTCCAATCACACATGGCCAATAAAGAATTCTATTTATCTTGTTCAGTGGAACATACTGCCAATAAATAAACTTTATATTGCAGCAGATTTATGGAGAAATCCTACACCTTTCAACTTAACGGGCATTTAATCTCAGTTTAGTGCATACAAGACTGCAGCCTTAATCCCTGTCGCTTTATGAGTGCTTTGAGCTTGTTCAAGTCAGACTTTTAGCATAGATACACAAAAATACAGTTCTTTATGTGCCCAGTGACTGATGTTTGTACTATGTATAAGACATAAATATATTCAAATCTGTTTCCACATAACAGAATGCTGTTTCCACATATAGTACCAGATATACAAAATGTGAACTTTTTAATTGAAGAAAGATATTACCAGTGACTTGGTTTTGAGACCAAAAATTCCCAAGAACCCTGAACATAACCATCATAACTGCAGAAGCATTTCCTTTCATGGAGACATGCTTGGACATGTTCAGTTAATTAACTACAGATTCTATAGGGGCAATGAAGTTAAAATTTGCATGGATCTTGTTTTTGAGTAAACAGATATTTGGGGTGCAATAAGTATGTACACATTGTATTTCCAAGTCAGCTTTCCAGTTTCAAAATCATTGTCGGTGTATTCAAAAGAAATTTAATTGTGTTAATGAATTAACTTCAGCACAGTTCTATACCTTTGTATTCATGGATGCAGTTTTACATGCTTGTTAGATGAGCCAATATTTTATTACTATAATGATTTGTTGTGATCTGATTTTATAAGACTTTAGGTATGGATATCAGAGTTCGGAAATTAAATATGTAGTACTGATGAATTTCCACATTAGCCTTCTAAATTGGATAGTGAATCTGCCAGATTTCTGTAATGTGAGAATTAAAGGTCTGATCACTCACCCTTTCCCCAATGTTAAGGTCCCCAAATCTATACTGCAAAAATCCAGATAATGACTAGATTGCAGTTCAGAGTTGCTGTATCTTTGCTACATTCAGCGGTGATTAGGAGTTTTGTGATCCAGGTATGGGAACCCTGTCCCAGACAGACCTTATGGTAAAACCTTTTGAAATTGTTCTTGGTTGCTAAGGTTACATTTTCTATAAACAGCAACAGACCTTTTGAAACAATGCCGCTTTGTCTTTACAATTTTTTCCCGTTTTGGTAATGTTCCAGAATAACAGTGGGAGATGCAAAATATAAAAGGTGTTGCTATTTATTCAGTGTTTTTTCTTGTCAATGATTATGGGTAGGAATGTGGAACAGTTACATCTTTTTCTGTGAAAGAATCAGTAATCTGACAAAGTTTGCTTATCTAATTTAGTTTATCTGGAGAAATCAAATAGATCTCTTATCAGAGAATGAAGTATTTAATCTCTGTGAGGAGTATCAAGTTGGGTTCAAAAATATTTTTATGGTTCCATGAGCACTTTTTTAGGGGCTTTAGGGTTTAATATTGTCATGTGCTAACAAATCTGGCAGAAACTCAAGTTCTGCATCGGTATAATTTTGCTGATAGAAGAAGTGAAAATAGCTGCTGTCAAATCTGTGGCCAAGAAAACCAAAATTATTCTGAGTACCAGATTTTCTGTCAGAAAGCTTTGCTTTTGCACTGCTGTAACTTTAAAGTCTAAATAGGAAAAGGGGCATTTCTAATAAATCTAATCAGTCAACACTTCTCCATCCTCAGCCCATATTACTGCAATGCAAAATAAACTCCATTACTGCAACTAAGTAATGTATAAATCTCTGGGAAGGAATCACATTTGTCACCAATAAGGCACAGAGGAAATCCCCCCCCCCCCGCAATGTCAGAGAAACTATATGGCATGTTAAATGTTTAGTATTTAAAATGACTGTTTGGTTAGCCAAAGATAACTGCAACAGGGAAAATGGTGAACTTGATCAAAATCATAGTTAATGTGGAAGGATGTTTTATCTTTCTTTTGCTGCTTTTTGGTTCAGATTAAGTTTTATGTCCCCACTTCCTTACTTGCAATCTGTCTCAGAAAGGAATTGTTATTGCCTGCAGTATAATGTCTCCAAGATCAATATGGTGAGAAAAATGGGTCATTTTGTACAAAAGGGAGCATGATATCTAAATATTCTGTCTTCTGAAGGAAAAAGAAGGTTGTGTTTCCTCAGGATTCTTACAGATACCTTGCCTCAAGACTCCAGCCACAAGTGGCCAACAAGGGCAGTTGCACTGGAGATAAAATTAAGAGTGAAACATTCCATAGTCACTGTTGTTGGGTGGAAACCCACATTTCCAAGCACACTGCTGCAAATATTTGATCCCCCTTCGATACTATCAGAAATGAAAGTAGTGACTAGGTTTACACTTCAACATAAGATTTGTTTCTTTAACCACAAGCTACTAAGTTTCAACTGCCTATTTACCCAAGGCACCAAGTCCATCACAGTCTACAAACTACATTTAATTTACAGTTAAATTTGTTTATACACAGTTGAATTGTTATACACATTTGTTTATACCTTATTTGTAGCTCAGTATATTGCATGACCTGAATAGGGTCAGATACTTTTTGGAATATAGCAGAATTGTAGTCTAAATTGGTAAATTGGGCAAAAAATTATTAAAAGAAAGCAATGGCAAGCTATTCACTTATGTGGTTATGATGCTCAGAAGTTGATTTAAAAGTCTTCCCTTGACATTCTGTAAATTATCTTGGCTGAGCTGTATTGTTAAAAAAGTTTTTGATTCCTTAGCAACAGAAAGTTACTAATTTTACTACTAATAATAGTGTAAATGTAGTCTCCCACACTAAAGTTAGGCTTCTCGGGTGCAGAGTGATAACTTTAATCTCTTAGAACAGTACCCCCAACCTTTTGAGCACCAGGGACCAGTTTCGTGGAGACGTTTTTCCATGGACTGGAAGGGGCATGGTTTGTGTGGTGTTGCATCCCATAAATGGGGCTTTGCTTGTTTGTGCAGCCCAGTTGCTGGCATGCCACTGATTTGTGCCCGTCCATCGATCAAGGGTTGAAGACCCCTGTGTTAGTGAACACCTGTCATCCTGATATGGCCACTAATCTTCCTGGCAATAGCAGAATTCCACTGTGCCTCTTACAGAGAGAAGAGTATTCTCCCATCTTTACAGTGAAATATGAACCTAGCAGATCACAATACAGTAAATTCCATAGATAACAGGCCGCCCTTTTGTAACATTTTACCTAATTCATGTGATGATATAATTTGTATAATTTTTGTGTCAGTTCTATTTGTATAATGTATAACATTTGTATAATGATATCGCACAAATGAAATAAATTGAGTAATGACAATGTTTTATGAAGATCTGTGAATACCATACCCATTTCTCGCAATTAGTCAATTAAAACAAGCTTTCACTGTACATTATCTCAACCAATTTGAGATGCAAATCCAAAATCAAGTTTGTAGGGTAGCAGCACTTATTCATAGTACCAGAGTATTGTTGAAAGGCTGAAAGTACCTTTCTCTGAGGGTTCAAATTTTCCCGCTGGGAGAGCTCTGGTGCAAGGATACAGACAACTGCTCGAAAGCTGGATCTTTTATTCTCAGGAAGGCTAGAAGCATGACTGCATTCCTGGAGCTAGCTAGCTCTTTGAATCATAAGTTTCCAATTTTATACCTTTTTCCCTCCCTTTGTGTATAAGGTTTTGACATTAACATCCTGTCAGTTTGTTTTTCTTTCTGCCAAAAGGCAACCATAAGGAGGTGCGAAAGGGGCAGCTTCCTGTATTACCGGTTTTTTTTCCTCTGATCTCTTTTAGTTTTTTTTATGGCTTTTTGTAATCTTCTATCTGTAGTTCCTGCCTTTTGGCTGGTTTGGTATGTTGAGGCTTTTGTCTAGGGGCATGTATCCATTTTTATTAGATTTCTTTTCCTATGCAAGCCTGTTTCATGGCTGGCCTGATGTTCCCTTTCTACAATCCCTCATTTTTTTTCTTTTTTTCTTTTTCCCTAAGGTGTGATTTCCGATTGAATGTCTTGGTATACTTGGTATTCTTGATCAATCTGGATCATCATCATAGCTGCCTGTCCCCTTTTTAATTTTCTCTTTTTAGATGGAATACAGGCCTTCAAGCAGCTGAGGCAGGGTGATATGCACTTACAGAGGCAACACAAGAGGGCTCCAAAGACACAAATGTTGACTGTGGTTGTTATGAGGATTTTTAGCCAATGAAAATCTGGCATCCATGAGAAGAGCCATGAAAAGTCCAGGAATGATTGCTCCTGACCAATATTTTGAGCTAGCTCTTTCAGGTGGTGGATGTCCCTCCCTACGAGTTCTGAGGTTTCATTCAGATTGAAGCAACACATCCCTTTGAATGTTTCGCAGCCATAGTTATGCTTCAAGAGAAGGAAGTCTATTGCTGCCCTATTCTCCAGAGTGGCTTCTCTGACCTCCCTCAGTTCTTTGTTCAGGGCATCCAGGGCATGGGAGGTCGAATTCAAACTTTTTGCCAGGGTACATGCTAGTTCATTCAAATTTTTAGAATTTCGCACTGCCAATCCAGGTACCCCTACCAAAGATATTGCCAATGAGATGTATTCTGTTTTGGTGGGAAGGGAGACTTTGGAGTCACAGTCTGAGTCTAGGGTTTGGAAGGCTCTCCTGTGTCGTCTCTGTAAGGATGGCATAAGCCTGGTTAATCTTCCTAAGGTGCAGGGGCCATTTGTGGCATTTGCAGGAAGGTATGAGTAGGCTTTTAAGCCACACAGGAAAAACCATCCTGGTGGGAGCTTCAGATAACTATATGAAAATGATATGGTTTCTGTGTAGTTGCATTTTAGGTCTATGTTGCTAAGACTGGTGCATTTTGTGACCCTAGGTGAGCTGCACCCAGTGACATCAAAGCATTTCTCAGAGGTGGTTACTGCAGCAATGTGTAGGGCATACATGGTGTTGTCCTTAGCTTCTGTAGAGTGGCCCCAGCTAAAAATGCTTTCGTAGGAGTCAGGAAGGTTTCTAAATGTGGTGTAGTTAATGATGTTATGTGGCCTAGTTGCTACTCCCATTAGGCATGTAGTTAGGATATCCTTGACTGATTTCCCTCCTGCTAGGCAAAAGTTAGTAGTGTTGAGTATTTCTTTTGCTAAATATTCCTATATGTTTCCTTTCTCTGGGATAAGCTTTGGTTCCAGGAATGCAGTTGCTTGTGTTACAAGTATTACAATTGTTACAGAAAATAATAATACACAGTGTATATTACATTTCATGTTTCCCATTGCTAGATTCTTTTCTTCCCTCCCCCCTCTTTTTTTTTTTTATTCATACAATGTGAAAAATGTAAAAGTATCAAAAATTATAAAAATCTCTCCTTAAAAAAAAAAACATTCAAAAAGGAAGAAAAAATGCAGAAGAAAAATAATAATAAAAAAATATATACACACAAAAAAATAGAGTGTTATAACTTAGCACCTGGGAGTCCAGTTTTATGTAATTCAGTGATTGCCCTTGGTTCCTCAGAGTTGTTTGGTTCAGTGGTGTTGAAAAATGCTGCAAGCATCCATTGATCTGTGTCTGGATTTTTCTTGAGTTTGATGGGTGGAATTGATTGTGGTGGAGTTTGGCTGTGGTCTATGACTGCTGGCTTTGCATGAGTCCAATGTATCCAAGAGTCTTGTTCTGCGATCTTAATGGCAGTGTGAGTAGTCAGTAAAACTTGATAGGGTCCTTTCCACCTGGGTTGTAAAGGTGAGGTTCTGGTGAAGAACTTGATCCACACCCAATCTCCCGGTTCATGTGGATGCAGGGCTTCTTCCAAGGATAAGGTCTGCGTCAGTGCACTCTGAGTCCAGAGGGTCTGTAGTCGCTTTTGCAAGGCTGCAAGATAAGAAGAGAGAACCATATCCCCCCCTATCTAGGCAGAGGGAATGAGGATCGAGACATTGTAAGGTATCAGGAGGCCGACCAAAAAGGGTTGTTGTCAAGGCTGGTGTGATGATGGTATGAGGTCGAGGTTTGGTGGCCACCCATTTGGCTGTTGCATTTGCATATTGATTTCCTTTTGTTATTGTAGAGTCATCTGTTTGATGGGCTTTACAATGGATGACTGCTAGCGCTTGTGGTAATTGGATGGCCTCTAAAAGTTTGGCTACTAATGATGCATGTACTATTTGTTGTCCTGCTGAAGTTTAAAAAAAAACCCATTGTTTCCATAGGGCTCCTGTTGCATGGCAGACTCCAAAAGCATATTTGGAGTCTGTATAGATGTTGGTAGATCGGTTCCTAGCAGTTTCGCAGGCTTTCATTAAGGCTATAAGCTCAGCTGCTTGGGCGCTATGGGAAGGAGGAAGGGGGGAAGCCCAAATAATTTCTTGTAGAGAGACTACAGCTGCTCCTTTTACTCTTTTGTTCTGGTGCATGTAGGAGGAACCTAAAAAAGTTCCAAGTCGGGGTTTTGTAGCTTGGTATCTGTTAGATCGGAGCGGGGTAGTTCAGCATCATGCACTAAATGGAGGCAATCATGGAGATTGCCTTCTTCCTGTTCTGTGGGGAGCAGGGGAGCTGGGTTTAGAGTATTACATCTTTCAAATGTAAAGTGATCAGAGGTAAAAAGTTCAGCTTCATATTGAGCCAAGCGCTGCTGAGTAAAGGCTTGTGTCTGGTTCTTTAAGAGAATTGCAAAAACTTCATGGGGAACTTTTAGCAGCAGAGGATGCCCTAATACCAAATCTTTAGATCGTTTCACCAGTTCAACTGTAGCTGCCACAGCTGGTAAGCAGGGGACAGTGCCCTGAGCTACTGGATCTTGGGTTACCGAATAATAAGCAACTGGCCGGTGTTAGAACGCTAGAGGCAACACCTAATTTCTCATGGATGAATAAGGTAAAAGGTTTCCTATAGTCAGGTAGCCCAAATGCTGCGGCTGATGCTAGGGTTTGTTTGATGGTCTGAAGTGTTTTGTCCAGAGATTTGGACCATTCAATGGGGTCAGGCATGTTTTTGCCTGTCAATTAAATGAGTGGTCGGGCTATTTCACCAAATGAGGGGATCCATGGGCGGCAGAAGCCCAGTACTCCCAGTAAAGCTCTTACTTGACGTTTTGTTTGGGGTGGTTTCATGTCTAAAATAGTTTCTACTCGATTAGGGGCCAATTTTCTAATTCCTGGTGCCATAATATAGTCCAGATATGTTATTTCTTGTTTTAAATATTACAATTTGGAGGGAGAGGCTTTGTGACCTCTTTCTGCCAGGGCTTTGAGTAAATACAGGGTATCTGTTTTACATGCTAGCTCAGTTTGAGATGCTAACAATAAATCATCAACATACTGGATTAAGGAAGACTGATATGGTAGGGAGATGGAGGAGAGGTTTGCCTTTAATATTTGTGAAAGTAGGGTGGGGGACTCAGTATAACCTTGTGGCAATCGAGTCCAAGTATATTGTTGATCTTGCCAGGTAAAGGCAAATAGATATTGGGATGCTGGATCCACAGGAATGCTAAAAAAGGCAGAGCACAAAAGTAAGTGGCTGAGGCTGTTTAAATCCTCATGAAGCCCCGTGTTGTTGGTTATCAGCATGATTGTTCCTTTTCCTGAGATTTCTAATTGCAGCCCCTGTTTTCCACATGTTACGGTAGCTCCCATATTACAAAGGAGATCCCTCCCTAATAGGGATAGTGGTGACTGGGGGCAAATAGTGAATGCATGGTCTATTGTGAAAGGTCCTAGTTCTACTGGTATGTTATGGGTAAATTCTACAGGGATTATTTTCCCTCCCACTCCCATTATGTTATCTTGAGCCCCTTCAGCCACTGCAGCTTTATATGGTGCTTCAGTAATTAATGAGGAGGTGGCTCCAGTATCAGCTAAGCGATTGTATTTCTTTCCTCCAATAAGAACAGTAACAATGGGTTCCCTTTCTGGGCCATTTCTTAAGGGGATAGCTAGTCCGTTAAAGGTAGCTAGGAATTCAGTACTTTCATTGCCATTTTCTAGTTAAGAAGGGGTTAACTCATGGTCTCTCCTTTTCTCCCATTGATGTGTATTGTTTGTGTTTATTGGAGGAAAGGGAGCTGCTGAGTGGTGTCTGGTGACTGAAACTTTGTTGCTCAGTGTAATGGATTGGATTATTGCCTGGCTTCATGTTTCTAGGTGGTGGGTGATACCGGTTGCGGGAGGGGTGTTGCCTACATTGCCAGCTAAAATGCCCTTCCTGTCCACACCTATAGCAATGCTGGCATTTGCCTTGCGACCACCCTGCTTTGACCACCCTGCTTTATCGCAATGCCAGCATTTCTTTGAATTGTAAGAAATTCTACCAGGCTTTTGTGTGGCATTATGTTGCACTATAGCAAACATTTTCAGGTCTTCTTGTCTTTCTATTCATCTTTTTCTCTCTTTCTTTTCCTCCTTCAACTTGTCTCTTTGGTCATAGACAAAGTTAGCGATCCTGCGCAACTCTGCTATGTCTAAAGTTGCCCAATTAGAAATGAACTGATGGAAATGTTGTTTAATATCTAAAGTGGATTGATCCACGAAGGCTGAGGCTAAAATCCTCTGGTCCTTGAGGCAGCTAAGGTCTAGATGGGCATATGCAACAGCTGCCTCTGTTAGGCAGACCCAAAAAGCATCAGGGTTTTCTTTTTCCCTTTGCGTGGTTCTTTGGAATTCAGACCAATTTAGAGGCTTTTTTCCAATTTCCTCTAAAGCTTCTAATAAGTTATTTTTGCTCTTGTGTATTCATCCCAATGATTGGAATCATTGTAGTCCCAGTTAGGGTGTACTGGCCCTGCAATGCGGGCTGGGGCTGCCTGTCCAGGGATAGTAAGTAGTTTAGCTAAAGTAGTTCAGTTTTCTCAAATAGTTTTAATAGCTCATCTTTCGTTAGAAAGATTTGTAGCAGCTGGGTCATGTCACCCCAAGATGGATTGTGGCTGTCTATGATTGACTTCAGGGTTTGAATTACTGTTTGGGGATCAGCCCTGAAGGCTGGGGTATCTTTTTTCCAGATGACTAGGTCAGAGGCAGAGAAGGGAGTGTGGGTATAAACATATTTTAATTGTCCCCTATTTTGCACAGGTCTGTTTAAAAGGGGAGCCATGAATTGTGCCTCAGTTTGTCCATCCAGGGAATGGGTTTCAGGTTTTTCCTGATCTTTACCCTCAATCAGGTTTTTTGTCCTAGCCATTTCAGCCCAGCAGTACCAATAGGGTATTTGGCTGGGTTTAATGCGTGTTCTAAGTGCTTTTAGGGTTTTATGATCTAAAGTACCCTATCAGGCCAAATTTGTATTCCTGTGTCATCTCGCAATAAAGCCCACTTTTTGCAAATTCTTTTTGCGTCTCTTTTATTCATTCCAGGCAGGACAGGCACCTGCCTTTTGTCCCAAGCCTCAAGTCCAAGGGGATCTCTTCCATTGCCCTCGAGCTACAACTTCTCATATTCCCTACCTGATGTGGCGATTATTTTGGTTTAGCCAGGCTCCCGCCGTCAGTTTTCAGACAAAAAGGTCTGGAAAGGACTCCGGTTTCCCTACACACGGAGTACTGGCCCCTTTCTCTTAGGGAAACTCTGCCGTCAGTTTGAAGACCCCCCTAAAAAATGGGATCTTGGAGGACCGTCTGCCCCCTAGCAGCACCGGTACAGGCCCCTCCTCACACACCACCATCAGTTTTCAGATCTCCCTTAAAGGTGGGGATCTGGAAGGACCTGCTCTGCTTTTGAAGGCAAACTATTTCCAATTTTGCTTGCCAGCAGCCGATACGGGCCCCTTCTAACTGCATAGGGCTTTGCTTGCGGGATGCACCAGGACTATTTTCCTGCTTTCTATTTATTTCCCAACACCAGTTCCTTTCTCAGCCCGCTCAGTTTTTCATGCATCCTTCAGAAGGACTCACACTCCGTGATCACCCCTTGCGTTCCCAAATCCAGCCGGTCACAGCTTGTTGGAGCTAGCAGCTGTTTGGGGTGCGGCTGGCAATCACGGAGGAGGTGAGGTTCTTCTGTTTCTGCAGAGAAAACCCACAGTCACACACCTGAACCACTCACGCTTCCACTCTCTTTCCTAGTAAGGTTAGAAATTTAAAGTGGTACTCACCTGCTTTCAAGCAGCTGTTGAGCAGAAAGGCTCACGAACTCCCTTTACTACCCTTATGCCTTCCGGGCTGGGTCCGTGGATGTTGTCCCTGGACAAAGAAAGTCCATGCCGGCTGGGAATTGATCTGCGGGCCCAGTCCGGTGGCAGGGTTGGCTTGAAAATCTTCGTGGGTCACCAATTGTTGAAAGGCTGAAAGTACCTTTCTCTGAGGGTTCAAATTTTCCCGCTGGGAGAACTCTGGTGCAAGGATACAGACAACTGCTCGAAAGCTGGATCTTTTATTCTCAGGAAGGCTAGAAGCATGGCTGCATTCCTGGAGCTAGCTAGCTCTTTGAATCATAAGTTCCCAATTTTATACCTTTTTCCCTCCCTTTGTGTATAAGGTTTTGACACTAACATCCTGTCAGTTTGTTTTTCTTTCTGCCAAAAGGCAACATAAGGAGGTGCGAAAGGGACAGCTTCCTGTATTACCGGTTTTTTTCCCTCTGATCTCTTTTTAGTTTTTTTTATGGCTTTTTGTAATCTTCTATCTGTAGTTCCTGCCTTTTGGCTGGTTTTGTATGTTGTGGCTTTTGTCTAGGGGCGTGTATCCATTTTTATTAGATTTCTTTTTCTATGCAAGCCTGTTTCATGGCTGGCCTGATGTTCCCTTTCTACAGTATCTATAACCAGAAATTAGCTTGCTGGTGATCATTGCTTATGAGTGTTTCTCCAAACAGAAGTGTTTCTCCTTGGAGGTGAAAGATATTTTCAGATGTTAACTGTACTGGCATAGCATAGCTTCCGATAGTTACAGCAACGAGGAAGAGCATCCTTTCACAGTTGTCACCAGTAGAACATAGGAGAATTTTGCAGCATGCCAGCAGCAGTTCTGACTAAAATGACTGAGGCTTTCAATCGGACATAATATGCAGTAATACACATCATGGGAAGGGGATATGTTGGTTAGCAACTCAGTTGTGATTAGAGGACCTTTTGGGCAGTTTTCAAGGACATGTACACAAGCCTTTTGTTGATGCTATCAATCTGCTTTTGTTTTTACTGCTATAAAACAATCACTTATTACTGTTGTTGTGTCTTAGTTATAAGGTTTATCAGTTAGGGATCATTTCTTAGCCTTGTAGCTGATCTCAACATTACACTTTCCCCTGTTGGGAGGGGAGACTAGGAACCTCAATGATAGCATGATCTGTGCACCTTTTTGAGACTTTGGCAACTCAAGTGGAAAGCCTAAATGTAATATAATAAAATAAGAAAGATACCAGGCATTCAGAAAAGCGGACAAGTGATTCACAAGACAGAGTAAGTCAACAACAGCTAAGGACTCTTGCAAAAGGACTAGTGCAAGCAGATATCAAAAAGTTACTTCTTCATTCTGAAGCTGGTATTATTGATGGTACAATTTATTTTTAAAAGAACAAGAAAAAAATCCTGCGTATATCTGTTAGTTTTAAAAGCATTTAATGACATAGCATATATTTAACAGATAGGGTAAAAGTCTAGAGGTACAGTTCCATATAACCAAAAGCCAGTTCCAGTACTATCCTGTCTACAGGCCCAGTCATTGAAAATTCATTCCTATTAAATGTAATTTTTTTTTCGATTGTGCAGTAAGATGAAAGTTGTTCATTACAATAGTTACAGGTAACAGAGAAATGCACACTATGTATCAAAGAGCAAAGGTAATGGAGCAAAATTATAACACAGTGCAGCAGCTGACAAGCAAGTTAACCATTGGAATAACATTACTTTTTTCCAGTAAATGCTTTAATTCCACTTTTACACTTAGTCAATGATTTTAAAAGGGTTTTTTTTTAATTATACATCTAGTCTTATGCTTTTACTAGAATTATCTGAAACATACAATATAATGTATTTCAGCAAAATAAAAAATAAAAAAATTACAGATTATTTAAAACCATTATCAATATGTGAAGTCCTTCTGGTTCAACATTCTTAACTGTCATTGCCAAATGCAGGTGGGGAGATGGGGGGCAAGGAAGCATCACAATCATGTTAATAATAGCCAGATGCCTGTGAACAAATGGTATTGACTGGTGAGTTAATGCCAAGCTGCACTCTATTAGGATAAAGAGAATACACTACCATTAGATTCGCAGTGGGAAGAATCACGGAGTGAAGACTCAGCGCAACTGTCTCAGATGGAAGTGAAACTTAAAATGAGCAATTTGTCTCCAAGGGGCAAGTGAACTTTATTAGCTCTGCTGCCTTGCATACCAATAACACAAAGTAGGGGTGTTATTTTTTTGAAGACAGCCTCAAAAAATTGAGGAAGAATTTCAATACTAAAGCCTAATCTATATTAACTTCACTTAAAAAAAAGGGGGGGGGGAATATGGTTCTCTTTTACTCAACAGTTGCCCAATGCACCTCAGGCATTTATAACTTTAGAATTTTTTGAGTATGTTTTTTTTTTAAAAAATGCTGTATAAATAAAAAAAGAAATTAAATCATATTGAGGAACATTAGGCACGGAGAGTAATGTATTGGTTCTGAGCTTGCATGCTGGAATTCCACTGGAACAATCAGAGAAGTGCAGTATGGACAAATAAGCAATGAGTTCACTTCTTTTTTCCAAAAAGGCTGAACCTCTTCTCTTTGTCTTTCTCCCGTTTTCCAGGACTAGACTCACTGGTTACTGTCACGCTGGCTGGCAAGGTCTGGGCACGGTTTGAAGCTGGGGTGCTCTGTGTGCTTGTGGACAACTCAATCTTGTCTGACGAGATGGCAAATGTGATGGCCTGGATCCATATGTTCATTTCCTCCTTAAAATAAATGTTAAGGTTAACAAGTTTTCTAGGAATCTTAACTCAGCTTGCAGAGCAATGGCCTTAACTGCT
Source organism: Laticauda colubrina (assembly GCA_015471245.1). Taxonomy (NCBI): domain Eukaryota; kingdom Metazoa; phylum Chordata; class Lepidosauria; order Squamata; family Elapidae; genus Laticauda; species Laticauda colubrina. Next base: position 60,237,216 of record BLBF01000018.1, on the reverse strand, counting down.
TCCCAGACCCATAAGATCCTTGGCCTTTTTTTTTTTTTTTTTGTACAATGAGAGATAGCAAACATTTCTTTCCTGGTAGCTCTATTGCAGAATTGCATCACTGATGTTACTACGATGCATCCACTTCTCCTAAATAGTTTTCTTCTTTTGCATCCTGAATCACTGCTTCCTTTCCCTTTTGTTCCCAGGACAGCATGATGGCTTCCTTTTGGGCTGCTGGCAGGACAAACTGAAAAGCTAATTCTGCTGAGCAAAGCTCAGGCTCAGGCAGAATTCCCCATCTCAGGATCTGAGTCACAGCCAAGACAGCTTGGTTTGGAGTTCTCCTCTGCCAAGTTAAAGGGAGCCTGGCAGACAATTGACTTCCCCTCTCAGCTGCTACATCTAACTGGCTGCAGTTTATTCTCTCGATCCCCACATTGGATTTAATGTACATGCCTCTATTCTTGGTGGAGAGGAAACTGAAGTAAACACCACTCTGAGGTAGTCTCCAGATTGAGTACAAAGCCTCTCATAATTTCAAAGCTGGGAGCTTGTTCAATGGAGAAACTGCAGTTAACTTGCTCTGCCTTGGGATAATCCCCAACAGGTTGCCTTCTGTAGCTGTGTGGTACAGTTTTTCACACAGGCTCCTTTTTCTAGCTTCTGAACTGTCATGTCAAACAAATAGCTACACTTATGGCTATATTTACTTCTGGATGAACTAAAAGCCCAGAGGCAACTGCTCAAGATGGCAGAGCAGTTATCCCTAGGGGCTTGTACTTCCTTTAGCTTAACACAAAAACACATAGCTTTTGCATGTAGGGACAGCTTTGGGATGGTCTGATGTATGACTTGCTTACCTTCCTGGACATGAACAATTCATGGCTGCTCAGTTCTGTAAAAGGCCCTGGTTCTAACCTGATGAGCACTGTCCATCTCCAGGCTTCCTCAGCTATGGTTCCCAGATTTGTCCGGGCAGAGTGGGACTTATTTCTGGCAGTAATTTCGCTTTGCATGTAGGATTGCAAATTTTAAAATGCCTGCATAAGCTGAGAAGCTTGCCAATGATCCCAGACTGCTTGAAACTGGTTTATCTGGGCAGAGCAGGATAAAATTCTCACTAAAGCCAGATTTTTCTGGGCTTGCCCATGACAAACTTTGTGTCTTCCTGGTCATAACCCCCAGGGGAAATGAACCTACAGTTTGAGAGTGTCCACATACAGAAATGAAATACTGGTTACACCTTTATTTTAGAACAAAAAGAATAAAAAAAAAATACTTACTTCATCTTTGGCTTGGAAAAGGTACTCATTGCCATCAGTTAACCTGTAATTCAGAAGAAATTCACATTTGAATCAAGCAAATATTTGTTACCAAAGAGTTATATGAGATGTAGACCTTATTCTTGTATCAATAGGTTAGACCAGGGATGTCAAACTCATGGCCCATAGGCCAGATGCGTCACGTGCTGACCCCGCCCCCGCTGGTTTAGCCAAGGGGAAAAATACGTCATGTGATGCTGCCATGATGCTGCAAGTTTGACACCCCTGGCCTTGATTGACTGATGTATGTACCATCCATCTCTGCAATATTCAGTCTACACAAACATATAAAAAATATTCTTGCTATTGTGTGATGGAGGGACCTCCAGCATCCCAATATGAGATAAATACACTGGATGAGTAGGATCTACTTGAAGAAAGCAACTTAACACATATGTAGTGCCAAATCATGTAGAACTTCAAAGGTTAAAACCAGGATTCACAAAATATTCCATTCATCTTTAGATTATATAATTTCAATTTCCACTGAGTAACTACATGAAATATTAACTATGTTAATGGTGGAAAGTGTTCTGATCCAGGCTTAACAGAATCACAAAACAGACTCCTTGTCCCCAAAACCCCCCTTTTTTATTTGGTTAATGTGAATTCCTGGCATTCACACCCAGAAAAGTTCCGGCAGAAAGTCTCCCAAAGTTTATTTGCAAAAACAGACCTTATCAGTCCTTGGAAAGTTGCCAGCAGAGAACTCCTAGTCACAATGCTGTAAAACGAAATACCTGGCAAGGAGTCTCTGTGAGGCACGAACTCAGGTAAGCAAATCTTCCCCATAAGTGAACTAATTGTCTCCTGCAACCACCACTCCCCTTTTGCTCCTATTTATTCCCTATGGGAAGGGGGCCATTCAGCATTCACTTGTGCCTTTTCTTCCAAGTCTACCCCTGTTCCTTAGTTGTTCCCTTTTTCTGACAGCTCTGTGCATACGTGCATCTGGAACAGGCTCCAGCTATTCTTCTTCCCCACTTATATCCAACTCTGAAAGCAGGTGATAAATGTTGGATGGCCCTGGCTCTATCTCTGACTCAGATGGAGAGTACCCATCAGAGCCTTCCCCAGATTCCAGGACTGGCCCAAATTCCTCCCCAACCTCCTCACTGTCCGAGTCTGCCACCAGCTCCACTGACTGGTGGGCTACACAGAAAGGTAGGAGAAATCCAAAATACATAATTAGATAATATCTTTACTTAGGAGAAACCTAGCGTCACAGAATGTTCAAACTTTCATCTTTTCATTCAGTCTGAAAATGTGGGAGGAAAGGTAGTCTCTATGGACAAATTATGAGATCCTGTTTTGGAACAGAATACCATAACATTCAATTTAACCAAGTGCATTAAACTTTAGAAGATATAAGATTTTTAGACTGAATGTATGAATGTAGACTGTAAGTTATTGCTCCGCTTAATCTTTTGCCATAGAAATAAATTTTTTTTACCGTAACTTGAATACGTGCTTCTTCTTCTTGTACTCTACTGCCACTTCACATACTGCTTCTTTCAGGCTCACCGGGATTTCACTGTGGTATGGAATGCCTGAGGAAGCTGCCTTTGCATCTTTGTAGAAACCCATTTCTTGGTTGTTAATAACACAGTAAACATTATGCCATGATCTTGAGACACAAAAGAAACAGCAAAGCAAGCATTAAAGTCATTGTCATGAACAAGCCCAACTTTCCTCTGTCCTTCTATAATGAAAGGCATTGAGTTATAGGATTTTAGCAGAGAAAAAAGTAGATTCATGTCTAGGAACTATGGGCAGCATAATTTGGACAAATAATAATTCCACAGTTTTCCAATATTTTGACACTCTTTCGAAAGGGATGCTTTTGGCATGCAAATCATCATGCAACTCAGAATTTAAAATTTTGAAACATTTTATTTGAAACATTGAATTTTGAGGATTTGGTCGCCCAATGTGACAGTGCAGTTGAAGTAATTTATCCTACTGAACCTTTCAGATTCTCAGTTCAAATATATTACTCATCATTGCTATAAGCCATTAAAAGAGAAAACACATCAGAGTTAAAACTTACTTATCATAAAACAGTACATCAGCTGGTTGGCCACCAAATTTGAATGAATAAAATGCCTTCATTAGCATAATAGCAAACAGAAAGAATGGTAACATATAGGATGTTTTCGGTATATGAACATCTGCACAGGAGTGTGTGAACGAATGCAACATGAATGATATCACACAATAACGAAGTGCAGCAAATAACTAATAAGAGCAATTGCATAATATGCATGAGCCATTATTTTGGTGTCACTATAGTTTGCCTTAGATAGGATTGCTTGGACAATGAAAAGATGTGTCATGCCCTTATTGGAGTCTGATTCTGAGGGGAAGATTGAAGAGCTGACAGGGAGTGGGAGTGTGGCTCCGGTGGCTGTGGAAGAAACGGGGGAAGGGCACAGTCTGGCTGGGCATTCAGAGGAAGACTAAGGCCACCCCCTCTTCATCCTAGGGCACATATGGAGGAACGGAGAAGGGAGCAACGTGGCTTATAGGAGAGAAAAAGCCCTTCATCCCTTTCATTAGTTGCAGCTGGGAGAACAGGATATAAGAAGGGCATTTGCACATAGCACTTTGCTGGAAGCAAAATGTGCATTATCTTTGTTGAGGCTTATCTGGGTTGTGGCATCCTCCCAACTGTGTGTGCTTCGTTCTCTTTTGGAAGTCTGCAATTTATTATCCTGGCCTATTGTGTTAATTACTTCAGTGTGGTTTGTGTTGTTTTTTTTTATTTCTAATTTATCTGTATGTTGGGTTCGGACTGCATTTCTTCCTTTTGTAGACTGTTTTTGGAAGAGATTGATCTCCAGCCTAGGATAACTGGATATAGGGGGCCCAAGTTGGAGGTATTAAAGGGACTTTACCCATTTTTGTGACTTTGTAGCTTTTATGCCATGCCCTGGGTCATCACATTTTGCTTCCAGCCACCCCTCCAACTTGCTTCTGTTTTACATGGGGTGACCATGGATTAGCTCAGAGCAGACAATGATCAACTAGCCCAGCAAGTGGCTCTTTTGATCGTGCAGGTTGCTCAGATGAAAGCTGTCCAGCCATGCCACAAATGCCCGGTAGTGGTGCCAGATAAATTTGATGGATCGCTGGTCCAATTTCCAGCATTTTTTGGGCAGTGCCAGCTTTATATGAGCCTTCGGCCAGAGGACTACCCCACTGACTGGGATAAGGGAGGGGTTTTTATCAGCTTGTTGTCAGGATCTGCAGCATGTTGGGCGACCCTCTGTTGACACAGCCCAAGCAGTTGTTGGATAATTATGCTGAGTTTTGCCATCAGTTAAGGGCCATGTTTGAGCACCCTATTTGGGCCCAAATGGGGCTATATTGCTGATTTCTGAGTGTCCGCCCAGGATTTGCAATGGAATGAGGCAGCACTGGTAGACCAGTTCTAGGAAGGCCTGTCATCAGAGCTCCTGGACGAGTTGGTACGCATTGAATGCCCTCACACTCTGCATGAGCTCATACATCTGTACCTTCGTATCGATGCCACACTTCAGCAGCGACAGGCACAATGACGGAAAACGCATGCACTTCCATCAAGATGGCGGCCCTGTTGGAAGTGCTTCTGGATGAGCCCATGCAATTGGGGGCTGCCCGACCTCACCTGACCCAAACTGAAAAGGGTAAGAATTGTCACGATGGCCTATGCTTCTATTGCGGCAGCCGAGGCTATTTTGTGGCCAAGTGTCCTGTTAAGGCTCCTAAAACAGCGGTGTCAGTAGCAGCAGGAAATGAGCATTGCCCAGCCTACGGGGGTCTGTAGGTCGGGCTCTAGTGGCATCAGGGCTGCCAATTTTGCCCCAGTCGTCCTTGGTGAAGTATCTCATGCTGATAGCGAGTGTTCATGCCTGCTCAAGAAGCAGTGGAGATCCAGGCCTTGGTGGACTCAGGGGCCACAACCAATTTCATGGATGCTCATTTTGTCGTGCAGTGGTCCATTCCCCAGCAGCAGGTGTCACTGCCAATATTGCTGGAAATGATTGATGGTCGGCCCCTTCGTTCAGGACCTGTGGTTGTTGGAACCAAACCCCTTCACATGCATTTTGGGCAGCATGTGGAGGAAGCCATGTTTTACATTGCCGCAGTACCTCATTTTTGGGTGGTGCTGTGTTTGGAATGGGTTATGGGCCCATAATCCACTGATCGTCTGGTCTTCTGGAGAAGTGTAGTTTCTTGGCATGAAGTGTGCCACTCATTGCCTGTACACCTGTGCAGGGTGTGTGGCTACGCCTGTGAACTTGAATCTACCTGCAGAGTTGGTGGACTTTGCTGACGTGTTTGGAGGGAAGGAGGTGGATCAGTTGCCCCCGCATCAGTGGCATGACTGTCCAATTGACTTGTTGCCCAATGCTAAATTTTCGGTGGGTTGGATATACTCCCTGTCGGAATCAGAGCTGGCCGCATTGCGGGACTTTATTCAGAAGAATCTCTGTAAAGGGATTATCTAGCCTTCTACCTCTCTGTTGGCTGCACCGGTGCTCTTCGTCAGGAAGAAATCGGGGGAGCTATGCCTGTGCTGCGATTACCACAAGTTGAATGCAATCACAATACAGAATTGGTACCCACTTCCCCTCATCCTTGAACTGACTGAGCGGCTTCGTCAGGCTAAGATCTTCACTAAGCTGGACTTGTGTGGGGCCTATAACTTAATTCACATTCATGCAGGTGATGAGTGGAAGATGGCCTTCCAGATGCGGTATGATCATTTTGAGTATACCGTGATGCCTTTTGGCTTAACCAATGCTCCAGCTGTGTTTATGCATTTTATGCACAACGTTTTCCATGACCTATTAGATCAGTTTGTGGTCATTTATCTGGTGACATTTTGATCTACTCAGCATCCTTGCAGGAACACTGGCAACATGTGCGATTGGTGTGGCAACACTTGTGAGATAACAATCTGTTCACTAAGCGGGAGAAGTACCAGTTTGCACAAACCATGATTGACTTCTTGGGTCATTGTATTTCACCTGTCAGTGTGAAAATGGACTTGGAAAAAATTGAGTCATTACAGGTGTGGGAATCTCCACAGTGAGTCAAAGATATGTTGTGATTGTTGGGGTTCGAGAACTATTATTGCACATTTATTCCCCACTTTGCTGCCTTTTTTTTTTTTTTAACATGCTATTGTGAACAATAGTCCATAAGGCGTGACACTAAGTATCAAGATCATGCAAACAATGCTGTGCACTATACATGACAACCTCATGGCCTAATCAAGGGTTCACAGCAGCTTAAGAGAATAATAATGACAAAAAGAAAAAACTGGGGCCTAATAAATAATATACTATACAATCTGCAGAAGGTGGTTATGGACGCGACTCTTGAATGACTGAGACCCTCTGTCGCTAATCATGCCTACAATGTCTTCTGGTAAGCTGTTCCAGACTCTGACTGCAGTGTGTACAAAACTCCTGCCAGTTGAGTGTGTTCTGGACTTGGGTTCCACAAGAGCATATCTCGGAGTTGACACACTAGAGCGAGTTGTTCTTCTCATTGTATAAGGTGGGGGAACCAGCTTTTTCAGGTCTTGAGGGCAGAGGCCCGTCTGCATTTTGTATAGGGCAACTGCAGCTCCAACTTGACGTCTATGGTGAAGCGAAGGAATATTTAAGTTGGAGCGTGCCTCGTCCTCATTTATTCCGATTATGCGTAGGGCCTTCTTCTGTATATGATCAAGTAGTTGAAGTACTGTAGGAGTTGCATTCAACCAGCACAGAGATTCGTATTCCATGATACTTCTTATCTGGGCCTTGTACACTGTGGCTCTCCCAGGGGCATCCAGTTTAGATGCTACCCTGCTAAGAGCACCAAGTCTCTGCCAGCTCTGGATGAAATGTTCCTGATGTGCTTATTCCAGGTGAGCTTCTTATCAACTGTGATGCCCAGTATCTCCAGCCTTGACTACTCTCCTTTCTAATCTGCTCAAGAAAGGGGAGAAGTTCCATTGGGGTGCTGAGGAGCAGGAAGCTTGGGAGGAAGACTATACTTTCCTGCTATTAGAGGTGGAATGCTGAGTTGAAATAGGATTCCTGGGCAAGAGAAAGAAGCCTTACAGGAAAGGAATGAATGTATCCATGATGAATGTGCATATGTATGAGTGTGCCCAACTCTTGTACCACACATGATTACAGGGCCAAATAATCTACCTATATATATATTCCCACATGGAGGGCACCCGATTTGAGATGCTTGGTCAAAATAAAATCCGAGACATATAAAATTTCTCTGTTAACTGCAATAAAATACCTGTTTGAGGCCTTCTTGCTGTGTGATTCCCATTCATGCTTACGATTTAAGAAGCCCTCCATCTGGGCGGAAGCTATTTCTTGTGTTTTAGCTGGAAGAGTGGCAGCAGTTTGAGCCTGAAGGCTGGTCTTGGCTTTACGATCGCCTGTCGGTGAAGGAACTGGACTTGTCTCTTTGGAACTTGTCCTCTGGTCTGCTGCCCCATTGACCATTTCATTGGTTTCTCTTGCTTCTCCCATCTAAGAAACAAGAGTGAGACTATAACAGCTGCTCAATAAGAAGATATCACAAAAAAAGTTTCTTTAAAAAAATGCCTTAAATATTCAGTTGCAAAATTTGTATACTTGGCATCCCAAAGCCTAGATTGCTCAATAAAACTATTCTCACACTCAGCTGGAGCAACAGGAGGCCAAAGGAATTAGAAGGTATCAATAGATTAGTACCCAATTGGTAGAAGTGAAGCAATAAAGAATGAGAGGGAGAGAACCCATCTGTGAGAGTTTTACTGCACTTGGTACTACTGATTTAGTTTGATCCAGCAAATGCAAACTGTAATCCAACAAGGATTTCTTCACTACCGACTACAGAGAATGTTCTTTGCCATTCCACAACTGGTAATGAGAGATAACTGGTAAATGTGTCATTCCCTGAATTTTTGCCACTTCATTTAATATTTTTACTTCTTTGAAACAGTAAGAATCTCACTTTTTTTAAGTTGGGAGAGAGCAGAAGAGAAGCTCAAACTGATTTGTATCAGCTATGTTTCACACATTAATAAAATTTCTGTAGCTGAATCAGTGCAGTAACTTTTATATTAAGCCAGTGAAGTAATATAGTCAGCAACATTGATAAAAAATACCTTGATTTGGCATTGAACCATCTCTTAGTTTCTGCATATTAGCCACCCATTACCTACTACTATTTCAGTCTTCCCCAAGACAGTATCTGCTATATATTTATTGGGGTTCCAACTCCCATAGGCCCCAACTATTATTTCTAGTAAAGTTTAGGAAATCTGGAGACCATCCGTTTAAGGAATGCTGTCCTATCCCATCCCCAAATTGCCAACATAATCAGAAAGCAACATGCAGAAATTGTGAAGAGGATAGCATGCATTTTCATTATGTCCACCATTCTAAGGAACTTGGATTTTCAAAGATAGACAAGCTTAAATGGAGGAAGGTGGAATGCAATCAGTCAAAAGTTACAATGTTAATTTTTTTTCAAAGTCACAATTGCTGGACTTTGGAATTGGGTGGACTGGGTGCTAAAGGAGCCAGAAAAAACACTACAATCACTCAACATCACACTTCTATTTACCCCCAAACAAAGACAGAACCAAGGCTGTGGCCATCACTCGCTTTGTCGGTCATGTTGCCCGTTGTGTTGCAATTGAGTTGCCTAGGAGGGGCCAGCTCTGACTGGTCATTTCTTGAGGTCTTCATCAGCCATTTCATTCCCCTAAATCATTTATACCGGAATCCTGAAAGCTTTAATCTTTCACAGTGGTGGTTTGGTTCCAGTTGGGATAAATAACATTTATTGAGGTTTAGGGATTTTCAGTTCTGTGCCACAAAAAAGCCATTGGTAGCAGCCCAAAAAGGATTACAATACTGCAATGTGGGGATAATTATTAGCAAGTTAAAGCCTAGCACTGCTCAATGCTCTAGTAGTAGATTATGAACATTCTGTGTCATTTGTATATTGGAAACAAGCAAAGTATCAGAAAGGGCATAATTACTACAAACATTTTTGCTGCTTTAGCCAGGCCTGGGATAGATAATACAGAAGCAGCGAAATCATTAGGCAGCAAGCTATACATTTGCCAGTTTAGCTATTTTGTTTGATTAGATTTTTGTAAAAGGTAGTTATCAACTTTCCTGTAACTTCCATCATGGCTTATTTTCTAGTCACAAAGATTACCAGTGTTTCACCTGAGTACAAAACACCGTCACACAAGAATTGAATGCCTTCAATTTTTTTCCTCCCAGCCTTCATCTGTACAGTAAAATTATGCTCTAAATAAGAGTGTCTGAGTCTATCTGATCCCCCTACTACTGGCTTAAACAGATTAGTTGCTTTTAAAACTCTGTATTAGTACAGGTAATCCTCAAGTTGTGTTGTTAAGTGAGAAATGTGTTAAGTGAATTTTGTCCCATTTTATGACTTTTTGCCCACATTTTTAAGTGCATCACTGTAGTTGTTAAATTAATAATATGGTTGTTAAATAAATCTGGTTTCCCCATTGACTGTGCTTAACAGAAGGTTGCAAAAGGAGATCACGTCTTTGGGATCCATCATAAATGTGATAATTTGTCAGGCATCTGAATGTAAATTACGACCATGGGGATGTTAGAATGGTCATAAGTGTGAAAAATGGTCATAAGTCACTTTTTAGTGCTGTTGTAACTTCCAATGGTCACTAAATGAACTGTTGTAAGTTGAGGACTACCTGTATTTCTACACTTTTGAACCACTTGGGGGACTCAGTTTGGAATATTAATATTTATATAAATATTTTATCTCTTTTCGTCCCAATACCAACACCTACTGTTTTCAGTCAGAAAACATACCGGTTCTAACACAGTTTGCAAATTATACTGGGTTGTATTATTTTAGTTTTAGAACTTGGCAACTTATGTGTTCTTTTATCAAAAGCCTTGAAATTTTTGAGGTTAAACACAAACACAAATGGTCTAATTTGAAAAGGCCAGCTAGGCTCCCATCTGATTCAGCTATGCTATCTTAGCTGTAAATTCTCTCTCCATATATGTACATCTCACAAAGTTCCATTAGAAATAATGGATCCTCATTTGGAGTACATATATACATAATATAAAGTCACTTTTCCAAGTTATACTCACACCCTTGTTGGGATAAACTGTACTGAATGACATGTTTGTCCAGAACTTGTAAACCATTTTGAAGTCTTTAACATCTAGCTTTTATCAAATATCTTTTGTCCAAACCTTCCAAATTCATAAATAGAGCAACGTATTGGTTTTAAACAGAATTCTCAATTCTGAAACTCAGCCAGGCTCCAACATTGAATTTTATCTCTAAAATATTAAATTTTCCCTTAAAAGAGCTTATTACTTGTAGTCTATAATCCATCTATTGAACCAAACAAAAAATATGGATAAATATGAATGTTTTTTTAATATAGTTACTCTCCCCATATTTATGTCTATTTCTCTGAATGTGAGAAAGTGGTTTCTTTTGAAGAATTGGAAAAACGTACTATGAATTTCCCTAGCATTAAGGAATGGAACAAATGCTCCCTTGAGAATATTTAATATTTAATTTACTTACTAGCAGATTTTGAATAAAATTAAGTGTCAATTAAATCAGAGCAGGCAATAAAAGCAGAGAAAATTATAGAAACTGTCCCAATTAGATTCCATAAAGTGGGAAAAGTTAAAATGTTTGTAAAATAAAATAAATAAAATAAAATACTTTTTCCTTTTATCGTAGTACTGGTAGCCTCTTCACCTTCTATCTACATCACAGACAGTGAAACTGTAAGCAAAACTGGGAGCTGTTGCACAGTTGTTAATTCAACAGCTGATCTCCAGTTGTGACAGTTCTGCCATTTAAATAATCATAATTATAGATCTTACTCTTGAGCTATAGTTGCTGGCAAAGTAGCTTGGCTTTCTGGGCAGGCATACCCAAGGTAGTGAAGAAATTGTCTTGGTGTAGATGAGGCTACTGCAGGCAGGACTTGAAGTCTTAGGCACTGAAAAAGTTTTCTAACTGTTTTTCGGTGACAGATATTTTTATGGCCTATTTTTTTTTAATTAAATGCTTTGAACCATTAACAGAATACTCCCGAACATATAAACTTATAGGCAAACTATGCATAACAACAAAAAGGTGGAGGGTAAAGAATGGAACTAAATAAACTTTTAATAGAAACATGCTCTGAGCATGCAAAGACAATACCATGGGTGCTAAGGGTTAACAACAACAAAACAGATGGGACATAGGCATGTTATGAATACACATTTTCATCACTGGAAGGTTAATCGCAAGTCAATTTAGTGGTCAGCTTCTTCTTCAGGTTTGCAAATTCTGACTATATGATGCAGTAGGCGGGGGAGAGTGATATCCCTCCCTTGCTTTCAAAGTGCATGAATAAATATTGCATTGTCTTTTTCCTTCTGAACCTCTGTCTCATTAGATGATGAATAATGAAGAGAGTTGTGGTAATGAAATGTAACCCATACAATTCTTACAATCAACTTAATTTTGAATGTACTTTTTTACCAAATTATAACCCATGATTAATGGAGAGAACTGAAGCATCTCTCTCTGAGATTAAGATCGGATATATATAGTTTGTATTAGTTTTCTATTTAATATATAGCCAATTATTTTGAAGCTAAACGCCTCTTAGACACTTGTGACTAGAATGCACTTCTAGTTACCACATTCTTTAATGCACTTTGAGGGGCAGAGACCAAACAGTAAGTACAACAGAAGAACAAAATATATTAAAAAACCATTGAATTACATAAAAAATTAAGAAGCTTTATGCCGATATCCTGATAAGAGAAAAGAAGAGATGTGCATGATCATAAAAACAAAAGTGTATTAAAGTATACATCCAAGCTTTCCTGCTTTTCACAAATTCTGCCAGATATTATTTTAATCCTTCCACATGACAAAACATAACCAGATTTACTAATCATAGTTTGTTAAAGATAATTGTTTGAAACTACTCTATAGTTGTAAAGTTTACAAATGAAATGCTTCCTGAAATAAAGGTGACTGAAAGGGAATACATTATGCCAATCTTTCTTAATGGTCTACCTATCATCTATCTATAGAAACCATTCATCTACTATGCCATAATCTGGTTTACAAAATAAAATATTTTAATACATTAATAATTGCACATTATTTAATAAGTATTAACGATCTTTAGAAAATTTTGTTAACTGTTTCCAGTTCTATCATTAAGGATACTGAAACAAATACCTCTAACAGATTAGAAGTCATCAAAATATATCAAATTGAAAATCATTCATATTATTGTATTTCAGTATAATGAATAGGATAATTCTGTCAGCCTTATATGCCAAAATAACGTGGTTGGGTTTGGCTGCTATATAATTTGAATTGAGAAGGAGTTTGCTTTATGAGGGGCAGCAAAATGTTTTTGATTGGCTTTCATTAAAATCAGTTGTATTCACTAAGAAAATGAAACACAATTAAAACAAAATGAATAGATGAATAAAACAAATAGAATTACTTTGCATTTCAGCATGTGTATGTAGCTTTCTGATGTTAATTTAAAGCAATAATTGGATTCCAATGGGATGTTCTAGTGCAGGTTTCACAAAAACGTGGATAGGACTACTATGGATAAGTCCAAATTTCTGGAGTAGCATTATATACCAGTATAATAGTCATAACTGTACACATACAATATTCCATTGCTTCTTTTTAAAATAATTTAAGGACAGGTTAACTAATATTTTTTGTAAGAACATTGCCTCACTCTCTCTAATGCTGGAGCCAGCTCCAAATTATTTTACATAACTTCAACAGAATAAAATTTTCATTCTCCATACATCTTACTTCTTCCCTCTGTTCTTTATGATAGTCTTCTTATATGTCACACTTTCTGTGTAGAGGAATATGGATTAAGAGTGAAAGTGTCAATCTTATTCTTGATTCTTCTCTCTTCCATAAGAATATGGCCATAGACATAGCCAAGACTTCCTTCAACTAAAATCTATTTCATATGAACATATGAAAAGAAATGTCATGTTCCTTCCCTTGGCCTAACTTACATGGCACAAGAAGAAATAAAAACTGAGTGCAGAAATACATATATGCAGCTAAACATTGAAAAAAGGATAATTTTAATTTTTTTATAGTTATATATGCACAAAGCATCAATCCTGAAAGATCAATCATTGTACTTGTTTTCTCAAATAAAGACCCTGTTTTCACTGAGATTTATTCCTTCATAATGTGCGCTCATGATTTCAGCTTGAAAGACCTCTTGTGGCAAGACTTGATCTGAGTGATAAGGCATAAACAGTTCTGATTTTTCTGGCAGGAGTCACTGATCTCGAGTCAAAACTTTTGGTTGAATAACTTCTGATATACACTAGTGTAACATGATCATCTACATTTTGAGAATGCATAAAAGTTAAGCCATAAACAAAGCTAGGTTTAATCACATCCAATCCTGAGATGATCAGATAATGCAAACAAGATTTGTAAACCAGCTTTTAATCAGGGATTTCTAGCCAACAAGTCCTAGCAAAGATGTTATCTAGTTTGGTATAAAACATGTACAAGAAAACCACCAAGTCCAGGAACTGCCAAACACACCATAAATCCTAGCCTGTACAGATGTATCTAAATATGACTTCAGGTTTAGATGTCATAAAACCTTTCCTTCCTGGTCTCTATATGCAGCAGGTCATTCATGTGATGGTTCATTTAGCTCAATATTTACTCTGAAAATAAAATGTGAAAGTAGCCCCTATCTGTTACACTATAATCTGCATGCCCATTGTGCCTTGAATACAGGCCCATATTCAACTAATGAGAGAGAAATCTTTTGTGTAATCTCACTGACTGTACTAGGACCTAGATGCTAACAGAATTTAGGATCAAGTTTGATATTTCTATACTTCCAAGCTTAATTCCATTTCAATATAAGGCAAATTGAAGCATTAATATCTCAAGGAATCCTTGCAGAGGTAATGTGAAATCAGAATCAATCCAGTTGTTAGGTAATTACTGCTAATTTCAGAACAATCTGTTATTTATCTTTTATTGTTGATTCATGATATCATTTGCTTGGAATGTCAATTGATATTAACCTCTAGATCACGGGTGTCAAACTCATGGCATCACGTGATGTTTCATGTTTTTCTACTTCGCAGACCTGGGTTGGGTGTAGCCTGCACGTGACGCATCCAGCCCATGGGCTGCCAGTTTGACACCCTTGCTCTAGATTGTATAGCCATAGCCAGGTGCTTCTATCTTGTTTAATTCCTCCTCCTGTCTCCTCTGCAGAAAGGACATTCATATTGTTTGGGGACAATGCTGCTGTTTTGCCAGCATTTTGCTCTCAAACCTGTTAGTACAGCTAAGAAGCATCATACCTCTCGGATTCTACTTCTTGTCTTCCATTTTGATGAGATTTCATTACATTTCAATTACTCACATAAAGAAGTGGCTTGAATTGCAAAAAGTCTTAAGGCTTTTAACAAACTGAAAATCTCACAATAAGAGATAATGAAACAAAAACAATGAAGCAATGCAATCAAATATCTGACAGCATCTAAAATATTAAATTCAAGGAATGAATATGTATGCATGTATGTGTTCAGCATGTGGTGGCTATTGGTTAAATAAAGCTTGGTAACTTGAAGGTGTGGGAGAGAGAGGCAGTGAAAGAACTTGAAAGTAAATAAAACAAGGGGAAACAGAAGAAAAAGCAGCCAACGGTCATTTGCAGACTGCTTTGCACCTCAGAGTCCAGATTGTGGTTGGTCACTAGTTGTCCATCTACTATTAAAGTTTTTGTACTTTTGGTAGGTTTGAGAACGGTAACTAACCCGGGGAGATTCCTGGTCTGCTGGCAAACCATTCTGGGCAACCTGTTCTTTTGTGCCATCCCTGTAGAAAAGATAAAGAAACCAAGAATGAAAGTTAATACAAAAGACAAGTTACTTTTAATTAACCAAGATATCTGCTTAAACCTGTCAAGAGCTCAAAATGTAATGGAATGCACTCTGATTATCACTTTATTAAATCTTTGGAAGGTGTACTTTTATTTTGAATTGTCTTTCATCTTGATCTTCCAGACATATTATATTTTATTCCCTTTTTTAAGTTTTCTTTTCATATACTGATTTGTGCAGTATATGGAAAGCAGAATATTTTCAGAGAAGAACTTTCCTCCTCCAGAACAACCATTGTGAAGTATAAGACACACTTTTTCCACCCCCCCAAAATGGGTGGAAATGTCTCTATGTCTTATACAGCAAATGTTGCCGAAGCCCTGCCCACCCACCGGCTTCCACCCTTCAGCCTCTGCCTCCCAGCAATTTGCCTCCTTGCAGCAAACAACAAAAAGTCTGGTCAGCTTCAGCACAGCCAGATTAGCACAAGCAGCTGATTGTTAGCCAGATCACCCTCCTGACGATCAGCTGTTTCAGGCCGCTGGGATTGCCATTGACTATTGCTGCCTCCGTGTGCCCCATTTTCTGCCTCCGCATCCGATTTTCTGCCTCCACTCACCCCATTTTCAGCCTCCATATGCCCCATTTTCCACCCAATGTGATCCCCACCCCCTGGAATGGGCTGAAAATGGGGCATGTGAAGGCCGAAAACAGGATGTGCAGAGGTTGAAAACAGGATACAGAGACCAAAAATGGGACACGCAGAAGCTGAAAACGGGATGTGGAGGCTGAAAACAGGGTGTGCAGAGGCTGAAAATGGAATGGAGGCTGAAAGTGGGGTGCATGGAGGCAGCAATAGGCAATGGTGATCTCTGCAGCCTGAAACAGCTGATCATTAGGAAGCCAATCCAACCAATAATCAGCTACTCATGCTAATCAGGCTGTGCTGAAACTGACCAGGCTGTTTGCTGCAAGGAGGCAAATTGCTGGGAGGCAGAATTTTTTTCTTGTTTTCCTCACCAAAAGCTAGATGCATCTTAGACTTCAAAGTGTCTTATACTCCAAAAAATAGGGTATAGGAAAATTGTAGCATAGATATTAAATTCAGTCTTCATTGTGGAAAATAACCCCAAAGGGAGTTCCTTATTACGATGTATGATATTGAATCATCAACTTTGTTGCCTTTGAGTACCTTGATTAGTAGGATTCTTGGTCACCTAAAGACTGCTTAACTCTACATTGAAGTATTATCTTAGTGATAATCTGCATATAGCTCCAATCAATAAATATTTATTAAAATATTCACCTACAGCTAGCTATCCAAAAAATACCCTTAACTGAGATTTTATACGAGGTTTTAGGTTCACCTTTGTGTTACATCATATTCTTTTCCAGATACTCACCACTGAGAATCCTCCCCAGTTCTGGGACTTGGCTCTGGGGAAGGAGGCTGTCTTTTCCGCTCCTCTTCCTCTTGCTGTCTACGTACTTCCAACAATTCCAACTGGAAGAGAGGGAAGGGAATGAGATTGCAGAAGCAGAGACGATTCAAGAAAGCAATAAATGAGGGTTCTTTCATTCACAAATTTAAGTTCTTATCCTTTTAAGCCAAGGCAGTGAAGGGTGAGCCTCCTCATCTCCCATATCAGACATAATAGCTAGATTGTAGTAGGCTATTCCCAGCTGCAAGATAGAAAATAAATCATTGTATTCCAACTGAATAATCCAATTTCTGTAACTTTAATGCCTTAGATACTTCAAGTAGGGAAAACTACACTTCCCACGAACCATTAGACTGTATTTCCTGACATTTAAAGTGGCCTCGCTTCCTTCCACCCCACTCCTCCTCAGGAAAAAGTCATTAGAAGAAATGGAATGGGATGGAAAAGGGATGAAGCACTCTGCATAGAAAGGACAAACCACTGCTGTTGCTTTCACATTTCCAGCTCAGGTTTTTATCTGAACTTAAAGAATAGCTTTAGAAACCTCATTCTTTTCTCTTTTGGCAGGGTGAGAAGATGCAAAGATTATGAGCCACGTAAGTTTATTTACCCAATCTTTGCAATGCTATTTGGTCCTGACAGTGCCATCATTCCAACATCAGGTTCAAGTGTATTGATTTAGCAAGACATTGTCAAAGCTGGTTTAAATCTTAATATTTTTTTTAAAAAATGCAATTGATTTGTATTAATGATGAAGTTTTACTGTTTATAGTACTGTATTAATAATCAGTATGTATCAGTCTTTTCATAACTCTTATATACCCTAGGATCAATTAGGATGAAGGCTATTTATTTCAGTAGTAAAAGATATTGTAAAAATTTGTCCACAGTTGTGCAAATTTAGAATCAACGCAAGTTCAGTGTCTTAATTAACATGTATAAACTTTTTTAAAAGCTATAATTATTTTAAACAGGATATCACGATTTTTTTTTTTTACACAAGAAGGAATGCTTATTTTAAGATACAGGTAGTCCTTGACTTACAATAGTTCATTTAGTGACCATTCAGTTACAATGGCATTGAAAAAAGGGATCTTTTCACACTTTCAACTATTGTAGCATCCCCATGGTCATGTGATCAAAAACAGTTGTTGTGTCCCGGGGGTCATGTGACCCCCTTTTGTAACCTTCTGACAAGCAAAGTCAATGGGGAAGCCAGATTCACTTAATAACCTTGTTACTAATTTAATTGCAGTGATTCACTCAACAGCTATTCCAAAAAAAGTTGTAAAATGGGTCAAAATTCACTTAACAACTGTCTCACTTAACAATAGATATTGTGGGCTCAATTGTGGTCAAAAGTTGAGGATTCCCTGTAGGATTAGGGCTAGTACTGGCAAAAATCTTAAGAGTTTGTCAAATGTCAGGATCTCTTCCTTAAAACTATTATGAGCTTTCCTGCAATAACACTGCAGTAATTACACTGCCATTTTGCAAGATTCCAGCCATTTTAACTTGAATTTATATAAAGATTAGGATTATGTGGGGTGCCATTTTGTGGCAATGTGTTTTCTACTGCTCCTTCTAATGCGATGTAAACATATATTTCAAAGCACTAACTGCGCTCACTTCAGACATAGTTTTTATTATGTAATTATGTTCAATAAATATTGCTGATCCTTGATTATTGATTCATGTGATTAATTAGGTCAGGTAATCATCATGAAAAATATCTGATTTGGGTCTTGTGACCTACCGTGGTAAGTCTTTCAAGTGCTGAAAATCTTTCATCCCAAGTTGCGGCTGATTTTTCAAAGGCTTCATGCCTCTTGATGAGCTTTTCCACTTCATCCACGCTTTGCCCTATTTCACGACTTGACAAATATGGCTCCTGTCCTAACAGCCAGGCCTCGGCAACACTGGCATCCCTTGAAAACTGGTGTACTTCCAGAACTAAGTTAAAGTCAGAAACATACCATGTTCAGAGCTAGTACATGTTTTATAATTTATATTATAGCATAGGGATGGGGAAAACTGTAATCTTTCACATAGTATTGAATTATAGTACTGAACCCCCAGAAGTCTCCAACAACATGGCCACTTCCAAGGGTACATTAAAAAAAAACTCTTGCTGTGATATATGTGCATATCTCTTTTCTCTTTGAGGTATGACTGCCACAAAAATTAGAGCAAATATGAAAACATTTGGATAATCTTTTTTTCAGTGTTAGTGTTTTTTATTCTTGTTTTAATATATATATTTACTTACATATACTATAAATGTTTTTGTACTGTTTATCCTTCAACCTGCTGAAGTAGACTCTGGCTAATAGGAACATCTGCCACAATACTTGTTTTAATTATAAACTTTCCAACATTAATAACTATTTTTAAGGGAGGGAGGAGCAATCTGAAATACAATTCATGGAAACCACAATTCTTCAAAAGGGGGGGGGGAGGGAGAGAGGGAGGGAGGGAGGGAGGGAGGGAGAGAGATAGATCCATCATCCATAAAAAGGCAGACATGGGATTCTTACTCAATCTCAGCCACTCCCATCTGTCTTCCCACTTGTCAATCATTTCTTTTCTTTTTTCTGTCAATTGCAGTAACTTCTCTTTTATCTAAAATAAATGTTTAAAATGGAAATCAGTATCATGTATAGATTTATTATTTATTATAGACTTATTAATTTTGTAACTAATTATAACATGGTTCCTAACCACCATAATAAATTAACCAGCATTACTGCCACCACACTCTTGTGACAATACAGTTAGAACCCAGAGCCAATAATAATGACCAATACATTTAATAAATAGATAAACAAAATAATGAATCAATCTTACTTTTAACAGTAGCAAATGGGAAAATGGCCTTCAACATAAATTACTATATTTTGGAATTCCATATAGAACTTCACTTACACCCTTTCAGCAATAAAGCTTAAAATGTTTTATTTCACCAGGTGCATTAATTCTGAGGATTGGATTATATTTAATTTCCGCTACATCTTATAACAGCAACGGGGATTAAAACTTCTGTTGCTAAGCAGCGCAGTCATCAATTGTGATCACATTAACAGTTGCTGTTAACTGAACCCCATGGCCATTAGGTGAGACAATTACTTGCTGGCTTCCAACAACCAAAGTCAATGGGGAAGCTAGCAGGAAATTGCAAGTCCTAGACTGGCAGGCAGGTATGTGGCTATTGCCAGGTGAGGGAGGAAGCAAAGGATTGCATGGGGTGAGAGGATCAAGGTACAAGGATTTGAGGGAAGGTCATGGACAGCGTATGAAGGTGCAGAGTGTGATCAGGTATACTGGAGTATGGAATGAGTTAAGAAGGGTGTTAATGAGTTAGAAGAGACACAGCACAAGTCAAAGGGAAGTGTACAGAGGTGGGAGGGTCAAGGAGAGGTTTGGCATGGGGAAAGTGTGCAAGGATGCAATGGTGTGCACTAGAAATGTGGCAGCAATCAGGGAGGGTGAATGAGAGGTGTGGCATGGGTTGGGGGAGAATGCACAAGTGACTAGTGTACCATAAACTTGGTGCACAGTTGGGGAAGACTTGAAGTAGGAAAACTGGGAGGAAAGAATTGCAATGGCAATCATATGACCACAGGGCACTGTAACAGATTGTAGGTATGACCCCGCCAATCACTCAGATCATGATCATATGACTGCAGAGGATACTGGGATGGGCAGAACTCTGAGGACCAACTGTTAACTACCATTCACTTGGCACAGTCATAGTTACAAACGATCACCATAACAGGTTTAGGACTACCTGTATTCTAAAGGTATTGGGGCATATTTTACTAGTACTTCAGCACTAGCTTCTAATTAAGTGTGAGCACAATTCAAACTACAGATAATCCTTACTTAAAGAATGCCCAGTTAAAGTGACAGCAGTGCTGGAAAAGTAACTTTACAAATGGTTCTTCCACTTATGATTGCAGCATCTCTGCTGTCCTGTGACTGAGATTTGGATCTTTGCAACCAGCAGGCATTTACAGCACCCCAGTCATATGAGCACCATTTACATGCTTCACAACCAACTTCTGATAATCAGAGTCAATAAAAAAGCTGGCAGTAAAATCACAACACAGTCATGAGACATTAAGTATCTCACTGAATGACTGCATCACTTAGTGATAGAGTTGCAAGTCCCAGTTGTGGTTGTTAAGTAAGGGCTACTGGTACTTAAGTTGCAAGTAGGAAAGGGGGATAGGTAGATAGATAGATGGATGGGTGGATGGATGATAATGTCTTAGTAAGCAAAAAATATTTTACTTTGGTAAAATCTGATTTGAAGCACTGCTGTTGCTGGATTGTTATTATTGTTGAGTTGCATTTTCTTTATTAGCTGAAAATATTTTCATTGATGGTTGAGATGAAAACCTGAAAGCTTTTTTCCCATAATTTAGTTATTACTTTTAATTTTAATTCTTTTAAACAAATTTGATAAACTCTGAAAATATGAAATATAAACAAAGTTAAATGAATTGGGGGACAAATTCAGTATAAGCCTACATAACATTGAAGGTGAATGATATGAATAAGTTTCAATGAGCTAAGGTAGGTTCTTGGGTTTAACATAGCAGTTTTTATGCATTATTTGCAAAATTGTCTCTTCGTACTCAGAAAGCACACAGTACCTCTTCTGAAGCATAGTGTTTTCTTGCCAGCAATGATTTACCAAGCTCAATGCAGGTTGTAAAGCTGTCATTTCGGGCATCTATTTCTGCTTTGATCCCTTGGTGATTATTCATCAGCAGTTCGACAGAAGAAACATCCCTAAAATAAAATATTGGTAATTTTAAATTCAAATACAAAATATGTTTTAAAACCTATAAAAAAGACTGTACAGGAGCGAAGCTATATTGGAGGCCTCATTCTTTCTTTCAGACAACAGCAATCCATTTTCTGAGTTATGCTTGCTTGGCTCTATTTAATCCTATTTTGCTTTAACAGCCATGTATGTTGAAAGCTAACTATCTCATCTTAAATGTGGAACTCACTGTTACACAATTTTGGCCCCTACCTCCATTTTGGACAATATCCATTCAGAACTGGCACAACAATCCTAATGATGGCAATAGGTACTTCCAGAATTGCTGGTGCTAAGCAATGCAATAATTGACATTATGCTTTGACTGCACTGCTTAGCAATGGGAAATTCCAGTTCCAATTGCTGTCGTTAAGTGAGGATTACCTGCAGTCCTAATTCTGATTCTGTATCCTGCAGTTAAGTTGGAAAACCAATTATGAAAGAACAAAATCTATTTCAGTTTCTCCAAGTCAAATAGAAAAAGTGCAACTATTGTTGAACCAATGGGCAAAATTGTGAACCTAGAAATCTTGTTGGCCTTTTATAGCTGTAAAAGCACTTGTTTGTCCACGTGAAAAAAATGTATACTCTTTGATTTTGTCTCACTGTTATCAGAAAGACCAATTTCATTCTGGGAGAGTATATTTTTGCCTCAATTGTTACTTTACAAATAAAAACCTAGTGCTATGACCAGGTTTCAGTACATGACTCTGATCTTGACTTCTACAATGTTGTTCCAGTTGAGTCTGTGGATTGTCAGTTTCAAGACTGCCAACCAGAGGAATCATTAAGCCAGAATTCATTTGAGACTGATCAGTTACAGGCACCTTCTCTTCAGCTGGAGCAATCAATGACAAAGCATGACCGCGAAGCCCCAGGTCTGGGGGGCGGCCAAATAACACTCCTAAAATGAGGCTCGTTGCTAGTCAAAGGGTGAGGCATGAGTATTTGTAGTTAGTTGTCTAATTACAGTAGTAGCTTTGCCTTGTTTGTGGTTCTTGTTCCTGCTTCTTGCTCATCATTCTATGACTCTTTGAATGGTTTATTACCTAATTTCGCGTTTTGTGATTCTTGTTTCTTCAACTGTAATTGACACTTTTTGCCCAAGCATGCTCTATAGGGATTTGAATTACAATCCTGACTACCTAAACTGTAGTAAATGCTTCAGTTCTTTGGAACTACGTCTGCATGTGCAAGTCCACAACCTTCAAACAGAGCTCCTACATCAATAAGTGCCTGTTAGGAATATGAAACACCTAACAGGTATTTGGGTTAGAAATATATAAACCAGGATAAACATTTTAATACTGTCTCTTTAAAGGTTAGGTCACACTGGCCGACGGATGCAAAATGTATGCAAAAAGGACACAGCGGATGAGCAAAATTTCGGGGGTAGTTATCCGCTCTCAAAAGTGCCCCAAATTTGCATAAACAGAATGGAAAACAACGGAAAGGAATGGACGGGGGTAGTATGTAGCGAGGATGGTAAGCGGATGTTCGTAGGAAGTCTAGCGGATGGAAGTGGATGGAAGCAGATGACATATGCAAAGGGCTTCCGGGGGAGAATAGCGAAGCGGACGCATAGCGGAAGGAGAGGATGCATAGCGAATGACACGGATGCATCACGGACGCCTATAGGATGCATAGCGGATGCGTAGTAGATGCAAAGTGTTCACTGCGCATGTGGGGAGGATGAATTGCGTCAGCTCTGCGGATATAAAAGGATGCAGCTTGCAAGAAGTCAGCATTCAGAGGAAAGACCTGCTGCCAGAGACATCTTGAAAGAATACCATGGTTCGACAGTCAGGGAAGAAGAGAAAGCCTGTGCCGACTCCTGCCAGCCCTGGCAAGAAGGACAGAACCACCATCCCACCCGTGGCGCTGACTCTGAAACTGCTGGTGTTTCTGCTGCTGCTGCTTCTGCTGCTGCTGCTAGTGCTCCTGGTGTTGCTGCTGCTGGTGCTTTTCCTGCTGGTGCTTCTCCTGCTGCTGGTGCTTCTCCTGCTGCTGCAGCTGCTGCTGTGATGGACCAGCCCCAAAGGCCCTCAAAGACCTGCTGCTGAAGGCCCTGAAGCCCCTACCAGAGGGAGGAAGAGGCAAGGCAAGGAGAAGGGGGAGAGGAAACAGTACTCCATTTCCGAAGACCATGAGGAGGAGGTGCTAGAATGGCTGAGGGAGAACGAGTACCTGTGGAGAAAGGGCCACAGGCTTTATCGCGACACCAAGAGGAAGCAGGCAGCATGGAGAGACAAGGCAGAAAGCCTGGGCTACACTTCAGATGTACTCCTGGGATGGTGGAAGCACATGAACACCTGGTATGGCAAGCTGCACCACAAGAATTCTGAGCAGGTGGCTGTCAAGCTCACTGACCAGGAGATGTACGTCATGGCCAAGTGCAGCTTCCTGGAGGGTAAGGTCCGCCACCAAGGAGCAGCCCCTCTGTCAACACTCTCCCTCAGACAGCCCACAGACACCCACTCCTCTTCCAGCCAGGAGACAGCTACCGTGTCCAGGCAGGTATCTTTGAAGGGCCCCACGGCGGAGACCCCGACAGCTGCATTCCCCATGCCATAGGACGTGGAGGATCCCCTGTCTCAGATGGAGCAAGAAGAAGCAGCAGCCAGAGACCAACCCACACCCACACCCAGCTCCACCTCCACAGAAAGCAGGCAGAGAGGCAGACTGGAGGGACAGAGCCATACTGTCCTGCTGGAGATCAGGGACACAATCAAGACCAGCAAAGATCTTCTCTCTCAGCTGGTCCACAACGATATACCATACTTGAACGACAAGCCCTTCATCACGTACGTGAGCCAGACCCTCATGGACCTGTCTGAGGCCCAGTACCAGGTGATGAAGGAGAAAATCACAGCACTGCTGCACCACCCTCCAGGCCCAGCTGAACCTACTCCGACCCAGTCCAGGACTGCTCCTCCACCCCAGGTGATGTCACAGCCCTTCCACGGCTTTCAAAAGCCCCTCACATACCAAGGCTACGAGTACCAAGACTTCCCACAGCAGAGGCAGCCCTTACCAGTCCAGGCCCAGGTACATCGCATGCCAGAGATGCCTCACCTCACCCAGCTGCAGACCAGACAGCCCCACAAAACTCCTCCTTCCTCCACCCCACAGTCAAGCCCCTCAACAGAAAATTTGTCTTCAGTACTGTGCCTGACATCCCAGGTCCTTGAGGAAGGGCCTCTCAACCTCACGGGACTGAGTCAGCTCTCTGAGAGCTTCCTGCACACACCATCTCCTGTTGTATTCTCGGGGCCAGGCACCCCAATGGCGCCTCAGACCAGCACTCCAGCCACAGCCACCTCCACAGTTCCTGGCAGCTCGACAGTTGAGACCATGGACATGCTTCAGAGTGACTGAGAATAGTGCCAGAGACTGCGTTGTTACCTGTTCACCTTATCTTTGCTGAAAGACACTTTACTTGGGTCATTTTGCTTTTTTAATAAAGTCATATAGTTTACTTAAGACAGTTGTTAATAAAGGTTATCTTTGCTTCACACATTTGATTCATTTTATTTACTTAATAAAGTGTTGGTGAAAACTTTGAAAAAAGGTTTAAGCCTCTGCATGCTTGTGGGATAGGTAAGGATAGTTGTGGGATGGGTAAGGATAACTGTGGGATGAGTAAGGATAGCTGTGGGGTGGGTAAGGATAGCTGTGGGATGGGTAAGGATAGTTGTGGGATAGATAAACCTCCAGTGCAAGCATAGTGGGACTGTATGGTCCACCCTCCCAGGTGCCACACATATGGCCCTTTATTATCAATAACAATTTATTCATTGATCAACACATTTCAAAATAAACAAAGCTCTTTATTAATGCCCTATTCATTGTAAGGCCACTCAACATACATGGCACAATCTCATCAGTATGATGAGACAGGCTCAAGGAAGCATCCATTAAGCATGTACCATCCTGTCTTGCCACTCCACTGCTACAGCTGGGGAGTGCACCAGTGTTTCAGGAGGTTGCGCTGCTTCTTCCCTTCATGTGAAGCTCTGTTGGGGCCTTGTATACATCCACAGTGTCTATCAGGTTTTGTCCTTGCCTCCATTCACCAGGCTCCATGTCCCCATTGCCTTGTTGACGGTCCACAAGCCTGTTCTGCAACACTGGGTAGTGGGTGCGCATGAGATTTTGCAGGATGCAGCAAGCTTCCACGATGCTCCTCACAGTCCCTGGGTGATGCTGCATGGTGGTGAGAAGTACCTGGAACCTGGCCAGGATGCCAAAGGCGTTCTCCACCACCCGTCTTGCCCTGGACAGCCTGTAGTTGTAGATCCTCTCTTCATGGGTGAGGTATCTGGAACTGTAGGGCTTCATGAGGTAGGTTCTGAGGGAGAAGGCGTCATCACTCATGATGAAGTAGGGCACATCTTGTGTGTCATTGGGTAGGGGGTCTAGATCTGGAAAACCCATGATGAGGTTGCGTTCCAGCCCATCCTTGAGGTCACTGGCATTGTATACCTGGACATCTGAAGCTGACCCGTTGCCTGAAGCATCGATGTACATGAACTTGTAGTCAGCATCAACCATGCCAAAAAGGATGATACTGAAGAAGCCCTTGTAGTTGTGATAAGAGGACCCTGAGTTGGCTGGAGCTTTGCAGGTCACGTGCTTCCCATCTATGGCTCCAACGGTGTGGGGAAAGTTCCACCTCTGATACCACTGTTCTGCAACTTTCCTCCAGCCTTCTTCAGTGGTGGGGCACTGGAGGAGCTCCTCCACGTATTCTTCGATGATGGCCTGCACCACTTCTCTGACCACTTTGCTGATGCTGTTCTGTGGCACCCTCCAGGCATACTGCATGTTTCTGTATGTGGTTCCAGAGGCCAGGTGGTGCAGAGTAAGTGCCACCTTCAGTCCAGGGTCCAGGCTGGGACAGAAGTTGGTGCTCGGCTTGGCCAACCTGGCTCTCAGACGCTCCACAATTTTGTCAAACATGGCTGGTGGCATCCTCATGAAGTGATGGAATGCACGAGGGTCTTCATTCCTCAGCTCCACCATCAGCTTGTCATACAGTCCAAACTCCATTCTTCTCCTGATCCATCGCTGGACCCACACAGCTCTAGGATGTCTCCTTCTTCTCCTTGCATAGAAAAGGTGAAACAGTCTGAAGAGGGCTTGGTTCTGGTGTTGAATGATAGCAGCTACCATGAGGAGTGTGTGAAGATCAATGGTGGAGATCAATGGATGATGTAGAAGAGCAAGACCAAGGGTGAAGAGATCTGTACACCATAGCTGCTGGACTGATAGTGTGATCCAGGTGATTTCCTCCCCTTTTTTATAGGAAATGTTGGCTTTCCACTAGGTGTCCTCCTACATACTCTAGGCATACTCCAGTCATCCTAAATATCCGAGATATGTCCCATATACAAACGTTTTGTCCGTTTTAATGCTTTATATACAAGATGTATCTGCTTACATCCTTTCTATTTCTGTGCTACTAATGCTGTGTAGATGTTCCGTGTACCTTTCGCTTCCTCCCTCTTTCCACTTTCAGCTGCAGCGGATGTGAGTTGAGGGGATGTCCAGAGGATGCCGAGAGGATACAGCAGATGTGTAACGGATGACAACGGACGTAGAATGTTTGTTGCCTGTTTGTGTCGTGGATGTAGATCGTACGCGGCAGAAAGTTCATCTGCTCAAAAAGTTTTGTGCAACTCAAAACCTTTTGAGCGGATGAAATAGCAGTAGACAGATGTTTGATGGATAGAGCGTATGAAACACGTATGCAGTGAGTACACAACAGATGCATCGTGTTTTCCAACGGATGGCAAGCTTTTTTGTCCATTTTACTTCCTCTTTGCATCCATTGGTGCAGTGGGACATGGGCTTTAGGGAATGCAAGAGCATGCAATTGGGTGTGGTTTCTCAAATGGCCATAAGATGGAGCCAGAAACCTGATTTGTCTTCGTCTGAGTCTCAGAAGAGAAGAGAGTGTATCTTTATTTCCTTCTGTTGGAAAGCATTGCTATTGCTCCATTTTTCCTAATTGACTGATATTACTGGATTTAATATAAGTCTGATATTTAACTGTTTTTGACACTGGACTTTGTTACTGGAATATCCCTGGATTGAAAAACTGACTGATTAACCTGTGAATGACTTTTGGACTGCCTATTTTGGACTTTGCTTAAACCTTTCTGGAAGTAAAAACCTACATTAACTACAGTGTATCTGTGTACTGAGTGTGTATTATTCCAACACTATTCTCTATACGTCTCCCTGTATGCGCTCATTCTCCTAATGGGGAATTATCTCAACACTGGCTATGGGCCCAGGCCATACCAGGCTCAGATAACTGAGAGTTAGTGTGAATGCACAATACTGTATACAGACAGCTGTTAACTGTTTAATTGTGGTTTACTATCCTGATAAAGATGGCACAAGTCACTTCAACATGTCTATCACTGATAACCCAGTTGGATGGAACAAACTATGTTTCCTGGTCTATGAAGTGCAGTCTACTTCTACGTAAAGAAGGTTTATGGAATTCAAAAAGGTTTATGGAGTTCAAAATCCATCAGATGTAAATGCTTGGGATCCAGAAAATGAGGATGATGCCAAGAACATTGCTGACTTTAAAAAGAACAGCGAATGTGCTCTTTGTATAATTGGACTAACACTGAGTGACCAGCAGCTAGTCCATATTCATGGAGAAGAGTCTGCTGCTAAGTGTTGGCAAAATTTAAAGAGGACTTATGTTCGTGACAGTGTAGGTGCACACATTCATCTTACACATAAACTGTTTAGAGCATGTCTTCTGAAAGGTGGAGATATGCTAGCTCATTTAAACTTCATGAAGAGAACTTTCCAAGAGCTACATGAAAAAGAACTAATATTTTCAAAGTTGCATCAAGTTTACATCATTCTTTCCTCATTGGATGAAAGTTATGATGACTATGTATCTTCACTGGAAGTACTGCCCAGAGATAAACTGACATTGACTGATATAACTGGAAGATTGCTAGAAGAAGCAAGAAGACGGCTTGATAGGGACCAACTGAGGAAGGAACAACCACAAGAAGAGAATTTATCTTCAATTGCCTATACTGTTAGGAAATGTTTTTCTTGTGGGGCTAGGGGACATATAGCTAAATTCTGTAAGAAGGGAAAACAACAGAATACTGGCAAACACCAGAAGGCCAAAAAGAATGTTAGTTTAGCTATGTCTAGCAATTCAATTGTAAACAATGATTTGTGGGTTGTTGTTAGTGGAACACCACAGTGTGTCGATCCTAAAGACAGAAAAAAGTTTGTAAAGATGTCCATGAGTAAACAACATGTTTCATTGGCAAATGGATGGAAGATGAAACCATCAGGTAAAGGTACTGCATATTGTTCTTGTATAAATGAACATTTAATCATGTTATATGTACCTAAACTGAAATTTAATTTGCTATCAGTAAGGGCTTTAGTTAATCTTGGTTATGTAGTAACTTTTAGGGAAGATAACTGTATAATAGAGAAAGAGGGTAAAAGTGTTACTGCAATTTTAAAAAATGATTTATATGTAATACATGATGATCAGTTGAAGATGGCTAACTCAGTTTATAACAATGTTAAGCCACATGATGAATGTATACATTTACTACATAGACATCTAGGGCACATTAATTTCAAAATGCTCAAACAAACTGTTAAATTGTCAGAGGAAGTAAAACTGAAACCCTGTAGCAAGTATTTACACTGTAATGTTTGTAGTCAAGAAAAGAGTAAAGTTACTCCTGCAAACAGACGAAATGGGTTTAAGACCAAAGAACCTTAAGAGGTTGTATTTGCTGACATAATTGGTCCTAAAGGCTAGGTCACACTGGCCGACGGATGCAAAACGTATGTAAAAAGGACAGCGGACGAGCAAATTTTCCATCCGTTGTTATCCGCTCTCAAAAGTGCCCCAAATTTGCATAAACAGAGCGGACAACAACGGAAAGGAACGGATATGGGGAGGATGTAGCAGGGATGTAAAGTGGATGTTCGTAGGAAGCCTAGCAGATGGAAGCGGATGGAAGCGGATGACACATCCGCAGGGCTTCCGGGGGAGAATAGCGAAGTGGACACGTAGCGGAAGGAGCAGATGCATTGCGGATGCGTAGCGGATGACACGGATGCATCACGGACGCCTATAGGATGCATAGCAGATACGTAGTGGATGCAAAACATTCACTGCGCGTGCGGGGAGGATGAATTGCGTAAGCTCCGTGGATATAAAAGGAGGCAGCTCCCAAGCAGTCAGCATTCAGAGGAAAGACCTGCTGCCAGAGACATCTTGACAGAACACCATGGGGAAGAAGAGGAAGCTTGTGCCTACTCTTGCCAGCCCTGGCAAGAAGGACAGAACCACCATCCCACCCCCTGGCGCTGACTCTGAAGCTGCTGGTGCTGCTGCTGCTGCTGGTGGTGCTCCTGGTGTTGCTGGTGCTTCTCCTGCTGGTGCTGCTGCTGGTGCTCCTGATGCTTCTCCTGCTGGTGCTCCTGATGCTTCTCCTGCTGGTGCTGCTGGTGCTGCTCCTCCTGCTGCTGGTGCTGCTGTGATGGACCAGCCCCAAGGCCCTCTAAGCCCTGCTGCTGAAGGCCCTGAAGCCCCTGCCAGACGGAGGAAGAGGCAAGGCAAGGAGAAGGGGAGAGGAAACAGTACTCCATTTCCGAAGACCATGAGGAGGTGGTGCTGGAATGGCTGAGGGAGAACGACTACCTGTGGAGGAAGGGCCACAGGCTCTACCGCGACACCAAGCAGAAGCAGGCAGCATGGAGAGAGAAGGCGGAGAGCCTGGGCTACACTTCAGATGTACTCCTTGGGTGGTGGAAGCACATAGACACCTGGTATGGCAAGCTGCACCTGAAGAAATCCGGGCAGGCCGCTATCAAGCTCACTGACCGGGAGACCTATGTCATGGCCAGGTGCAGCTTCCTGGAGGGTGAGATCCGCCACCGAGGAGCAGCCCCTCTGTCAACCCTCTCCCTCAGACAGCCCACAAAGAGCCACTCCTCTTCCAGCCAGGAGACAGCTACAGTGTCCAGGCAGGTGTCTTTGGAGGGTCCCACAACAGAGACCCCCCCCGACAGCTGCACTCCCTATGCCAGAGGATGTGGAGGATCCCATGTCTCAGATGGAGCAATAAGAAGCAGCCACCAGAGACCAAGCCACCCCCACCCCCACCCCCACCCCTAGCTCCACAGAAAGCAGGCAAGAGGCAGACCGGAGGGACAGAGCCACACTGTCCTCTTGGAGATCAGGGACACAATCAAAGCCAGCACAGATCTCCTCTCTCAGCTGGTCCACTTCGACATACCATCCTCCAATCGCAAGCCCTTCATCGCGTACGTGAGCCAGACCCTCATGGACATGGCCCGAGGCCCAGTACCAGGCGATGAAGGAGAGGATCACAGTTCTTCTGCACCACTCTCCAGGCTCAGCTGAACCTGCTCCTACCCACTCCAGGTCTGCTCCTCCACCCCAGGCAATGTCACAGCCCTTCCATGGATTTCAGCAGCCCCTCGCCTACCACTACCAGGACTTCCCACAGCAGAGGCAGCCCTTCCCAGTCCAGACCCCGTTTCCTCAGACGCCACAGACGTCTCACTTGACCAGCTGCAGACCAGACAGCCCCACTTCACTCCTCCTTTCTCCACCCCATAGCCAAGCCCTTCCTCAGAACATCTGTCATCAGTCTTGGGACTGACACCCCATGTCCTGGAGGAAGGGGCTCTCAACATCACAGGACTGAACCAGTTCTCTGAGAACTTCCTGCACACACCATCTCCTGTTGTACTCTCGGGGCCAGGCAACCCAATGGCGCCTCAGACCACCTCCACAGTCCCTGGCCCCTTTACATCTAAGACCATGAGCATGCCTCAGAGTGACTGAGAAGAGTGCCAGAGACTGAGTTGTTACCTGCTCACTTTATCTTTGCTTCAGACACTTTACTTGGGTCATTTTGCTTTTTTAATAAAGTCATACAGTTTACTTAAGACAGTTGTTAATAATGGTTATCTTTGCTTCACACACTTGGTTCATTTCATTTACTTAACAAAGTGTTGGTGAAAACTTTAAAAAAGGTTTAAGCCTTTGCATGCTTGTGGGATAGGTAAGGATAGTTGTGGGATGGGTAAGGATAGTTGTGGGTAGATAAACCTCCAGTGCAAGCATAGTGGGACTGTATGGTCCACCCTCCCAGGTGCCACACATATGCCCTTTATTATCAATAACAATTTATTCATTGATCAACACATTTCAAAATAAACAAAGCTCTTTATTAATGCCCTATTCATTGTAAGGCCACTCAACATACATGGCACAATCTCATCAGTGTGATGAGACAGGCTCAAGGAAGCATCCATTACGCATCTACCATCCTGTCTTGCCACTCCACTGCTCCAGCTGGGGAGTTGGACTAGTGTTTCAGGAGGTTGCGCTGCTTCTTCCCTTCACGTGAAGCTTTGTTGGGGCCTTGCACATCCACAGTGTCTATCAGGTTTTGTCCTTGCCTCCATTCACCAGGCTCCATGTCCCCATTGCCTTGTTGGCGGTCCACAAGCCTGTTCTGCAACACTGGGTAGAGAGTGCGCATGAGATTGTGCAGAATGCAGCAAGCTTCCACGATGCTCCTCACAGTCCCTGGGTGGTGGTGAGAAGTACCTGGAACCTGTTGGCCAGGATGCCAAAGGCATTCTCCACCACCCATCTTGCCCTGGACAGCCTGTAGTTGAAGATCCTCTCTTCAAGGGTGAGGTATCTTGAAGTGTAGGGCTTCATGAGGTAGGTTCTGAGGGAGAAGGCGTCATCCCCCACGATGAAGTAGGGCACATCTTGTATGTCGTTGGGTAGGGGGTCTAGATCTGGAAAACCCATGATGAGGTTGCGTTCCAGCCCACTCTTGAGGTCACTGGCGTTGTATGTCTGGACATCTGAAGCTGACCCGTTGCCTGAAGCTTCGATGTACATGAACTTGTAGTCAGCATCAACCATGCCAAAAAGGATGATGCTGAAGAAGCTCTTGTAGTTGAAATAATTGGACACTGAGTTGGGTGGAGCTTTGCAGGCCACGTGCTTCCCATCTATGGCTGCAACGATGTGGGGAAAGTTCCACCTCTGATACCACTGTTCTGCAACTTTCCTCCAGCCTTCTTCAGTGGTGGGGCACTGGAGGAGCTCCTCCACGTATTCTTCGATGATGGCCTGTACCACTTCTCTGACCACAATGCTGATGGTGTTGTGTGGTACCCTCCAGGCATATTGCATGTTTCTGTATGTGGTCCCAGAGGCCAGGTGACGCAGAGTCAGTGCCACCTTCAGTCCAGGGTCCAGGCTGGGATGGAAGTTGATGCTCTGCTTGGTCAACCTGGGTCTCAGACGCTCCACAATTTCATCAAACATGGCTGGTGGCATCCTCATGAAGTGCTGGAATGCACGAGGGTCTTCATTCCTCAGCTCCACCATCAGCTTGTCATTGAGTCCAAATTCCACTCTTCTCCCGATCCATCTTCAGACCCAGACAGCTCTTGGACATCTCCTTCTCCTTGCGTAGAAAAGGTGAAACAGTCTGAACAGGGCTTGGTTCTGGTGTTGAATGATGGCGGCTACCAAAAGCAGTGTGCGATGATCCATGGTGGAGATCAATGGATGATGTGAAAGAGCAAGAGCAAGGCTGAAGAGGTCTGCACACCATGGCTGCTAGACTGATCGTGAGATCCAGGTGATTTCCTCCCCCTTTTTGTAGGAAATGTCGGTTTTCCACTAGGTGTCCTTCCACATACTCTAGACATCCTCCAGACATCCTCAATATCCGAGATACATCCCATATACAAACATTTTGTCTGTTTTAATGTTTTATATCCGAGCTGCATCCGCTTTCATCCTTTCTATGTCTGTGCTACTAACGCTGTATGGACGTTCCGCGTACCTTTTGCTTCCTCCCTCTTTCCGCTTTCCGCTGAAGCAGATGTGAGTTGCGCAGATGTCCAGAGGATGCCGAGAGGATACATTGGACGTGTATTGGATGACAACGGACGTAGAACGTTTGTTGCCTGTATGTGTCGCGGATGTAGATTGTACGCGGCGGAAAGTTCATCCACTCACAAAGTTTTGTGCAGCTCAAAACTTTTTGAGCGGATGAAATAGCAGTAGACGGATTTTTGATGGATAGAGTGTATGAAAGACGTACGCAGAGAGCACACAATGGATGCATCGCATTTTCCAATGGATGGCAAGCTTTTTTGTCCGTTTTACATCCTCTTTGCCTCCGTTGGTGAAGTCGGACATGGGCTTAAGAAACCAAGTTTTGGAGGTGCCTGTTATATTTTGAGTATTATGGACCATTACTCAAGATATGGTTTCTGCTATCTTATGAAAAACAAAACAGAAACATTCCAACATTTCTTTAATTGGCTAAGGTTTGCTGAGCGAAAAATGAAAAGTAATTACTTTAGTAACTGATAATGGGACTGAATTTGTTTACAAAAGATTCCAAAATATGCTGAAATTGGCTGGTGTGGAGCATAAACGTTCTGCACCTTACAGATCACAACATAACTTGTTTATAGAACGAAGAGGGCAAACATTACAAGCCATGGCTCGCACTATGTTATCTGATTCAGGTTTACCTGAAACACTGTGGGGTGAGGCCATAATGTGTAGTAACCATGTTTTAAACAATGTAGTAAATACAACTACTGGAGAATTGCCATTCACTCGTTGGCATGGCAGAAAACCAAATTTAAGTTATTTATACACATTTGGAGCTCCAGCATGGGTGCATATTCCCTCACAAGTAAGACTGAAAGGGCAACATAGAGCTAAGAAGTTATTTTTTGTGGGTTATGAGGCCAACCACAGATCGTTTAGATTTTGGGATTAAGGCACAGCTCATGTTTATTGCAGTGCTTGTGCAAAATTTCTTGAGCACGTTGGGTGGGATAAACTGGAACAGGAATCCAGCAATGATATTATTATTGACACACAAATAGTCCCTAAGGATAAAATCAGTACACTCCAAATAGTCATGAAAGAGGAAGGACAGGAGGAAGTAGTAGAACAAGCACAGGAAGTAGAAGAACAGGAGCAGGTGGCGCAGGAAAGTCCACCAGCAAGCCCTGTATTACCAAGACGTTCAACCCAAGTAACACAACCACCTGATAGATATCAGGCTAGTGTTGTATGCCAAGTGAATATAGTTCCAAGTAATTATAATGAATTAAAACTGTATCCTGATAAGGATCAGGCTGCCTGGCAGAAAGCAATGATAAGGAACTGGAATCATTAAAAAAACTGGGTGTGTATGAAAATGTTAAGTTACCACCAGGTAAACATGCCATAGGATGTAAATGGATATATAAACTGAAGACAGGTGTGGATGGGACTGTTACCCACAAAGCCGGGTTAGTAGCACAAGGGTTCAATGAGACAGCAAATGACTATGATGGGGTATTTGCACCTAGTCTGAAGGCTACTACATTAAGGGCAGCATTAGTGCGGGCAGCTAAGGAGAAATATATTGTAAATCATTTGGATGTAGAGACAGCTCATCTGCATGCACCGTTGCAACACACAATACATTTAAAGAAACCTTTAGGTCTCAAAAATGATAATACTGATGATGATTGCTGGAAATTGAAAAAGAGTCTTTATGGTTTAAAGCAATCAGGATATGAGTGGAACCAATGTATAGTTAAAGAATTAACTAAAATAGGCTTTGTAGCTGGCATGGCTGATTCACGTTTGTTTAAAAGAGAAAATAATGGGATGATTTCATTATTGCTATTATTTACTGATGATATAGCATTAATCACCAAAACTGACAAGAAGCTACTGAGATAATTTCACTGCTGGAAAATAAATTTAAGATAAAACAGTTAGGAGAAAACAAATATTATCTTGATTTAAAGATAGATAGAACTAGGGGAGGATACAAGATCTCACAGGCAGATAAAATTGGCCAATTACTAAAGAGTTATAAAATGGAACTTTGTAGGCCGGCTAAGATACCTATGAGCCAGGAGTTTAGCCATAGTGATTTTCAAAGTCCTGCTTTTGATAAGAACATTTATCAGTACTTGATTGGTACTTTAACTTATCTCAGTAATTGGTCAAGGCCAGATATTGCATACAGTGTTAAACAATTAGCGAGATTTAATGCTGAGACAACTGAAAGGCACTGGCAAGCTGCTAAGCATGTGTAAAGTTATCTGAAACAAACAATGCATTATTCATTGTATTTGGAGCCTAAAGATGAACTGAGTTTAACTGCATATGCTGATGCAAGTTTTGCTACAGACATAAATACATAAAAATCTACATCGGGTACTGTAGTATTATTGGGAAAGGCATTGATTGGATGGAGGTCTATTAGACAGAAACATCTAAGTTTGTCAACAATGGAGGCTGAATTCTCATGTTTATCTTTACTATGTACAGATTTAGTTTTGTATCAGCAATTATTAATTGATATGGGAATTAATGTAACAGATCTTATTGTTGTTTACGAAGATAACCAATCAGCAATACAGATGGCTTCAAATATTGCTGTTAAAACAAGAACGAAACACACAGATTTAAGATATTTAAATGTGAGACAATGTGTGCAAAGTAAGATGATTAAGCTAGAATACTGGATGTTGGAAAACAATATAGCAGATCATTTTACAAAGGCCCAAGGCTCTATAAAGCATAAGGCATGCTGTGAAGATTATGGACTTAGAATGTAAGGTTGTATATATTATCTTACCCAAAAGGGGAGAATGTTAGGAATATGAAACACCTAACAGGTATTTGGGTTAGAAATATATAAACCAGGATAAACATTTTAATACTGTCTCTTTAAGGGAATGCAAGAGCATGCAATTGGGTGTAGTTTCTCAAACGGCCATAAGATGGAGCCAGAAACCTGGTTTGTCTTCATCTGAATCTCAGAAGAGAAGAGAGTGTATATTTCCTTCTGTTGGAAAGTATTGCTATTGCTCCATTTTTCCTAATTGACTGATGTTACTGGATTTAATGTAAGTCTGATACTGAACTGTTTTTGACATTGGACTTTGTTACTGGAATATCCCTGGATTGAAAAACTAACTGATTAACCTGTGAATGACTTTTGGACTGCCTATTTTGGACTTTCTGGAAGTAAAAACCTACATTAACTATACAGTGTATCTGTGTACTGAGTGTGTATTATTCCAACACTACTCTCTATACATCTCCCTGTATGCGCTCATTCTCCTAATGGGGAATTACCTCAACAGTGCCCCATTATGTTCTTCATTAAATTTGGATTTGAATTCATTTAATTAAACCTGAATATTATAATGATTTCAGAATGCAAGGTAGATGCATCTATATTGCTCAATCCTCTGTACTGCTATGAAACACCTATAGCCTCTGCATCTTAGTCCTGCTTACCTTGGCTTTTCTTGGGCTTCAATTTGACGAATTACATCTTCCATCCAAAGCATGAGGTCACGGACCATACTGAAGAAACGGAATTTGTCACCAGTATCCACTAGCCTTACCCTGCGTCCTTCGCAGGCATCTAGCAAAGCTTTCCATGCCTCCAAAACCTCATTTTCCCGCTTCTGGATGTCGTCAGCCTTGTCCCCAGCATAGGCAGACTGAAGGCGGGCAGCATCCTCTTGGAGTTGTCTCACCTGATGTGAAAAAATTGAAACAAATCAGGCAAAACAATTATGTAGGCAAATACTTATGATTATTAATACCTCTTTATCAACATGCTTTGCTGCAATAGATTCATAACTGGGGCTTTTTATGCTGCAACATAAAATCTGGAGAATCAGATAATTAGTATCTCCTTTTATTTAAAAAAAACAAGACTTGAATCTAAACACCAAGTTTTGTTTGTATTTTGAAATTACCCAGCCACACTGGCAATATATAAATTAAAACTTGGATGGTATACTGAACTGATGATTTCTAATGACAGAGTGCAAAATTATTATGTCCCTATTCAGCAAAAATAGGTAAATGTGCTAGATTTAAACAATTCATGAAATTATATGATTTGAGTCCTCCTCAGCAGTACAATAATCAAATTTCCTTGTCATTATGCTTTGGGGTTTAAATGAATATTTCCACTATACTCTTTAATTACATATAAATAAATATATTCTGGCCCCATTTAAAAATTGTTCTGACAGAGGCAGAACTAAAAGTCTCCCTCTATAAATTCTGAAATACCACCACCACTACTACCAAACCTTGGTTCCCCATGCCAAACATGCACACGTGAATGGGGAGATCCAATTTTTAACTTCTTAGATATTTTTGGGAAATATTTGGAGGTAGATATTGGAGTCCTTCCCCCCCTCCTATTTTTAGTTATTGTCTCTTTTTAAAAATTAAAGTCCTCAACCAAAAAGCAGCTTAAAATCATATTTTATTAAAAAATAGTATTAATCATAATCATATTAAAATCATCCTTTGCAAATCTGATAAGTCATAGCGGTTTGTTCAAGGGAAAAAAGTTTTAAAAAATCAAGGAAAGTTGTAGAGAATGCCCAACTACTTTATGAAAGTTATAATTGACAATTCTCACTGAAGAACTTCATGGCACTTATTTTCTATAGAAGAGCTCTTTTCAGCACCCATCAACAAATCAAGTTCCTATTCTAGCATGAATATTTTCCATGTTCCAAAAAAAGACAACAAATAGATAAAATTATGGAGTTTGCTGCCATCAAAATAGGCCTAGACAAATGCATGGATTATGGTTCTATCAGTGGCTGCTAGTTTTAATAGCTCTGTATTACCTGCCAAAATATAAGTAGGATAATTTACATATTAATTGCTGGGAAGCAATGATAGAAGCGGTCTAATAATCTTATGTTTCCCAAATGCATCCACAGACCACTGAATGATACAAAATACTTGATAATGTGGGTTTTTGTTCTAATTCAGCAGGGATCCTCTTATGTACTTTAAGCTGCCCAGATTCACTTTGGATAGAGATGGAAGGCATAGAAGATAAATAGATAAATAAATCTCTAATATGCTAGAAACTAATACCTCCCCAGTTTGTTTCTTTATTAATATTTTGTAATTCTTATTGTTTCTAATTTCTTGCAAATTTCCCAGAGTCATTGAAGAGTGGGTAGCCTTAGGAATCAATCAAATAATATACATAAAATAATAAGACTGAGTCTACCCAAACGTCCATCGATTCCAAACATTTATAAAGACTGGTTAAATGAATTTCTTCATGCTGCCACAGAGTTTGAAAATAACTGCTATTTCTCACTATTCCTCTTTAGCAGCTGGTATTTATTTATATTTTCTATGTGGAGCAACGTAAATATTAGGCTGATCAACCTGTCTGTTTTCTGTTATTGATTTCTTGATAATCACTGTCATATCTTTTTGCAGTGAATTTTCTGATAATAATTATACAAAGAAACTAAAATTCCTTCTTATTATAAGGCTTTGAACTGCAGAAAAACACATGGAAGATGTAAAAATCAAGAATAGAAAACAATGAAGAGAGCTTTGACAAATTTGAAAAACCTGAACTCTCCTTTCCTGAATCCAAAGCCATGCAAGCTACAAGCTCTTCAATTTTAAAGGAATACAATGTTCACTTAATATGCATACCTGCGTTCCTAAGGCTTGAATGTCATGTTCAAATGTTGTATGCATCCTTTGCAGGGTTTCTACTGTGTTTTGATCCCGCCCAAGTTCCTCAGGAAGCTTCTTATGTTTATCCTGTATTCGTCCAAAGATCTCCTTGGCATCATGGTAAAATTTGTGTAGTTCATAAGAGGCTGCAAGGATCTGTGTTCTTGTGTCAATGAGTTCCAAGAGGTCAGCCCAGGCCTCATTGAGACCATCTTTCCACTCAGCAATAGTAGCAGCATCAGAATGTCCAGAATTAATTAGATCATCAGCCATGCGATTGACGGTATCAACACGTTCCTGTCCAATATTCCCAGTGTCTCGGGCAAATTCACGAAATCTCTCTTGCAACATCTGGGAGAAAAAGATTGCTTATGTAAATAAGTCTTGGATCAAAATGATAAACTGGAGGAGGATATAGCATAAACACACAAAGCTTACTGCCCAACTAATAATATACTGGATAAAGTTATATTCAAAGGGAAATGGATGTCAATAAAGCAAAACTGTGTCATATGTAACATATTTTAAACTTAGACTTAGAATAACTTTATTGTCACTTTGAATGTACACTAATTAGCATACATTAAAATGAAATTACACCTCTATTACACCAGTTCTCACCTCTAATATAAACATAAACACAAGATAAATAAATAAATACATACATACAAAATTATGCATGTAGCCACATATATTATATGACACAGAGAAACAACAGTCTAGTTCGGATGCATACATGTACATGGCAAGAGAAATCAATCTTGCAAGTTTATCAGATGGATGGCATAGGGAACAAAGTTGTTACAGAATCTGGAAGTCCTACTAAAAATACTTCAAAACCTTCTCCCAGAGAGAAGCAACAGAAATAGACAGTGAAGTGGGTGTGCAGGGTCTCTAACAACACTTTGAATTCTAAGCATATAGTGCTTATAAGCAATATACTGAATGAGAGGAAGCGAGCTTCCTATAATCTTCTTGGCTGTCCTTTCCACTCTGAATGGACTTTCTATCTGAGGCACTGCTGCCACCAAATCAAACAGTGATGCACTTGTTAAAACGCTCTCAATCGTGCCTCTGTAACAAGTAGCCAGGATAGAAGGAGAAAGATGTGCTCTCATCATCCCACTATATATTCTGACTCCTAAATTAATTTCTATGGCTCAAAAATACTCAGCATATTTTTCTGCTTTTCATTCCATATGACATTCAAAGCAATTAACAACAACAGAATGCAAGTTGAAATATACTAAGCAGCTTTTATCCTACATATTAGCTAATGCATTCTGTTTGTTGAATTGGGCAAGACTGCTTCATGCCTAGCTAGTTCCATCTCTGATATTCTCCTTGCGGAAACCAAATAAAGTCTTGCATAGGCTTTGGGCATTAGTGTTGGAAAACTGGTTGAGTTTGTCAGAGTGCTTTTAATATTTTTATATTAGCATTTTTATTGTATTTATTCTTTGATTATAATTTTGTATATATCAAGTATATTTTCCAATCTTGCACGTTACCATAAAGTGAATAAAAGAAAGGAACTAAGAATCCAGGCTACTTACTGTCACATGCTCATAATCTTGTCCCAGTTCATGAGATCCAGCTACCACTTCCCTTTCCGCTATCCACTGCTCCAAATCATCCACCTCACGGTTCAGCTGGAATAGCCGGTGTCTCTCGTCCAACTTGCCCCTCCTCTCCTCAGCAAGGTCTTTCAGGCCTGCATACAGCTTATCCACTTTCGATTGCCTCATGCTAATACGTTCACTGTGGAGACAAGGAAAAAACAAACTCCATCTAGGCCTAGTTTAAATAAGGCCATATAAATATAGTCAATTATGTAGTGACAACCCCCAAACTTTGCTGGATCAGAATTAAGACCAAGCTAATAATAATCTTATCGGCCAAAGCATATATTCCAGCAGAGAGAAGTTCTCTGAAGATGGGCTCCAGCATGAGTCCGAAAGCTCGGAAGAGTAAATCTCTGGTCCCAGTGACCAAGCCAGATTTGATCTTGCAAGACCAATCTAACTGAATACTCTGCTGCCACAGTGATCAACCAAATGCTTAATTTTTCTTTTTTTCTTTCATAAGATATTTACTTAGCAAACAGAAAATATCACAGCCTCTCTTAAAGACGCACATTTTTGCTAATATCTAGAAGCCATTGAGAGTTGGGCAACATACACATTTAACATATTATTATTGTTGTTATTGTTATTATTATTATTATTATTAGTAGTAGTAGTAGTATTGTTGTTGTTGTTGTTGTTGGTTGCAGTCAGCTAGACATTTAGACTGGACGTGACAATTTTTATCTACCTAGCCAGACCTTCCTAAGAACCTGGGATAGGGAGATATTGTTTAAATGTGTTAAAGGTATTGCTGCAGCAGATATTATTATTATTATATACCAAACAATGAGCAATCACAGCTGCCAGGTCTTCAACTGTTGTTATTTTTATTATTTCTTCCATTGCTTTTATTTGGGAAATTGAGGCAGTTTTGTCTTTTATTATTTTTTGTTAAAAATCAGCACCTAAGCATTAAGGAGCACTTTTTAATGTTTCTGGCAATTCAGGATGTAGCTTTGTAAAAAAAATTATAATAACAATTGCTATGCAGTACATATGGATTATGTACTTATTATGGAATTTCTGGGCTGCCCTACTTTACCCCTGCACTACACCAGCTCTCTTATTTCCATCTGGGAGCACCAATCAGAATTGTGTGCAATTAATTAACTTATATCATTAGCTCCAGCAGAATGGGGTGACTATACTTTCAAGTTAATTTGTAATACATCTGCTGCCTATGGAAAAATAGTCATAAATAACACACAGTCTCATAGCTCCATATTATGTTTTGCTAAAAGACAAGTATGAGAGAGAATGTTAAGATACATTCCAGAACTAGTAATCTAATCCTATGACTTTTCACATGACCTAGAGGAAGGATATGAACTTGGCTTGGACTGCTTGGATTTCTGCCAGTGCTGAATGCTATTGATAAACAAATGGTCCACATTAATAAAAAGCACCTCCCAGCTTGTGACTTTAAAATTTCCAGAGGAAATTAATCAGATTCCATTAGATGAATAATTTCTTTCCCAACCAATGAGCAACAATTTGAAGCACACACAGATGGGGAATGTGCCAGAATTCAGACAGTATGTATTTCTCTGCTACATTTCTCCATTTTTCTCTGACTTACTTGTCCTATATGAATACTGACATGTTCTGTTAAATAGATACACCCATGAATTATATGGTACAGGTTTTTTGTTTTATTTGATCTATTATATATTTGGCATTTGATTTTCATATTCCAATTGTCTTTTTCAAAGGGAGTAATTTAGAATGCTGAATAATTTTGTAGTTTGACATTCTGTAAATGTGGGTTTGGAAGAATAAATCAATATTTCCATCCTACTCTGCTTGGGAAACTTTAAACATCTACCTGACAGGCCAGTATATAATGTCAAGAAGTAATTATTTATTTTATACATATAGACAACTCCAAAAGGAGTTTAGCTTGTGCTGCCATTCAATCATAAAATGAAAGTACAATTTTAATAGTATTTAGAAAAAGACCATAAGTAATGAGTATTTTCTCTCTCAGGGCTATCAACAACAGCAGATGTTCCGTCACATGAAGAGAAAGGAAGAAAGCCCATTATATCAGTTCTTCTCTCTTTGATATTATGCATATAAAAAAGCAAGCAACATCACAGTACATTGCACTATTAAAGAAACTGTGGGTTAAGAATCCATGCCTGGGTTTTTTTCTTGCTTTCTTTTCTTTCCCCATTCCATCTTCCATTTATATCACCTCTCTTTAGAATAAGATTTTTATGTCTTATTTTTATTGATTTCTATTCCTGGCAGCCTGTCTTACTGAAGAACATGATATTTATTTGCGTGGAGGAATGAATGATTTTGCCAAAAAGGTTTGGCTGAAAGATGTGCAAGTAGTCCCCAACTTATGACTATAATTGAGCTTGGAATTATGATCACAAGTCTTATCAGTTAAGCAAGTTATCATGTGAACATGACCAATTTTACAACCTTGCCTGCAGCAGTCAAGTGAAGCACCATGGTTGTTAAACAAATGTAATATTAAATAAATACTGGTTTCTGACAAAAGGTCATAAATCACAATCACATGACTGTGGAACACTGCAAACAGCCATAAAGGAGGGGTGGTTGCTGAGCACCCAAATGAGACTGCATGACTGGGAAGGGATGGCCACCAGCATTTTGAATCTGTTCATAAGCAGCCCTGCAGAAGTCTTTGGTAATTTGAATGGACATAAGTTGAGGACTACATTTAGTGTGCGAACTTGTTCACACATTTGGAGATGGGAGTAAACAATGAGGGAAATGTAATGCAATGAAGAAACAAACGTAGTTTCCTGGATTGTTCTAAAACTGCAGCTCAAAATTCCTTGTTAAATACAGTTATCAAGGAAAATCGTGATTGATTAAAAACTGAAAGCACAAGCTTTCTAAGTCTCCCTCTGAATCCAAAAGGGAAGAAGCGAGGAAGTACCTAAGTGGAATATTTGAGCAGAACAGAAAATATGCAGCTTGTTAGATCTAAATCAGGCTATGAACTAATCTTGCTGTTTGCTTTTTTACCCAGAATAATTGTAAGTTTAGAAGAGCTTTGAAACGGAAAGGATACTAATTTTAATGAACCACTCAGCAGAATCAGCAGGGCAGTTCTTACAAGGCCTAAGAACAAAAGCAAATTAAAAAGGCAGAACAACAGGAGCCACCTCTCTGGATGATTATCTGCTACCAAAGTTCTGCTTGTCTTGGAAAGTTGGTGGACCGTCTCAGCATAGTCTTCTACAGCTTGTTCCAAAATCTGGTGTTTCTTCAACATGGAAACTGCACTTTGTTCATCCTAAAGTTTCAAGAGAGAATAAATCATGTTTATTAAAGGGCAACTTATCCTAATTTGCAAATTTAGAAAGCCTTTTCTTGACTGTTTGGTGTCCAAAATTTGTGTTACTTGCAATGATGTAATTCATGATTTGTCATTTGTGTAATTATGTCATTATGCAAATTAAATACATTATATAATTTGTGGCAATTTTGACATGCATTTTATAATTTGTACAACTTGCATAATAACTGTATTACTCAAATTACGTGAGTCATTATGAATTATATAAAATAAATGTAATTGCTTTGCCCACATTAGACTTGTCTATAATATGAGGATGAAATCAAGACATTTAAAAATATTCTTCTAAAGTCTGCTAAATGGGAAATTGTTAACTCAAGGTTTACAGTTCTCAATGCTGCCAATGTTACCTACGGAAAATCAACCTACATCAAAAGTGGTGGGTTACAGAGGACAGAGAAAACATCCCCCAATCCTCTTCAAATGTCACATCATTCAATGTTCTTTAGGTATAAGAAACCTGCTAGTTATCTGTTTTGTAAATGACAGGAATCACTTAAAATACAGCTATAGTACACCACAGCATTTCTAATGAAAGTAAGTTAACGGAATGATCTAACAATAATGATGGTCAAAATATAGCATAAGTATGATGGCCCCATAAACTACAATTCCAGTGACATGCCACAATAGGATGTATGTCAGGCCTGTTGCTTTTTTCTCCTGTGATGCTTTTTGATTTCTAGTTCAATGATTTTAAAATATCTTTATTGCTTTAAATATGCATTACTCAAATCTAAATACAAGAATCCTATCCTGA
This sequence comes from Laticauda colubrina, assembly GCA_015471245.1. Taxonomy (NCBI): domain Eukaryota; kingdom Metazoa; phylum Chordata; class Lepidosauria; order Squamata; family Elapidae; genus Laticauda; species Laticauda colubrina. The sequence continues at coordinate 60,192,324 of BLBF01000018.1, read as the reverse complement.
GTTTATGAAATCTGAATCAGAATAGTTATTTTTTCAAACTAAATGGTCACCTTTTCTAGAAACATATATGTATCCTTCATCAAAAAAAGAAATAATCAGTGAACTGAACTCAAGTCAAAAGATAGATTAGCTGACAATGATAAATTAACTCACAGGATTTCCTTGTGTTATTTGCTTAGTATCAGGGCAAATGAACGAAATAAACCACAGTTCAGACATTAAGAAACCTAGAAATATTTGACAATTCAAGAAAACATTAATAAACTAGGGAAAAAAATCTTAAAGAAAAAGTATCAGAAGACTCATCTCTCAAGCATAAAAAAGCAGGCTTCTGAGAAAGAAGGGAAACTATTTCTCTTTAAGTCATTGAGCACATAAATCTGATTTCTGCAAGTGCTCACAATATACCTGAGTTTGGGAAGATGGACAAAAAAAAGCAGAGATAGTTTCTTTCAGCTGCTCAACACTGATTAGATACACAGCACATTGTAAATAAAGAGAATTTTGAAAAGATTATGATCATTTTCTGATGGTGATACAAATAAAAATAGCCAAAAATACCCATGTAAAACCATTAAACCTAACAAAAGGAAAAATGGGAATATTTGTAGTTTTGTGCTATGTGTACTGTTGGGAAAGTCCAGTTTTAAGCTGAGAATTAAAGAGTCTCTGTATCAGTGAGATGGGCAGCATAGAAATTAAATAAATAAATGAATGAATAAATGAATGAATGAATGAATGAACAAACAAACAAACAAACAAACAAATAAATAAAAGCAAAACTACTAGCTTGATACCATTTTGGTCTTCCAGAGAATCAGTCCTATACTTTGTGTTGCCAAAAACTTACAGCTTCTTACACAGCTTGGGGTAGATCTTGGTTTCATAGCAAGGTCTACTTACCAGTGTTTAATTCTAGATTTAATGTCCATACAGCCTTTAGGAACAAAAGTAAAGTGTTTATGCATTATATAATATGTTTACACATTCCATTAACCCTATCATGCTGGCTGGGGAATTGGGGAATTCTGGGAGTTGAAGTCCACACATCTTAAAGTCTTAAAGTCGCTGAGGTGAAAAAACACTGATTTAGCTCAGTGACTGCATTTGTACTCTGCTTCCTATGTAGCAGGAAGCTTCCTTACCTTGGCCTTCTCTTCTGACATCATGTAGAGCTCCTGTTCACTCATCCAGGCTTCAGCTTCTGCAGCATCAAAATAATATTGTTGGGCTTTGTGGGATTCCTCAAGGCGCTTGTGGCGTTTCTCTGTCTCCTCAATCAGGAGATTCCACAGCTGCTGCAAATCTGCAAGCCGCTGTTGGATTGCTTCGGCATTAAGGCTGCTGTCAGTAAGGATGTTTTGGCTCCTCTCAAAAATGTCATCAATACGAGGCTGGTGCCCATGGATTTCTTTCTGAAGTGTCTAAAAGGGGTAGGGGGAATTTAATATTCATACTAGGAATAGTTTAACAAATGCTGAAAAGAAAAGATAATTTGGTTCTGCAACCCAACAGGACAGACACAGACTTCAGAGAAAACAATTACTACCACCTTGCCTTCCATTGAGGACCTGTATACTACATGGGTCAAAAAGAGGGCTGTGAAAATATTTACAGACCCCTCATATCCCGGACATAAACCTGTTTTAACTCCTATCCTCCAAATGATGCTATAGAGTACTGTACAACAGAACCACTAGACACAAAAGCCTAAACAAATAATTCCCTCAACACTGATCAACTATTTACAAAGTCTGCACTACTATTACTGTTAAACTTCTCATCACTCCTTATCACCTATCCCCTCCCACTTGTTACTGTATGACTGTAACTTTGTCGCTTGTATCCTTATGATTTATATTGACTGTTTCCTGATATGTTTTGATTGCTTACTGTATCCTATGACGATCATTGTGTTGTACTTTATGATTTTTGACTCTTAATGAATGTATCTTTTTTTTATGTATACTGAGAGAATTTACACCAAGACAAATTCCTGTGTGTCCAATCACACTTGGCCAATAAGAATTCTATTCTATTCTATTCTATTCTATTCTATTCTATTCTATTCTAT